>CM053584.1:78166172-78191086 GCA_028627135.1 Pseudochirops cupreus
ATGAAAGTCTTCAAGCAGATGTTAGACAACCACTTAAAAGGTCTGTTGTAGCAACAAATTATTTTATCAATCAATAAGCATTGTTTGTTGACGTGGAACTTGAACTCTATCGCCACATTGTCCCTTCCAGCTATGAAATGCCGAGATTCTGTTATTTGGTGCTGTTCAGAGAACTTGTATGATTTGCTTTACACATTTGATTTCATTGCTTGATTATTGTATAGATGTGCCCATTATCACTCATAATGGGACTCATAACTTTTTTTTGAATTGTCAATTCAGTTAAATTATTTTCTACATGCAAATTCATGAATGAACATTGAGTTCTTCAATACCTTTTGGATACTTCCTTCTAGGTACATTCTTAGAGAGCAAGGTACTTGTTTAGACATTCAAAATATTAAATGTCAAAAGTGCTGATTGATTCATGATCCAAAATCCCTTATTTTAAAAGACACAGAAATGCAAAACAATGTATACCTTATACTTGAAAGGATGGCTATTATAATCAAATATATTTCTAAGCTTAATTGGAAAATCAACATTTATGGAGTCAAAAGTACACAAGTCAAGGATTTTATTGTTTCCCTATATCTTGCCATGTATACCAATTCTAAAATGAGGAGAGGAGGAGGAGGAGAGGAGGAGGAAGAAGAAGAGAAGAAAGAGAAGAAGAAGAGTAATAGGAGGAAGAAAGTGATGAACATTGGCATTGTTTTTGTGTGCCATATTTCAATCTTCTCATCAAGGGCCTAAGGTTTTAGTAGGAAAACTAGGGGAAATTTTCCCTGTGCTGAATACCACCTCTTTAACATTATATTACAGTTAAGGGAATATTATAATGAACCATCCTTACATATGTATGCTCATTTATACATGTATATTGTTAAAAGTGAACACAAATCCCCTTGTATATCATGTACAGATAAAGTTCATTAAGTTGAAAAATAAAAAAGAAAAGTTAATCTCAGACAAAAATACTATTGCTGGGGGTAATAATACATTTTTAGTTCATCGTATTAAAAGAAAACCTTGGTAAAGTCACAACTACTGTCTATTATTCATAATAAAATCAATGTTTTACTCAGTGCTCTTTTGTTAGGACTTTGAAGTAATTAGGTGCTTAATTTTTTTTGTGTTGTTTCAAGTGGTTGCAGAAATTCAATGTTGTAAGGAACTATGAGCGAGGGAAAAAGAAAATAAGAATCCAAAATATGTTCTCCACTGACCCTTGCAGAGAATTTTTTAAAAACGTGGTAAAACATTTTTTTCAATTAAAATATCCCCAGTGCAATTTCTTGGTCTATTACCCCTGACAGCCACTGTTAATTATATTTTTAACCTGTTAATGATATAACATTTTCCAAGGCCTGTTAATCTTACTCTAAGGTTTTTTTTTCTGAAAGTGTGCCAGTTTAGCAATAGGGTTGATTTTATTGAATGGAAACAGGCATGTGGGCAGCCTCCATGTAAAATAATGAAAGCTTTGCTGGAGGCTTTGTGATAATATTAGGTATCAATGAACACTAATTGTCAGAACTGTAGATATCTGATGGGGGTGGAGTGGGAAATATAATCAACAAGCAGTTCTATTCCTTGTAAATTCTTCTATTTTTTTGTATGAATTGGGGGGAAACTCACCTTGCAAGCTCTTAAGATCTCTGCAAGACAAACAAGGTGGCTGAAATCAGAGCAGGCTTATCCAATGCCAAAGTTAACTCAAAAACTACCTTCTAATTTAAGGCTCTCTTTTTAACCTCTTAAGGTTGCTGATTCCAACCCCCCCTTCCCGTCCCCCAAGAATTTTAAATAATCAAAAACATATGTGAATTACGAGTCTCACCTACACTTGACAAGAACTGAAACTCTCCCTTCTTTCTCCCTCTCTCTCCCAGGCTCCCTGTGCCCCCTCCCTCTCTCTCTCTCACTCTTTCCCTCTCCCTCTTTCCCTCTGTCCCTGTCCCTGTCCCTCTTTTCCCCTCTCTCCTCATAACTTTTCTTCAAACAGAATCGTGATCTTCCTTTATGCTTCATGTGTCTCCTGTACCCACTGACATCTGACTAGTGTGGTGTGAAAGGCAAATCAGAGAACACCACTTCTGGATGCCAGTAGCAGGAAAGGAATAAGCCAGGAACCCTAAGTTCACCAGCTAAAACTTGCAAGCTTGGCAAGGTTTGGATGCCAACGTTTAAATCTCTAATAAACCTCTCACTGCATCTCCATGATACCCTGGGGGTGAGGAGTGGAGAATCTTTTTATAGGCAACACATTCACAAGGATTTGATAGTATCTTGCTAAATCTTTCTGTGGACTAGTTTTAACTTTTCGTCATACCCCCACCTCCTACACACACACACACACACACACACACACACACACACACACACACACACACACACACACACACACACACACGGTTTCTTTGGAGTTTGAGGGTTTTTCCTCCTCCCTTTTGGTGAACATGTGCTTCAGACTTTTAAAAATAAGATATCCTGCCACCGAACGTCTTTTTTTTTCCCCATTCAGACTGTAAAGACTTTTTTAGGTTAAACAACATTTGCTGAGCTTGATACAATCAAATGTAATTTCAATCTCCTTGAAATATTCATTCCGGCTTCTCCAAAATGGCACATGTGTCAGCTTTCAGTCATCCTCACTGGTGTGTTGCACATGAAATCTATTTTCCCCGAGAAAATGGAATCTTTGTGCCTTTGTCTCCTAGCTGGCTGCTCTCAGGCATGTTTTGGCAGGAGCTTTGACTGTCGAGGCACTGGGGGAGGGGCCTCGCAGTCATTTGTCAGCTTTTCTCGCATCTGTAATTTCTGTCCACTCAGCAGTATTAGAGGGGCTTAGGAAAGGGGCTGGGGGGGGGGGGGAGGTGGAGAGGGCGGGGTGGAGAGTGTGTAGCTGATGAAAGTCAAACCCAAAATAACTGCCAGACATTAACCGTCGGGAGGAGGGAAGTGGAGAGAGGGAGAGGGAGAAAGGGAAGTCGGGGAAACTTTTAAAGGATGTTTGAATTAGACGGGTTAGGACTTTGGAAATAATACATTGGTGAAAACGGCCCGGAGTAACATTTTTAGATCTGGCCTTAGAAAGTCTTCTCCCTCTTATGTGTTACGGGTTTCAGTGCTTTTGAGGCTGGCAATGGTTCATCAAATTCTATTTTAATTTTTCCACCAGTGGCTTCTGGTTATTTCAGCCCTCATTTCCTTATGACTAAAATGACAGCCTATTTAACATCTGTTTGTGTTTTTTTTCTTTTAATTTGCCTTTTCCTCATAACTATTTTTTTTTATTTTCTTCCAAAATTCCCGGGTGTCTTTGACTTCTTTATGATTTGAATGTGTGTGTGTGTGTGTGCGCGTGCATGTCTGCATTTCAAAGATAGAGGGGAAGCTATGCCTGCTAAGATCGGCCCAATAAAAAGATATTTTAACATACCAAAAATTAGGTTAGTGTTTTCCCTCTTCCTGTAAGGATATTTCATGTTGAGATATGACACATTTTCTTTCTTGTTTTTTTGCCTTATTATTATTAAATATGATAGTTGATCTTTCTAACTTTGGGCTATTGAAGCTTAGGGCTCACACTGTGAGTTGTTAATTAATCAGTGACAGGAGAAGAAAGTATCCCCACTCTTAAAGAAAATGTTACCTCAGTGTCTAATAATAGGAATGGAAGAAGCTGTCTGTGATTTAAGTTTTGTGTGTGTGTGGGTGTGTGAGATAAGGAGTTTTAAGCTGTGAGGCACAATGTATTTTAACTCAGTTTCCGGCTTTGTCAGAACATTAAAGGAATCATCAATATTTTGCCTTGAAGTGTCTAGACAGGAGTTAAAAGTCCCTCTCC
This sequence comes from Pseudochirops cupreus, assembly GCA_028627135.1. Classification (NCBI taxonomy): domain Eukaryota; kingdom Metazoa; phylum Chordata; class Mammalia; order Diprotodontia; family Pseudocheiridae; genus Pseudochirops; species Pseudochirops cupreus. Next base: position 78,170,026 of record CM053584.1, read on the forward strand.
TATAGTTTGAAGAGATCCTGTTTCCTATAATTAATAACAGGAAGCAAGTAAAGAAGCTTTTGGTGACAAATGGAATGACAACAGCAACATGAACACAGAAAACATGAGGTCTTCAGAAAGGCAGCCCAGTGTGGTAGTACAGGGAAAGATGGTGCTAGTCTGATGCAATTATATGATTGTAGTATCAAAGTCCAGGACAAAAAAGAATGCATTTTAATTTTTCACAGGGATTATTGGCCTTTTAAAAACATGCTTGTTACTGCTCAAAAAGATATTTTGTGTGTTAGTATTGGAAACTATTTGGATGCAAAGTGATTTTCATGTTTGACATGACTAAAAAGAATTTTAGACATTTTCCGGAAACAGGATGTGCATGTGTGTATTTATATCTATTTCCCAGAGAAAGACAAATCAAGAAGGAGGGAAGAAAAAACTTTCCCTCCTCCCTTTCTTAAAAAGAGAAAAGAATGGATTTTTAGGTTTTAAAGGCAATTTCATTGTGTGCTTCTAGAAATAGTACTACTATATGTGAACAGTTTGTTTGCCAATCTTAGGGTCTCACAGAAACTAACTGTAACACTAATCAGGTGGTCACAATGGATTGAAGAGTTGACTCAATTGTTCTTTGAGCTCCGGGCACAGCTCACTCATGATGAAATGTGTCTACATCTTCCAATTGTGAAATGAAACATTTTGAAGAGATGCTTGAATTCACATTATTAGTGGACTCACTGTCTGTAGGGAAAGTAAGGGACAATTTAAATTTTCTTCTTTCACTAAACCAGAATCTAGCCCTAATGTTTCATTGCATTTTTGCTAGTGAACTGAAAGGAAGGAAATGGCTGAGTAGGTGCTACTTATCAAAGTAGGATACTTGCGCATTACCAGTAATGTTTAAAAGAATTATTAGACTGTAAAATCTAGTGAAATCGTGCAAATGGTGTCAGAAGGGGAGAGAGAAAGTGTAAAGATTAAAAGCAACTTCTTTGCAATCTCAATTTTTCTATAGCCATAGTTGGGTTTCATTGTTTTATTTAATATACATACCAGTAAATATATAGCAGCATAAAATATGCAAAAAATTGATGAATCTTAAATTGCAAGAAATCTCACCACAGCTCTCTCCTATTAGAGATCTTTGCTGAAAGGCAAGTCAGCCTCAGGTATTGGGTGAGAATTACAGCATTTGCAAATTAGTGCATTGGGAAATACTAAAGTTCTCCCAGACATCACTATATAAGGATCTTCTTGGAAGGAGTTTAACAACAATGAAATGAGGATAAATGAATTTTAGAGCAAACATTTTCACATACTACCAGTCTCATTATCTAACTGCCTCTGCCATGATATTTCATGCTATGCCTGGGATTTGGGTTTAGCCAGGAAGATTATGTAAGGTCATTTTAAAAATGTTAAATCAAATGACCCCTGAGCTATGTAAAATGTGATTGCTTATTTCCTGGACAGGTTTAGGATAAACAGAATCACTCATTCACTGAAAGAATGAAACTCTTCCCCTCCTTTCTTTCTTCACTCTGAGAATAGTGTGGTGATATATCTTTTGATGAAGGGAATGGACTTTTGGTTCATTTTCTAAGAGACTAACAATGAGTGATGTATGCCTTGCATGGAATTGGCACAAATTTAGCTATTCTTCAGAAGAGAAGAAAAATAACTAATTGAAATACAAGACTCTTTCCTGATTATGGAATCTAGAAGAAAAATACAGAAGTAAACCTCAGTATTATAGAGCTTACTTGGTTTGCACCAAACTATGTAACTACATAACACACACACACACACACGCACACAGAACTTGAACATGTAGAATGAAGTGGCAAGGAGTGGCATATGGTACGTATCTCAACCATGATTCAGTGATTTATGTCCAGCATACGAATTTCTGCTTTGTCCATATAACTGTGTGGATGACGGGCCCTCTGTCATATTGCCTTCTGGATTCTATTTGCTATTTAGTAACCTGCCTCAGGGAAAAATGAAAAATCTGTTTCCTGATTTCTCCCTTCCCCCTCTTACATTTTTTTGCCATGTGTAAAAGTTTCTCTAACCATATCCTAAGGAGACACAAAGCGAATACAAGTGAAACCTGGCTTTTGCCTGTGCTTCTTCAAATTCTACATTCCAGAACTTTTCTGAACTGCCCCCCTCTCCCCAGCCCATTTGGCACTTATGGGTTCTCCAGTACAATCTGGGGAAAGTTAGACGGGGCTGAGTGCAAGACTAGCAAAAGCTAGACAGCAAGTATTATTTGCTAAGAAGTTAAGGCTGGAAAATGGTTGGGATTCATTGTTGGCTACTCTCATAGTTAATTCAAAAGGTCTTTTTTCATTTTTTAAAGCTTCATCATCACAATAACATCCTGAAATTATGACTATACCATTCTCTTCCCCCAAACAAGGAAATTCATTCAACCTTCAACCAGGTTTGTTTTTCATTGTATATTTGTGTATTGTAGTTAGCCAAATACAATAAGCTTCCTGACATCATCCTTTCCTGAACATTATAACTGAAGTACAGTGGAAACCCTCAGATGGAACACTTATTACTCTCTTATTAATTCTGACATGATTCTCAATTAGAAACAGACATTATTAGGATCCAAGTAAAAGTAACTGATTCAAAAGACATAGATATGATTATTGGTCATGGGACTTAGGTAAGCATATTGATTAAAAATCCATTTTTAGGGTTATTTAGTTCAGAACTAGACTTCCATCATGCCAATGTTTAAAAATAATGTTGCTACTTCCTGTAAAAGCAACCATTTTGTTGCTTCCTTACAGCCTGAACAAAATGGTGGCATTGCAGTGCTGACTGTCTTCCAATTAATATTCTTTTTTTTCTTTGTACATTTTTTTCTTTCACCAACTCATATTTTCTTCTTCTCTCAAGTGTCATATTTTACTTAAAGAGATAAATAAGTATGTCCAATGGAGTTTTTAAAAGCTAAAAAAAAAATACTTTCTTTGTTGTCTCAAACTAATTCCTTTGGAAGCTAATTTCTCAGGTATATTTTTAAGGGTAAATATTTGTGACTCTAACAATAAATTGTTTCAATCACAGACTTCCATAAAAGAGAAAACTCATATAAATTAACTAGACACAAAATTCTTTAAACTTTCTAAAAGTCTGAGTGCATTTGAACCTTGAGATTTCTGTTATTCTTGCCTTAAAGTTACAGGATTAATTCAAATCTTAACCAAATGGGACATAAATCACCATGGAAGAAAACAAGGACAGTATGCATCCAGAGTCAGGGAGTTGCTGCCACTGCCCTGTGACAGGCACAATTTGACTCAGTGGCTTGGGATTCAGTATTCTTCAAGTGTTCACTTTTATTGAAGGGTACAATCAATAGGCATGGCAAATTGTATCTAAGGGGATAGGACACAAATCAAGCTTGCCTATTTCTGTTGTTCTTTCTCTGAATAAGTATTCACTGCTCTTATGAACAGGGTATGTGCCCTTTTATTTGGCAGACCCCAGCCCTTCACTGCCCTGAACACTTACTTCCCAGGGTGCAGTTGAGGCAATAGTCACTTATGAATCTGAGAAGATAGATTTGAGTAGGAAAACCACAGATTTTGCTCTTCGGGGCATATTTTGTGCTTTCTCTGAGCAAAATCTGTGGGAATATAAAATGATCCAGCCATACTTGCCACAGAAGTATAAAGATCCTAAAATTTTAAATGAAATCCCTTGTTCAGTGAGGTCTAAGATAAATCACTTAATAATAATGATTTTTTTAAGAAGCTCTGTGGAATAGGGGACAAAAGAGGCAGCCTCTGCTTCATTCAGAAAGACCTTGGTTCACTTCGCAATTCTGACATATAATGGCTTTGTGACCCTGAGCAAGTTACTCACCTCTCATTGCCCCCAAGAAAGCCCCTAATGCTAGAAACTGCAAGACAATTGTATCCTACATATATATTTTCTCCTAGAGTTCTCTGTATCATCATAATCACTAACATCATCATCAATAATTACAATAAGAACTTATTAATGACTACATGCCAGATACTGTACTAAGCAGGGAGAATACAAAGAAAGCCAAAAAAAACCCAAAACCCACAAAACAAAACACATAAAAAAATCAAGGTCCCTGCCCTCAAGGAATTCACATTCTAAGGGGTGGGGGAGCCACATACAAACATGTATTTGCAGAAAGTATATAGCAGGGGAAGGGAACCTGAAGGTGGTAATTGAGGACCTAGAGGATCACGTGTGGCCTGGAGGCTGCAAGTTCACTACCCCTGGTATACAGGGCATAAATGAGAGATAGTGTCAGATGGAAGGCATTCACGGGTCCATTTCTCTTCAGCAGAAAGCAGACTTTTCACGTATTTTACAGAGCAATATGTCTATTTAAATAATCAACTATGACAGAATTAACACTTTATGCTAACACCTTGGGAGCCATTGCCAATACCCTATGAAAGAATTAGCATTCGATAGGTTCTGTTACCCTGCTAAATTTTCCACTATGGTTATATAATCCTCAAAGAAAAGTTATTTTGTTATGACCCTAGAAAAACTTTCTACAATTACATTTCAATGTAACAATTTTGATTTTTTAAATTTGTTTTAAGTTTCCATATGTCATATTATTTTGGCATGAGGGGAAGGTTAGGAGAAGGCTTTATTACATGGCAAAAGAATATGGCATTTGGAACCTTGTAGCACAAAAATACTTCAAAATTATTACACTGGAAGCAACAGAACCTAAGAGTATGAATTGCGTAATTCCCCAGGTATAATTTGTTGTGGATCCTGAAAACATAAATGGAGGAGCCCTAACCAGTTAGAGAGAAAACATGCACATTATTTAATATCACCCTGAAACTCTTAACTACACATATCACTTTTTGTAGTTTCTCAAATGTGTTGTTTATCCTTTGGAGCTTTCAATCAATCACATTTTCAAGACGACAGTGATGAGAATCTACTGCCATGCCAAGACAAGCTACTTTACCGTACCCTACAGTGAACCAATATACACCTGCTATCCCAGCTTCTGAGGCAAAAAAAGTTTTCTAACCCATACACCTCTTTGGAGGAATGGAAATCAAGGCCAAAAAACCCCAACAAAACAAAACCCCAGAACTCTTTTCCTACAATCTCCTTATCTGAAAAAGGTGTTGCTGATTTATCTTTTTCTTCTCAAATTTTAAATCTATGTTTATCCACATCTGAAAATTCATTTTAACCTACCACCATCTCTATGTGTTGTCTTCTTCCATTAAGTTCCTTTAGGGCAAGAACAATCTTGCTTGCTTGTACTGATATCCTTGTTGCTTTCTCATAAGAAGTACTTAATAAATGCTCTCTGGATCAAACACAGGCAGAGAGTATTCTTCTTCATATTATAAAGTTGCTCAAATCCTAAATGTAGCACAAGGAACAAGGAAGATGGACTAGTCAGTGCTATTTGCATTCTTCAGTATTTCTATCTCTTTTTTGCACTGCTCTGTACCTAACATTCACTATTCCTGATGCCGTACTACTTTCCCCCATATTCAGAATTTTGTGCAGCACCAGGTATTGAATAAAGATATAGAGGAGGGCCTAGTCCAAATCTTCAAAAATTATGCCATAAGCCACGTTTTTTTAGAGCAGCAGAAAAGGAAACAATAAAAAATATGTTTGGAAGCTGTGTATCATATTCATTTTCTCTTTCTTGGAAGTGTTGCAAAGGCATCTCCAGAACTCTCTCTCTCTGTCTCTCTCTTTCTCTCTCTCTCTCTTTCTCTCTCTCTCTTTCTCTCTCTCTCTCTTTCTCCAGGCTTTGCAGAAGCCATTTGGAAGTAATGAATATTCAGTGACCATGCCCCATGAGAGCAAGAATTGTGTGTTTGTGTGCTCTTGGTCATTGCTCCCACTCACTAGTGCTTAGTAAAGTGCCAGGCATCTTGTGGGCATCCAATAAACATTCTAAGACCTGAAGTGAACATGGATTGAGAAAATTCTACCAAAACTCTCAAAGAAAAAAAAGAAAAGAAGTAGATAACACTTGACTCTAGGGGTTAAGGAACTTTTTTCATATTGAGAAGTAGCGTAGATCTGTACAAAGAGCTCAGGATTTACAGGTTATTGCTAGGTCACTCAGTCATATCCAACTCTTAATGACCCCATATGTGTTTTTTGTTTTGTTTTTGAAAAGATAATAGAGTGGTTTGCCATTTCCTTCTCCAGTGGATTACGGCAAACAGAGGTTAAATGACTTGTCCAGGATAATCCAGCTAGTGATTGTCTGAGGCCACATTTGAACTCAGATCTTCCTGTCTCCAGGCCCAAAGCTCTATCCCCTGAGCCTCCTAGCTGCAGTTAGGAGAGTGGAGTCCATATCCCAGCGCTTCTCAACCTGTAGGTCGTGACCCCTTTGGGGGTCAAATGGGGTCATCTAAGACCATTGGAAAACACATATTTCCTGTGGTGTTAGGAACTGAGATACCGCCCCTCTATCCATCTCCAGGCACATCTGCCCACATGCAGATAAGCCCACATATGAGTCACAGCATTAGGAAGGTTGAGAACTGCTGCCATATCCCAACTTGTACACTGTATGTATAACTAAGGAAAGTCACATCAGCTTTATTTGGGGCAAAAAAAAGGAAATGGTCCCTGCCCTTAAAGAGCTAACAATTCACTTTATTTATTTGACTCTCAGTTTCCTCATCAGTGAAATATGAATGGATAATTATATACAACTTTATTTATAAAGGTGTTGTAAACATTAGAGCACTATATGACTGTGGTTGCTGACTTCCAGAGAGAACAATGTGGAAAGTTAGGGGGAGAAAACAGAGAGATAATGTCTATGAGTGTTGAGAGATGCTTTTTTTAAAAGTCAGTGTCCAAAGTTTCAGGTTAGAATATGATTTTTTTATAACATCTACTAACTTTGTTAGCATAATAGCAGTTCTCTGTTCAATAAGAGCACTCAGATATTTAATAATGAATACAAGGATAGAAAGAAGATTGCTGAGTGGTATCTTAATGATTCAAAAAGAAATAAAAAATTTAATTGGCTGACAAATACAACAGTTATTTTTATAGTTACTAATAGCTTGTTAAGTGATCTCTTAATGGAAGGACATGATCATAGCAAATCAAAAAGTGCTTTTGACAACAAGCAACAAGAAGAAAAGGTAGGTAGCCCAAGATTCAGAAAAGATCACTTAGGACACTTATACATTCTCTACATAGTGTCTGCTAAAAATACTGTAACCTGAATGACAACATGATTGTTTCTATGCCTGCCAAAATGGGAACACAGGCCTTTCTATAATGGTGAGAGGCCACTGCACTACTCTTTGAAAGTTAAGTTGCTATAGCATTATAGAAACCACTTGGCCAATGTTTCTACTTTTTTCTAAAAAACAAACAAACAAACAATTAAATGTAGATTGCCATATGGCCTTTGAAAAATTAACATGCTTTAAGGCTAAAGTGAGGTGTCAACAAAGTCAGATACTGGGCAGATAAAAGGAAAGATCTAAAGTTGTAACATGAGCCACTCCAATTTATTTATCATTCACAGTCCTTGGAGAACACTCTTTGGTTTTTAAGTAATAAAAAAGTATTATTGTCTCCCACCTTAATCTGCTGGAGGAGCCATAGCTGTGGAGGACTCCTTGACTCCACTGTCTCTTGAATAGGACACAGCTGTAGCTGAATGGCAGTGGACATCATTCCATACCACCCATAGCTGGTGGCACACAGCAATTAAACAAACTTTTGGTAATGATCATGTTTGTAAAGAATGTTTTTATTGTTGAAAGTTGAAGAATAAGAGTTGAAGCAAGCTGCTCAGGTGGAAAATGAAACTTGAGAAACAAATGATTTACTAATGTAATGGTAAAATGGCTCCAATGTAATGGTAACATGGTTCCATGACTAGGGGGTCAGGAATGCAGGCACCAAGGCTTTCCCATAGCCCTTCCAGTGTTTCCAGTAATTTCTCTCGGTTACTAGGCATGAGGTACACAGTTGGCATGTAGTGCTTACAAAAGCCCACACTCCTATTGCATTGAATACACAGAGATCCCATTGTAGAACCAAAGGAAATAAGAGGTGAATGTGGAATTTTGGAAGTAGATCTGATCTTAAGACATCATTCACGAACTCCTTACCTCTAACGAAAAAAACCTAAATCTCCAAAGAGGTGACTATGTTCCTTTAAAAAATTGCCATGCAGTTACAGATCCTAAGATATAAGCTAGAGAAATTTCTCCTTTTTTGAAGAGACTCAAAGTATGCTCGTTGATAATTATAGTCTCCTAGTTCCTTGGGGAAGTTATCTCCCGTTAAGTTGACATATCCAATATCTAGTTTGCTAAGACTACGTTTCTTTTCCCCTTAAGTTTTATTTTCCTCATCCACAGGCCTTAAAGATGAGGTTCTGGGGATACATATATAAAAGACAGATAGTTCCTGCCTTCAAAGAGCTTGCATTTTACTAGTATCAATGAATGAATGGATATGCACTAATAAAAGAGTCCATTATGGGCAACATTCTGTCTCCTTATTTCATTAACCTAGATTTATGTACAGCTTAAAATTGAAGCACCTCAAAACAATAAATTAAAACTTTTTTTTTGGTAATCACTATCTACTACCTCATGAACTATGCTTAGTGACACCATAATGCTATATCATGTTTTCATTTCTAATTGCAAAAAAGAGAGAGAGACATTTTACTTATCAGTTCATTGTTAGGCTATTCTTTATACTCAGAGCACTTAGGAGTTTGGCTCTGATATTAACAAAACAGATAAAGTAAAATAACATTACAATATCTTTGTTTATAAAAGCAAGACTATTTAAACAAGATAGTTTCCTATTTATTCATATTAATTGGGTATACAATCTGTGGCCAATACATAGGTTTCATCCAATAATACTCACTAGTTTTAAAATAAGGATGATATTCAACTTAAAAAACTATTATAGGGTTTATAAATTGCCAGAAAAATCTCAAAATCAAAAGCATTTTGCTTTGATTTTCCATTTCTACTTAGGATCAACACTTATCTTCAACGTGCAATGCATGACTTCACTATAACCTATATGACACTTTGCATTACTCATAAACACATAGCTAAAGGATAAAATGCCACTTTGGTTAGAATTCAAACATTGTACTTAAAAAAAAAATTCCTACAAGCAAGCACCTTTCACTTTGTATTATTGTTTCTCCAGATGAAGAAAATGGCACAATTCCAAGCAAAGCAATGTTTGAATTAGGACAGGACCATTTGTTACATGAAAGTTTGCTTGACACAAGAAAATGTTAGGATTTCAGTGACCAGAGAACTGCCCCCTTCAAAGTCCCATTATGATACTACACCTTAGATTTAATAACATTGAATCTCAGATTGTTTCCTGTTTAATTTTTATTTAATTTTAAAGAGAACAACAATTATTAACAAGGAGAACTGGATTTGGAGTCAGAAAACGTGAGTTCAAATCCTATCTCTGTTATTTCCTAGTTGTGTGACCTTGAACAAGTAACTTTGCATCTCTAAGTTTCAGTTTCCTTATCTGTAAAATGAGAGTGTTGGGCTAATTCAGAGGTGCTAAATTCTCAGCCAGTGAGTCACCTAAGCTGCGAAAGTCTTGAATACATTGAAACAATATTAAGATGTCATTGGGAAATGTTTAACAAAATAAATTAAGTCCCATACAATATATGTTGTATTATTTGCAATTTTCTAAGTCAATAAGCAACTTACAGGGATCCATTTAACTTACAGGGATCCATTTCTATTGGAGTTTCATACCATTGGACTAGATGAATTTCCAAAGGTCTTTTCAACTCTAAATCTTTAATGAAATATTTAGCCCCCAGCAGAAAGGGTACTTGTAATATGTAGAAAGTATTGAAGAAGAAAGAAAATGACCTCTTGTTTTAATATAACCTAGACTTCTGGTTAGTATATAAGGATGACAAAGGCTGGACCACATCTCCATTTGAAATTTATTCATTTTTCACCTGACAAGTGAGGATGATGTGTTTTGACATCACAAAGTATCAATCAAGTAAATCTCAGATGATTTTTAGATGAACTAAAAAAAAAGGAGATGTGTACTCCCAAAATATTTTTAATATTCTTCCATTCACTTTGCTAAAGCAATGTTATGTTTTTCTGTCTGTAAACCTAAGCAGGGTATTCTGTTTTACATGCTCAGACCTGGCATGACACTTATTTTCCATGCAAGTGAGAAGTATACAAAGACAAATTCTGTTTTGGCGATGCCTCTTTATGATTCTTTGGTAATAGAACTGTTGTCAAAAACCATTTCTGCAATATGCTGGAAACTAAAAATCTAGGCGGTCAGCATCTATTTGCTACACCCCAGAGAAATCAAAGAACTCATACGCATGAAAACATTTATACTACCTCTTTTAGTAGTAGCAAAGAGCTAAAAACTAAGGGTGGGTGGGGGCCATTAATCAGGAAATGACTGAACAAATTATGGCATAATATTGTAATGAAATACGATTTGGTTATAGAAAATGATGAAGTGGATAGTTTAAGGGAAACTTGGGAAGATTTGTATGCTCTGATGCGGAGTGAATTGAGCAGAACCAGGAAAGCAACTTCTACAATAAAAACAACATTGGAAAGACAAATAATGTTGAAATATATAAGAACTTGAATCAATACAATGACCAACCAAAATTCCAGAGGAAACATATTGCCCATCTCATGACAGAGACAGTCATGGATTCACAGTACAGATTGAAACAGATGTTTTACTTGAACAATGCAGGAATTAGTTTTGCTTGATGATGCATATTTGTTTAAAGGGGTTTTATTTATTTTTCAAATGGAGGGTTCATTGGGAAAATAAAGTAAATTTTTAAAAACCATGTTGGTTGACATGCCTTTTAGTTTTGTTCTTTGATAAAGAAGCTAAGGCCTACATATTAACTAATATTTACAGAATTATAAAGCCAACAAAAAAAAATTAAAATGAAGGTTGGTTGGCCAGCTGCCTGATATTGAGCCAGATAATTCTGACATTGAGGTCTCAATTGTATATCTAGTCATGTCATGGAAATTCTGGCATTCCACACAAATTTCCAGAGCACTGCTATCACATGCCTAAAATTTCTAGGTTGAAGAGCAGTCACTTTCTTAAGTCAACCAAAAAAATTTCCAAGTACAATATAAGTCAAAATAATTCTAAAGAGATGGTGAAATCTAGAATACAGTGGAAGAGAAACAGGAAAATATAGTTATTTCCTGCAGATAGAGTTTCCAAAATAAGACACCATGATCTCTCATAAAATAGTGACTAATTTCTTCCAAAAACAAGTAACAAACAGTGAAACTTTGTTACTAGGATCTTTTCTTTCTTGAAATCTCATTATTGGTGGAATATTTTTAAGCTATTAGGAGAAACCATTAAATCCACATATATATTCATATAGCAAAGTTCTTCTCATAAAACATTTCCCAGATCCTTGTAATGTCCTATTATTCTAAACTATACATTATAATAAACAATTTAGAAACTAACCTTCCCAATCACAAATAAATTTTGAATTGTGAGATCAAATGGCAGGTAATGACAGAAATGAATCTATGTTTTTGAAATGCTGTACAATATTCTTTTGGACTAGTGACCCACAACTATGAGTACTAGGTACATTAACTATAATGTGTATGTTATGTCTTGCTTTTTAAGCCAATAAAGATCAATTACCAACAATGAGTTGTGTTGGAAATTTTACCTTCCATATGCCAAAATGAAAATCTGTACCTTAGCTAGTTTTATAGAATCAGATGCATATAAAATAAGACTTCTAATGTCAAACAACTGAAATATGGCTTTCTTTGCTCAACTGGGGCAATATGTATAACAAAAAGGGAGGGAAATAGGTTCTATCTATAGATTATCCTCATTATGTGAAATGTCTAGTGCATACCAGAACAAAATCCTTTAACTTATGATTGTTTTTAACGAAAAGCAAGTGATATAGAACTACTGCCATGTGCCTAATATTCCTGTACAGTCTTTTTTTTTTTCCATTTTGTATATGAGACTTTCAACAGTTCTATAGATACCATTTTATAGAAAAGAGACATGTCAGGAGTAAAGTAAAACATCTGATTGCTCATTTATTCTCTTGGAAATCTGAGACCCATCAACAGCTCTTAATAAAAGACTTTCCACCCTTTTATACAACAACATCCTAAGCTGCTGTTGTAGGTGATGATTAAGTTTTCATTTGATAGTGTATTTACTTCAATGGCCTATGATTTCAGCTGGATGAGCACTTAATTTGCTGCTACAGTCTGCAGCCCTTTGCATCTCAATATGATCTTCATGAACTGACACAGCATCAACACTAACAAAATCACCTGATCACCTGTCCTTAAAGAAGCCTTTCCAACCTGGTACTATCCAGAGTCAACCGCTAGAATAGAACCCAGAGTCACCTTATCTATTAGAATAAGCCACTAATGGACATGGAGAATCTCCTTGGTGATTATTTTCTTTTCTTTCCTAAAACTTTTTAAGTGTTGGTCTTGAAACCCCATCATTGCTTGAACTGACTCATTTGCTTTACCTTTACCTTGAGGGCTGCTGAAGAACGAGTCAGAATGGTAACCAGGAGGGGAAACTGATACCACATTTTTTTTTTCTTTTTGGAGGGTGGAGGGCAGAACAGTTGGGGTTAAGTGACTTGCCAAAGGTCGCACGGCTAGTAAGTGTTAAGTGTCTGAGGCTGGATTTGAACTCAGGTCCTCCTGACTCCATGGCTGGTTCTCTATTCACTGTGTTACCTAACCACCATCACCCTCCCCCCCCCCCCCCGACTTTCTTGAAATAGGTGCTTTCTCATTTGGGACCCAAAGTTTCACCTGAACTAACATATCTGGAGAATAGGTCAAATCAAGCCTCTTTAAATTTATTCTACACTAGTTGCTTAATTGACTGACAGGGAGTTGACAACTTTTGGTTATCTAAATTTGAGAACTGGAAAAGAGTTCATGAGCTCTCACAGAACAAAAATTCTATATCCAATGACTGGTCATCCAGCCTTTGTTTTAAGACATCCAAGAAGACCACCCCTACCACCTCGGCAGACAAGCTAGTCTACTTTTAAACAGCTTTGATTGTTAGGAAGTTTAGGAATTTTTTCCCCTCCTGACATCAAGTCTAAATTTATCTTTGTTCAATTTCCAGCGAGTGTTCCTGGTTTGAGATAACTAGATAATATTTGCATAGTGTTTTGAAAACCTTAAATCATATATATGTGGGTGTGTGAATATATATGTATATATGTATGTATACACAAACATGTACGTGTGTATGTGCTAGCTATCATTATTTTACTATACTATCGCTATTATTGTTTTCTGAAAGCTTGCTTTATTCCTAGCCGTTGGGTTCAGCTATATGTTTTAAGAGTTGGTACTTACCCTTGTGGGTTTTTTCCCTCCCAGTCAGGAGGAATTCCATTTGTTACCATGTGAAAACTAAAGTGACGCTGGACAAAAACTTTCATGAAAGTGAATGCTCTGAGGGTAAATAGATGGTGTGTGATAAAATTGAAAACATTCTTGAAAATGCATCCCAGTCAGCACCTCAGCAATTGCTAATAAGCATAAATGCAACATACATATTTAGAGGAGCATTGAGAAGACAGAATTAGAGGAATGAAAAGAGGGAACCATCCCAATAGTTCTGTGACAGCCATTACCATAGCCCTGAGGAATTCTTATGGAGTGTGCACAAATGACTAAAGAATGGGGAATACAATATGCTCCATTTCCTGACACTTCAAATCTCTCTGGAATTTGAACAGCATCTGTCTTTATGACCAAAATAGATTGAATCTAAAAAAAGGTTAATGTAACTCTTCATGAATGCCCTGGCTTAGCCAGATTTCCAGGATTGCGTGCCCCACACCCTTTCACCTGGCCTTCACTATGTTTGATCCTTATGAGATTGTTGCTTTTTGCTCCGAGTCAGACTAAATGGCCTGGAAGATCTCCCCTAGCTCTGTGAATCGGTGGTATTCTCACTGATCTAGGTCTTTGGCGGTAATTTTATTTTCTTCCCTAAAACCTTGTAAGTGTTGGTCTTGAATCCCAGCTTTGCTTGAACTGACTCATTTCATTTACCTTTATCCTGAGGGCTGCCCAAGAACTACTCAGAATAACTGGTATCCAGGCAGGGAAACTGATGCCACATTCTTGAAATATGTGCCTTGTCATTTGGGACCCAAAGTTTCACCTGAACTAACATATTTGGAAAATAGGTCAAATCAAGTTTCTTTATAATTATTCTATACTAGTTGCTTAATTGACTGATAGGGAGGTGACAACTTATGGTTATCTAGTCTCCAGGGAAATTTGAGAAAAGGTCTAAGAATAAGGCTGCTTGCAGCCTGCATAGAAAGCTGGAATTTTAGTGGGTACTTGGAGTTAAATCAAGGCTGCTGTGGTCAAGCTAGAGACCCTGCAACTTCAGTCTGAGATTCCACCTACCGCAGAGAACGGGTAGAAGAGATCACACTTGATCTGTGTATCACTGCCATCACTCAAAGTTCTCTGAATGACCAGAGCCTAAATCTTTAATGCCCTTAAGCCATTACTTCTGTGCAGATGGAAGAGGTCCCTAGCATTTCGTCTCAGAACCATATGTGACATGGAGATCCATGCAATACAACTGAAAAAAATACCTTGAGTAGTCCCTTCTCAAACAAAGTACTGGGATACTTTCTTGCCTTCTTCCTCAGCTCCATGGTTGAAGAAGACTAGGATAAATGTCAAAGTAGAGTTGTAGGTAGTATGGGGCCCAAACTCTGACCTCGGGGATCCCTAAAAGAAGTGTGCATCCTCTTTGTTCACTTAGCATCCATAGTCAGTGTCTGTGATTATACCTCTGGTCCCTGACATAGAGAGACCATTACCATATTTTACTATAAACTAAGAATAATGGAAAATTTAGAAGTACCTAGGGTCAGAAGTTCCTTTGCTATTGATAGTCCTAGATTAAACAGTTCCTTCTTCTTTTTTTGGAGGAGGGGAAGGCAAGGCAATTGGGGTTAAGTGACTTGTCCAAGGTTACACAGCTAGTAAGTGTCAAGTGTCTGAATTTGAACTCAGGTCTTCCTGATTCCAGGGCTGGTGCTCTATTCACTGGTCACCTAGCTTTCCCTAAACAGTTCCTTCTAAAATTAGAAGTTACATTTCTGACCAAATCATACCCAACTCCAAGGGATCCCTATTGCTCAATGAAGCTCAAAATATTTTTTTTCCTCATCTATCATATAAACAAACTAAAAGAAGGGAGAAGACAGTTTTAGCCTGATAATTGAGAATGGTATAAAAATATCTACTTCACACAGACAGTCACAATCAGCAGGAGATTATTTCATGGTTTTCAATTCTGCAAAGCCATAGAATACACAATAGAAAAAAATGAATTCAGTTAGATAAATGTAGTATTGGATCAGATGATTAATTTAATATTCTGGTTCACTGAAAGTTATATGTAAGCATATATGGACTGTCAGTTTTTATAATTTTTATCAATGGATAGGGCATAGTATGGGGCCAGGGGCCGGGGGTTGGCAGGGGGAGGCAGAGACGTCAATCAGGAAACTTTTTCAATCATTCAGGTAAAAGGTAGTGAAAGCCTAAAATGCTATAGCAGCCTTAAGAGTTGTGAAAAGAGGATATTTGTGAGAGATTTGGAGGTATAATAAATGAGACACCATCATTAATTTGATATAAGCAATGAGTGAAAGTGAACAGTGAAGGATGGCTCCAAAGTTGCATATCTGGGTAACTGGAAGGATGATGTTAGAGTTGGGACGAGCAGAGGGAATTTGGGAAAACATGAGTTAAGTATTAGACATGCTGATTTTGAGAGGCCTATAGAATATGCCAATAGGCAACTGGTGATTCAGGGCTAGGGTTCAGTTGAAAGACTAGGGCTAAACACATAGATCTGAGTCATCTCCAGAAAAAATGATAATTGAAGCCCTGGGAGTTGATAAGATCACCAAGAGAGGGTATAGAAAGCAAAGATGAGGGAACAAAACAGAGTCTTGGGGAAAACTAATGGTTAGGAGCAGGACATGGCTGATGATACAGCAAATGATACTGATAAGGAACAGTCAGACAAGTAGGAGGAGAACCAAGAGAAAAAGCATTGTCATGAAACCCCGGGGAGAATGCAGGAAGAGGGGGTGGTACCACTCACTACAAGAAAGGATATGAGGACTAAAAAAAAAGGTCATCAGATTTAACAATTAAGAAATCACTGGTAACCTTGTACAGCTGAGTTTCAGTTGAGTAATCAGGGTGGGAGACAGATTGCAAGGGCTTGAGAAGTCAGTGAGAAAAGAATAAATGGAAGTAAGGAGCAAGGGGGAAATATAGGCCAACAGCTTGAAAATCTGGTGGTGTTCAATAAGTTTGTGACTTTTGTTTATTTTTAAAGGATGAGAGGCTTAGATTGCTGTATAGGCAGTAAGGAAGGAGTCAGTAGATAGGGAGAGGTTGAAGATTAGAGGAAGGGAAATAATCGAGGGGGCTGGTTTTGGCTACCTTTTATCTGAGACTAGAGCAAAAAACTAGAGAGAATGGGGAATAGTGTCAAGGAGTTCTGAGGTGCACTTAATGCAGTGAATAGAGTGCTGGACCTGTACTCAGGAAAATCTGCATTCAAATCCTGAATCAGACAACTTTGTTCAAAACTTTGTGACCACTGTAGTGGAAACTATGAGGCCATTTTCTGGGATAAGTTGTTATGAAGGCTAGATTTTGATTTTAAGTTGTTAAGTTGTAACATTGTGAATGCTGTACCTTGATTTACTGTGAATGTTTTGCTTTGATTTGTTATGGAATAAATAGAGTGTTTATTATGCTGTGTAATCATAAAAAAGCTGTTCACGGTAGCATTCTTCTGAAAACCTGCTAGTGCTTGCTTGGCCTTACATTGTGTGGCTTTGGGTAAGTGACTTAATCTGTCTTCCTCAGTTTCCTCAACTGTGAAATGATAAGAATTGCACCTATCTCCCAAGATTGTTGTCAATATCAAATGAACTATTTGTAAAGTGTTTGGGTACTATATAAATATTAGCTATTGTTATAGATGCATAGAAGGGGGAAAGTGGGAGCTCATGGCAAAGGGACTTTATTTTCTTAGGGAAGTATGCTATGAAGTACTTTGCTGAGGAAGGGTCAGGGGGTAAAAAGATTTGGAGAACCTTTGTGGGAAGTATGATAGAATCAATTAAGAAAGAGCAAAAAGGTTGTCTTATGTCAGTGAGTCCTCATTTGGGATTCTAAAACAAAAATGTATAATGGATTAGGTTAGTTGGGTTGTTTCTCCAGCACCACCAATCAGTAGCAAAGTGTGGGAGCAAAGGATGCATATGGGAGTTAACCCAGATTTGGGGTCTGGCAAGGTGTGAGCATTGATAGGAAGAGGGAGACAGGGATTTTAAAGCAAAGAATGCTAGCTGAACTGGTTAGCTCCATTGGTCAAGATTGGGAAGAGAACTAAGTGAAACCAAAGCAGAGGTAATAGTTGAGAAGAACTGAGGAATGAAGGGACTGGAGATCATGGTGAGGACAAACAGTAGTTTTAATAACAATGAGTCACAGGAAGAGAGGAAAGGACAGGAGGTTATACTCAAATAAGACTTTCAGAGTTCTTAACCATTAAGTGGGTCACTATTGGGTGATGGTAAAATCAAAGGTGTGATCATCCCTAACATGGAATGAAAGTGTAGGTCATGAGCACGAGCTTGGAAGCCAGGGTGATAAAGAGCAACAACAATATATGTGCTGAAATCCCCAAGTCTAGGAGCAGAGAATAGGGTGGGGAAGACGTTTAGACAGATACTGAATACTGAACTCCTTGAGAAAGGATGGCGAATGGGTTGGATACATAATAAATCTAGATGTAGAAAACCTAAAAAGAAAAGAAACTGCTGAGGGATGGAATCAGGAGTGTGTTCTAACTGATCAGTTCTACCTTTACAATATCTCTTGCATTGATTTTCTTCCCTTCGTCCTCACTGCCATGACTACCCATAAGAAAATTGGAGAAGGATTTCAAACTATCTATTACAATAAGAAGCCCTTTATTTATTTAGGCGATAGAAATTTAGTGGTATCCACTAGACCGCCAGAGCATTTTGTCCCACAGCTAAATAAAAAATGAAGTTTGTTCAAGATCTGAATAACATACATTTAAAGAGACAGTTTTAAATTGCTGAATTTCTTAGCATTTGGCATGCTGATGTAACTTTATTTCATGTTCACTATTTGATTCTTACGTAGCTTTTTTGGTTCATGGGTGAAATTTCATCCCGGTGTGTTGGAAATATATACAGGGCCACGAGAAATATTTTTAAAAACTGCAACAGCTGATCCCATTAGAGGCCTTCTCAAGAGGACGGATAAAATACAGTAAGATTCCTTTCAGAAATAGCTTAACATGCTGCCAATGATGAAATATGCTCCATTGCCACTCTGTGTAGCATGATATTCTGAAGTGAATCTTATTGCCTGACATAAAATCAACAGCAGAGTTTCACTTCTGTTTAAATAGCCTGGAGCCCAGACCATAGGAAGAACTTAGGAGTCAAGGACTGGAGTCTGAATCCTTTCTCTAATTTAGTACCTATGTGACTGGGTGGCAAATCACTTGAACTTTTTGTATCTTATTTTTTTAATTTGTAAAATATAGAGGTTTGAATTAGATGGGGTTGGATCAGAAGGCTTTTGAGCCTCTATCTATGATCCTAAATATTTTCCAAAAAGAACTTACATTTTTTTCCCTGCTAGAGGATTTATCTGAGTCACATTTTCACATTTAGAGAAACCAAGTGATTAATTACTTTAAAAAATTGCACTACTCATCATTACTCTTAATTTCCCAGCTTTGAAATGAGGTTTGTTTGTGGCAGTATTAGAAAACACAAAAGCATACATGAACATTGCAAAATATTTACATTTCTAAGTGGTTTCCAGAATTTGTCGTTTTTCTCCATTCTTCCTCCCCACCCCTCCTCATGCTAGCTGTGTTATGGAACACACGAATGGATGTTATTACACAGTTTCTTGAACATAGGAAGTACTCGATGATTTTTTGTTAATTGATGAGAAGTTACTTTTTCTAGGGTTTCTCATAGCATTGTCTATAGAGTCTATGCTAAGATACAACCTAACAAGGTACATTTGGAATAATGTCTTTTCATATTTCTGTAACTAAATCTCTTTAGATAGGGTCCAAGCTAGCAATGCTTTAAAAGGGAATTTTGATCTATTGCAAAAAATACAAAATAGCAAGGTTATGGTGCATTTACTAAAATGTCATGTTAAATACTTCACAATTTTAAGAATTATTAAATTACTTTAATTGGATAGACAAAATTAGGTATATCACTTATGTAACAAATATAAACCTTAAATTTTATGATTAACATTTGGACTGAAATTCTTCAAATTATAATTGAGGCAGACACTATAATGGATAGAAGATTACGCTTGGAGTAAGGAAGATTTGGGTTCAAATCCTGCCTCTGACATATAGCTTCCCAAATAACTACGACAGCACAGGTCCAAAAAAACAACCAAAAAACCAAAACTCTTTTCAAAATAACTTATTCTTTTATATTGATGTTCAAAAGATGAATGAATAAATAAATACTTGAAACAGATCCATGATATCATAGATATGGCTATTAAGATTCATGACTTTTCATCTTATGTAATCCTTGCCCATGCCCTTCCAAAAGTCTTCCATGTTTGATGTACTGCAGGCTTTTGTCTGTGCGTTCTGTTATTTCATGAATACTAGTATAGTGGTCAAATTGGCATGTATAAACCTTAAGATTGCCAAAAAGAAAACTTGAATATTGTAGTAGTATTTATTTTTATTCAAGGAAACTAAAACAGACAGGTTAGGTGACTTGACCAGGGTCACACAACTAGGAAATATAGGAGGTCAAATTTGAATTCAAATCTTCTTGACTACAGGTCCATTGATCTATCTACTGCACAAATGTTGTCAAATCCTGTTAGAGTGAATTTTAAAGAGTCTTCACATGCTCAAACAAATGTGCCAGAAGCTGTAAATGCCCAGTTGGATTGACATGTTCAGTGTAATTGAATTTGTTACAGAGGTTTGGCTTGTAAATTCACCTCTTGTTTGCTTATGTAAATTGGGTGGGAGGGGGGTCCAGAGGTAATTCCTCATCAAATTATAACTACTTTGCATTTTCATGACGATTGATACTTTTAAAACTAATTTTATATCCCTGACCAATTACTGTTGACCATTACTGTTGTTATTCACAACAATCCTCTCTAAGAAATAGTCAACCTTCTTTTAAATATTAAAAAAAAATGGGGTAAAATAATGTAAAGTGATTTGTACAGTTATCTTGCTAGGAGCAAATTCAGGATGAGAATTCTGTTGACTGAAAATATGCAAAAGTTGCTTTAAGAAACTTGACCTTTCTTCATCAGAAAATCTTTTACTTGTCCAACTCAAATTTAACATGAAATGTATTAATTTATATTTCATATTTATTTAGTTCTAACATGAATAAAGTATGTTTAATGAGGGAAAAGATATATATTCATTAATTCATTAATTTATTTGTTTAAAATATAAGCACTATACCAAGATTCAGAGAAATCTAGATTCTGGTCCTAACTAGGACACTTAACCCTTCCGAGTCTCAGTTTCCTCATCTACATAATGAGCCATGAATTAGATCATTTCTAAGGTCCCTTTCAGTTCTATGATTTCTTCACAAACTAGATTATCATCCTTTCAAAAACAGGGAGCTAACTGTAACAAACTAGTAATCCCCTAAATTTCAACAGGAAAAAAACAATCACACATTTTGATTTATACAAAAGAGAAATATTCTACTATAGCCTTTCTTTTTTAACCTTCTGGTTGCTATATACATACATACATACATACATACATATATGTATGTGTATATATATATATATATATATATATATATATATATATATAT
>CM053584.1:78191186-78210515 GCA_028627135.1 Pseudochirops cupreus
ACAATCTCACAAAAACATGTCCAAATATGACATAATCAAATTATTTTTGAGTTTATCAGTTTAAATTTTTAAAAATGCAAAGTTCAATTCAATCCTCTACTTAAAAAAATCCCATTTGCAAATTAAGTTCTACTACTTCTCTGGTCCTTTACAATTGTTCTTATTCAATATAATTCTCCTCAAATAATCACCATGAGTCCCTTTTGACTCTAAATCTGTGATTGTATGAAGCCATCAATCTTGTCTTTGTTTTTATTAAATAAACTTTGTCTTCTAATCTGTGAAACTATATGCAATTAAGTGAGTAAAGAATACACCTAAGTATGTGATATATAACTTATACCATATATTTCAACCATTTCTAACCAGAAGATGTATGTTCAGTATTCCTAGTGGCTAGAGCTATACCCACAATGACAATTTTATTGTTCATTTTAATCTCTTCCCAAGCTTGCAGTATGTTAGCATTCTAAGTAATTATTCTGTTACTGAGATGAATCCAACCAACTTCACATAACCATGAACAATTATATTTTTTAACACAAAACATGACCAACTAGATTGATTTTGAATGACTTTCATTTGCTTACTCAAAGTTTCATTGTCCACATCAACAATTGGGAAATCCCCATGGCCACATTATATTGCCGTGACCCTGACATAAAGATGCAATTATTCATTATTTTCCTATTTAGATATGTATTGTGAATGGCTTAAGACAATTGAAGGAGTACACCATGAACCAACTTTTGTGGATAAGTAGGGCTGAGCCCAAAGATACAGTACAGAATTCATCTTCATGACAGTTCCTGGACTTAGAGGTGATCTGCTATGATGGAAAGGACAATGGATTTAGAAGTTAAAAGATACTTGAGGTGGAACCCTCTTTTGAAAATTAATTAGTTGTATAACCACAAACAAGTGACAACCTCTCCAAGTGTCAGTTTATCCATTTGTAAAACAAAGGTGAAAAATCCCTCTAAAACATGCAGGAACATTGTAACGATCAAATGTGATCAAGTAGTGCTGCTTTGGAAACCTTAAAAGCATAGATTCCAAGTATTATTACTGGCATTAGATTTCTCCTTAATAAAATAAGGAGCTTAGACCAGATGGTCTATAAGGTTCCTTATCCTCTATCGTTTTCTAAATTATACGCCTCCTCTAAACTATGAAAGCAAAAAAAAAATCAAACAAATAACCTCCTTGGAGAAGATATAAACAAGGTGTATAAATCAAAAGAATTCAAAGAAGCAGACCAAAAGTGCTAAATAATTTTTAACTGTGACTATGGCATAAAGGGATAGAGATGCAGCAATGAAATAATACCCCTGGTTTATGAAGTTCCTATCATTTAAAGAGTTCAGAATTTGGTAACTTTATCATAGCTTACATGTCCTCTGACTCAGAAATCTGGAAGAGATAGACCTCAGACATCATTTAGTTCAATTCATCTTGGTTTTGGTGGGGGTGGGGGAAGGTTTGGTCTAAACCTGTGATTCCATTGGTATAGGGAACTCTGGGGGAATTAATTCCCCCCCCCCCTCTTTCTTTTTATGGAGGGGGAAAGGCAGGGCAAATGGGATTAAATGACTGGCCCAAGGTCACACAGCTAATAAATGTCAAGTGTCTGAGGCTGGATTATGAATTCAGGTGTTCCTGACTCCAGGGCCAGTGCTCTATTCACTGCATCACTTAGCTGCCCCTGAATTCCCTCTCTTAAAGTCTGTCTGCATCACCTCTGCAAGTTACCCTTAGAGAATGGCCTGAGACATAGAGAAGTTGAGTGAATTATCCAGGGTCACAGTGCCAATATGGTCTGTATCAAGGGTTAGCCTTAACTCCACGTCTTTTTGACTCTAGGGATAGCTTTCTATCCAGGATGCCATGCTAATTCTCATCCCTTGTTTTACAGATAAGAAATTAAGGCTTACAGAGGTTAGTTGTCCAAAATCACAGAGCTTGTTCACAGAAGTACTGAGAATAGTAGTCAGGTTTCTTGACTCTAATTGCAAAGCTCTCTCCATGATGTCATGCTGCCCTAATCAAAAATGAACTAGAAGCCTAAGGATAGATAGTGAATGGGTTAGGAGTCTAGAGTAAGAAGAAATCAATAAATGAAAGTCACAGCGGCAATAGTACTTAGAATGAAAGAATACTGGGATCTTTAAAGATAAAAAAAAAAGATGTTCCAAACGTTCAGTATAGACAATCTCAGTGGAGGTAACAAGAAATGGACTAGAAAGAATACTGAATGTGCCCAGTGCCTTGGTACTGAGATCTTGAAAAATGGATAATGGCAAAGAATTTCTCTCAGGTACACTGTAAATCCTGGCACCGAACAAAGATTTGCCCTCAGAGACAGCCAAAACTCTGTAAGTGCCTTTTGATATCAATCAATAAAAAGAACTTTATACAGATAACTGCTGAGTTTAGAACTTTAACAGCAGCTAATGTGCCCCAGAAGGTACCTAGCTGACCACTGAGGCCAGAAAGGATAACCCTTTAACAGCAACCTTATGATGTCTCCAGTTCACAGTCTCGTATATTGCTATGGGGTCCTTAGTTGTATTTTTTTTTAAAGAAAATCAAGTTAAAATTGTGTATATACTTGGAAACCTTGATTACTTTATTCTCTTTAAAGGGAAAAAAAAAAGATTCCAAATCATTTTCTGGAGATGTGTTTTGAAACTGTTTAATGCCAAAACTTTTCTTTAAAAATATGAAATTAAAAGAGGTCTTAGCCAAAACAGTCATGTTAGCTTTTATGTATAGACTGCAGACACAGTAAAAAGGATAATGAGTCAGATTCCTCGGGTTTCACAATGGACTATATACTTTGTACTTGGAAAGAAGATGGAGGCACTCAGATTGTTTTCATATTTTTGTCTTCTGTTTAGTCTGTGTTGGTCTGAAAGGTTTGCCTGGAGTAACAGATTGGTGGTAAATACGAATTTTCCAATCTTGAATGAACACATAGTTCAGAAAAGGCAGTTGAATATGTTTTGAGTGGATAATGATCTCAAGTATCTAACCACAGGTAATCCAGTTGCTCATTTCTACCTCCAGGCAATCAGATCTGGATTTTGATTTAAAACTGAGGGGATGTATCTTCTGACAAACAACAACCAGAATAATGGAAAGGGATGGGATAGGAGAGAAAAGGGGAGAAATTGGAGCAGGGAGAGGAAATACATTGCATTTAAACTAACTTCCACGTAATTCTGAAAGTTCTCTTCTGAGAAATCTTAAATTACCATGCAACCATTGCATCCTTTATAACATTTTATTTTACTAAATCTTACACTAGTGACTACTATGATGGCACAGCAGCAACAGCAAGATTAAAGAGGTCCATATGGGACTCTATCCTGCCCCGATAGCTTAGTGCAAGACAATGGAGAAATATTGTTCAACATAGGGAACTGCTTCTTCAACAACTTTTCTGGAATCCATATGTGGCTAATATATAGGGAAACCAATCTCACACTCAGTTCAAACTTAGGCATGTGAGTCAATGGCCTAACCTCAGATATTGCTTATATTGCTGTACAGTTACAACTGCAGGCATTTTAAGTCCCTGTTTAGAGTGGTTAAAATAAGCAAAGTGCTGTATTTTAACCTATTGTGCAACGTGGGGCATATGTGTATGTGCATGAATGTGTAGAGTCTTCACTTACAAAGTGACATCTCTGACCTACCTGAAAGCTATTGTTAATGATGCCACTTTCATCCTGTTGCTACAACAGGCTCTTGGATAGCTTGGGGGTAGTGGAGGGAGGGAGGAAAAAAGTTAAAATGTGAAATGCTGATGCTTTGCATGCCTCCGAAAGAATTAATCTGAATGGTTTGCACGAAGTTCATCCCAGTTTTATTTATAAATTTCATAAAATGGAATTCTGCGTGTTCCTTTTTTTTCCTGCAAATTCTGAAGAAAAAACTTTCGTTCCAAAATTTTCATATCTGATCAGCATGTAATTAATTCTCCTTGATGAACGAAAGTCAAGACAAAATTGCTTGGACCAACTGCATTTTTTAGGTTCAAAAACACAGAATTTGGCCATGTAAATGTTTTTAGTAGAACAGTTCCATTAATGTTTTAAGGGGAATTTAAGAAAAGTTAAATCAATGTATACTTGACATTTCAGAAAACAACTTATTTTGAAATTTTCATTATTTCTTCTTATTTAAAAAAAAGGAATAGGTACAGCTTACGTGTGTATATGGGTGTATGTATAATTAAAAACCTATCTTCAAAAGTTAGGAATGTCTTACATCATTTCTTATGTAACTCAAATATGTGTTCAATATTTATATGATTTAGGCTAGTCAGGCTAAGTTTACATAAAAGCTAACATTCAGCACAAGAGTGAAAAAAGTTCTATGTCAAAATCTGCAAATAACTGCATGTTTTATGTCATGTAGACGAAACATCTGGAATGACTAAAGTTTTCACTTTTCATTTGGACATACTGGTAGTGTAATTAACACAGCCTTGATGAACATCTTTTCATTCTTTCTTTATATTCCTTTAGAGTCCATCTGTGCAATCATTTGTTCAAACAGAAATTATTTCTGATAGAATGTGTTGATATGTAACTAGGTATCTTGTTCTCTTACATTTACATACATATGTGCACATATAGAGATGAATGCTATTTAATCAAACTTATCCAAGGTTTTTCTGGATTTCAGAATTGGATTACAAGTACTTCAGATACAATGGAGATAATACTGGCTGAGGAGTCTTAAAAATCTAAGTCCTAATTCAGAGCCTCATCCTAGTTAACTGTGTGACCTTGGAGAAGTCATCTGTTTTCTCTGGGCCAAGATTTTTTCATCTAGCATTTATACAATGTACTCTCTGAAGTTTCTTTTAAGTGCATTCTTTGACTATAGGTATCTGTGTTTTTGTCTCCAAACTGTACACTTAATAACAGTGGGAGAAATCAGTTACCTTGAGGAGAAAAACAATTCTACTCAGAGTTTGTGTTTCATATAATTGTAACAATATGCATTCTTGTTTCTCTTTACCATTTCTTTGCAAAGGAAATTAACTTAAAAGAAATATTAAATTTATCAGTCTTTAGTACCTGTAACTTCTTGCCAAAATTCACTTAAACTGAGAACATGCTGCCAGTTTAAATTAAACTTTTCTATCTGGGTCCCTATTTCTCATAATTATATTTTAAGCAGAGATACACAAATTGTTTATTAATTGTGAGAGGATATGTACAAGCTGATACAAATTCTTAAACTCTTCAAGCTTAGAGAACAGATCTATATGGTGGGTTTTTTCTGCATAGGAAATGTTATTTAAACAGTGTGTGAAAACTGTACAAAGTTTCCGATAATGATAAAGTATTTGAAAAAAATGTTGCACCTGGAACAGGGAGGAGTGAAGAGGGCAAAGGTCAAAACTAAGCATTAAGGCATGGACTAAACAGACTTTAGGTTCAGTTGAAAAGTCCAGACATCTCCTGCAGTGTCATCTTACAACTCTGGTTTTCTTCTTTTCAAAATGTAGTAATCCATAAATACAACCAAATCACCAGCAGCTTAGCTTTCCTTAAAAAAAAAAAAAAGCAAAAAAAATCCCTTTCATTCTTCCCACTAACATAGAGATTAAAAAAAAAACTTTAACCCCTCTATATCTCTTCACCAGCCAAAAGGGTAGGTTTTTTTTCTCTTGTCACTGTCATCACTCACATTTTAAGCTCCTCCCTTTCTATAGTTTCCATATTCATTGGTTGACAATGGCCAATTTATTTCACCGAAACCTCAATGTACTATCAATAATGGCTTGGGAGATTGTCGGATTGAAAAACACCAATCACTATTTGTAAAATTACTTCACTAATTCATACAATTTTAAGGATATGTATATATGTATGTATGTATATACATATACATGTATGTGTGCATAGGTGTAATGTACATACATACACATGTATGTGTGCATAGGTGTAATGTACATACATACACACACATGTTTATTTGAACTGAGGCCTTCTTTAAAGATAGTTTTAAAGCAAAGAGAGGTTTTCAGGGCATTACATGGTTTAAGTCCAAAGTATAAGAAGATATTTCCAAATTCAACCCTCTTGGGCAGAGTTTAGAATTTCAGACGATCCAATACAAAACTTGCTTTCAAATTCTTATTGACATTGTCACCTACTGGTTTACTTAAATTCTTTGTTGATATAGGCAAGATTTGTTTACTTTTAGTCAGGAAGACAGGAGTACTAACAGAAGGCCTTTTAAGTCAAACCAGTTACCTCCCTTCAGGAACGTTGTGAACTATCTCTCAAGTCTAGGAAAAGAGAGTCCTGATCAGGTGCCTAGTGTGGAAAGAATACAGAGAGGAAAGTGGTAAAGGACTAGCTGAGGAAATTGGCCAGTTATTTGATTATAATGTGATTTTTGTTCTATAGTTTGAAGGATTGTGAATTTCAAGACATCAAAGATAGCTATAACTTTTACCAACCCTTCCTTAGCTCCTAGGCAGCTACATTTCCTCAAAATAATTGTGAAGTTTTGAGGCTGAACCATAGGGACCATTAAGGGCCAGTTAAAATTCTAAGTGGAGAGAGTCAGAATTGAGATAATGGTGGGAAACCTTTTATGCATAGGACCATCAGGAACTGTGTAATGGACTAGGAGCAAGGTATTTGGAAGATGTGAAAATGTGTGAAGGTAAATAAAGAAGCCTTACTTCCTGGTATCTTTGCCCCAGAATGTTCAATCTAGTCCCCCAATATAGAAAGGCAGATGGTGTTGGTATCCCAGGCAGATATTGTGTAGTTATAATGACTAAATAAGTGGCTAGAGCTTTCCCTACGACCAGGGTGAAAGGAAAAGCACTGACTGTACCAATCTTGCTTGCCTCTGACACTTATCACCAGTACGGAATTGGGCAAGACATTTAACTAAGTTGAATGTCAATTTTTTTATCCATAAAATGAGGGCTTTGGAATAGATAGTCTCGGAGATATCTTCTTGCTCCAGATTTATGATCCTATATATAACATATATGTATTATGATACATATATGTATCATAAGCTATGAATTCCAGCAACCATAATCAAATGAAAATGCAAAAATATCTTCCAGACACAAATTTCAATAACTTTCAGGTGTCATATTCTACTGGGATCATCCATGATACTGCTTGAGTATGGATGATCAAGGGTTAGCTATATTTGTTACATAATGAGAGAGGAAGAAAAGAGCATAGCTTCACTATAAAACTGCTCACACATTCAAGCTTCAACCATACACAATTATGACACAAAACACATTTGAATAATTTTATCCAATGCTATTAGACACTGGATGAAGTTATACAATCTGGTCCATGGACAGCAAAAATGAGAGAAAAAGACTCCATCAATATTAGAGACTGTTCATTCTACTTACTTCCTTTTTATACCCTTTGGTTGATTTCTGACCTAAAGACTCATATTATATTTTGTTCATTTGGGGAGGCAGAGTAAAAACAGAAACAAACCAACAAAACCAAACCAAAACTAATCAATTGTGATTTATTTTCCAGATGGATTTTGCTTTTAATCATGATTTGACAATTGAAGTATGTCTGTGGTACCTTATGTTTCATGGTAATACAAATAAATGAAAAGGCTTAATGGAGGCTGGGGCTTATCATATTTTGTGTACCACAATATCATATTTGTACCCAGAAAGCAATAAAAATGGTTGAGACTTCTATTTCATAAATATTTTACTCTAGAAGATGGTGGCTTAAAAGAAAATTCATCTGTGTTTGGGATCATATAGGCAGCTTTAGGATGATAGGATCTTAAGATTTAGAGGTGGAAAAAAAAAAAACTTAGCAATTCTAGGCCAATACCCTTGTTTTTACAATACAAGGAAGGCAGAGATCCAGAGTCAGTAAATGGCCTGCCCAAGGTCCCCTTAGGAGCAAATGATATAGCCAACATTAAATCCAAATTTTCTGATTCCAGATGTAGAGTCCATTCCATTATGCCACATTGCCTGAGACTACTTTCCTGCTTCTGCTACAATTCATTTTTTTATATGATGAACTTTTCATTGTGACTTTCATCATTATTACAAGAGCTAACAAAATGAAAATTTAACACATTCTTCTACACAAGGGTATAGATTTGATGAGGCTATGAAATTTTTAACAAGAAGTTGTTTATTCTTAAGGTGATTAGAGAAAAAAGTCCCTCAAATTTGAGAGAGCAGTGTTGAATATGTGCATTGAGATTTGTTCAATAGAAGCTATCACTTTAAAAAATATAATTAAACTTTCTCATTCAATCCCCTCTTCACCTCAAATTCTGATTTTATATATGTAGGAAATTAACATATGGGAACCTTAAAAACATGCATCAGTCATCTCTTTTTTCCCAATGTGATGCATATATATTAATAAAATGTTTTGAAGTTGAGATATAAATGCTAACTTCAGAGACTACTTCTTGTCCCATTGTTTCCCAGACTAGCCTCCTGTTAGCACTTTACCCCCCCCCACCCCCCCACCCCCGGTCCCCCTAGGCTTTCCCAAATTCAGTATATATCTTAGTTTGATTTTAGTCCAAGTCCAACTAATGTCTTTACCTGAAGAGCAGCCTGAATTTCCATTTAAATATATTTTCAATTTTTAAAAAGTTAAGAAGTTATATCATAGTTTCTTTTTTTTTAGCAACAACCAAGATCAGCACAGTTGTTTGAGTAAATTACTGTCCAGACGTATAAAACAAACAACTACTTTTTGACGTACAGTATTTTTAAGGTATCTAATTCACTTAAATAACAGACATAAGTCAGTAACTCCTAAACTTGACCTTTTTTTGGTCTTTTCTGTATACTACATAGATGTTCTGGCTAAGAATACTTCAACTAAATGAGAACACCATTCTTGCATGCCATGCTATTACTTGCTAAAGCTAATTCCAAATGCCTGGATAATAACATTATGAAGAAGCTATGGCCCAAGCTTCTCCCTGGATGGAATAAGCTTCTGGAGTAAGCATTTTGGTTAAGCAGATTTCTTTCTCCCTCTAAATTAAAAAAAAAATCCAAAATGATCCTTTCCTATAACCTCCTGTAGTCATTTCAGGTGACAACTTCAAGAAATTCATCATATTTTAATATATTCATAGCCTACCTCAAGCAGTATGCCAAATTTTCTTCTTCATCTTCTTTTTTATTTCAGAGAATTAACTCAGAACCTGTTTGCCCAGATGGCTGAGCAAGAGGGACTGTGTGTACATGTATGAGAACCATCTCCTGATTACTGGTGTTGAAAGGGCAGAAGCAGTGACTCAAGTGATTTACATCGGGAATTAGCTAGTTTTGTAGTCATAGCAAAACTAATATAAATTAAATATTCTTAATTATTTTGGCTCTGGCTAGTAAGGGCAAAACACAAAGGCAAGATTGATGCAGGCAACCTCACAATGGCCCTACTGATTTCTCTACTGGCCCTTCCTCTGCACATGGTCAATTAGAATTGAAAATCCTGTGCTGATTTCAGTCACTGGAATTTTTAAGCAGGTCAGGAAGAAAGATGTTATTGAAAGGCAAAGTCTCATCTAAATAAGAAAGGAGCACGTGGCCATCTGGTCTAGCTATACCATGCAGAAATTCATTTACATTCACTTGTAGTCTTGATATTTGGAAAGATGATACTGAAAAATGAACCCCAAATCTGTTTCTAGTAAATAATCCAAATGTGTGTACTTAAAGAAAAATCTAGAAAAATGCATGGCACAGTCCATTTCCTATCTGTGATGCATGAGCCCATCTGACCCCAGTGCCTCCCCAAGCTTCACTGAGGTTCTGGCCCTAAAGCTTTCAATCATTTTCAGAGCACTTTTGCTCCATGGATGTATCAACAGACCAATAGATTTGCTGAAAGTTGTGCAAAGAATCTTGAACTGTTTCCACTTCATGAAAATCTGCATTTATACTTTAAGAGGAAAATGTTATGGGAAAAAAAAAGTTTCTTCACTCTCTTGTTGTTCCCATGTATTCTACACACAATGCAACTTTGTTTATAGTTCAAAAGAGTAGACAAAGGAGAAAAAAAATCATATTCTCTACTTTTAGAAAGAATTTATAAATGCAAAGTTACTTTTTCAGAACCACATGGTGAGAGTATTTGGGATGGGGGAGAGAAGAAAACTTGGATTCAGGGATATTTCAATTTTTAATGAGTGTAATAATTAGAACCAGAGGTCTCTCTATATGATTAAAAATATTTTTAGATGAGGTATGTTGCACAGTAAATACACAATGATGAAAATATTTCTTTAGCCACCTATTTAGGTGTGCTTTTCCGCTAAGTATAAGTTGATTTCTGTGCCCAAATTTTGTTCAGCCAACATATATGAAAATTCAAACTGTAAAACCCATCTTAACGTCTGGTTATTCTATCAATACCAAAATAAAATAAAATAAACATCTTTGTTTATTTTAAGAAACCATCACCTGAATTGCTTATGTGCATTTTTTACAGGATAGCATTTTTTCTTTAAGCAAGTTGCAGAAAATAATAGACAAGGAAAATGCATTCTAATGACATATGCATTTTTATATATCCTCAACATGACACATGCATTGGTGCATTTATCTGTTCAATGATTTGTAATCTGCCATTTCACGTGAAATATTAGCATTGTGTAAGAGCAAACTGTACTCTCATAAATTGTTCTTTCTCAGTAATGCACTGAAAAACTATTTGTTCTTGAACTGGAGTTACGTAGTCTGACTATTTCAATCAAGGCCATTATCTTCATTTTTTTGAAAGATGCCTGTTAGTAACCTGTACCCCTACTGGGTGGTTCTGTGTGCTGTTGTGGCAAAGTAGCTGAAAGTTCAATCCTACTGTTTATCTATTTTTCTTTGTGTGATAATGCAAATGAATTCTGCAGTTTTCACAGGCAGAACTTTGAGGCTTTCTTACCATGGAGAGATTACAAATTGAGGCCTAAGTGTTTGTCCAAAAAGTTACATATTAGTTCAGAGTCTTCCCACATAGAATGTCACTCAACTTGTGGGACCTGTTCTGTGCCTAAGTTCGAAATGTGTCCACTGATAAAGTTATGTCTTAGGGAATAAGGTTTTTCAACAGAAGCAATATTAAAGTGGAAACTCGTGTTTGTTTTATTTTTTAAAGATCACATTAATCTGGTAAAGTTGATCTCTTTAATATATTAAAACACTGTTTACAAATACTTTGAAAGTCCTATTAATATATATATGCCTCTCTGTAATAGATATACAACATAAAATGTTGAGATAACATCCTAACATTTAAAAATCAAATCAAATAATACATATATGCAATAAATATTTAGTAATTATTTTTTGGTATTTATACATAGTATTTCTATAAGCATGTTTCCATTGCAGTATAATGTATTAATAAAATTCAGGGTATTTTTAGGAAAATAATATTGTGTTACACTTTTTAAAATACATATTATCAAAAGATACAAGAATGCAAACAGCATCTGTAAGTTATAAGATCTTTAAAAATGCTAGAAGATAAATACAGGAAATTTACCAGCCCACGAAAAGATTAATTTACCCACTATCCAATCAGACTATGTGTGGATAGTAAAACATACGAAATCATCATTCTTTACAACTCATTTCACATAACATTCTTCTGCCACTATGGAAATGGCCCCTAGCAAGGTACATTTTGGAGCATTTCACAATTTTACATAGCAAGAAAAAGCAAAATCAAATCTACAAATTTCACTATATATGATATCTTTTATCTCAGAAAACCTGAAAATTCTTTTTTAAACCTTTTCTTCCTATTTATGTCACTGCAATTCAGTCACCTCTGGAGTGGAAATGAACACTCAACCATTCTATTAACAAAGCACTCTAGAACCAGGGAAGCTGCCTATCTTATTGTGATAAACATGACCATATTGCCATATGGACACATCTTCAAGAGATGGACAAGATTCTAATAAGCTTTCCCTCTGTGTGTAGTTTAACCCCACAAATACCTGAACTTCTTACAGGCACACACACCCAACTGACGGACATCGGTGCTTGGAAATGCTTCCTACGAAGGCAAAATTTGGGGGAGTGATGACATCACCTGAAAATCTGGACATCTCTCTGATGTAACTACATTATTATTTGGGGGGAAGGAAGGAGAAGAAGAGGGAGAAAGGGATGGTAGGGAAATGGAGTGTGGGAAGATAGAGGAAAGAGAGAGAAAATAGAGGTTGGGAGGGCAGGGGGG
Source organism: Pseudochirops cupreus (assembly GCA_028627135.1). NCBI lineage: Eukaryota > Metazoa > Chordata > Mammalia > Diprotodontia > Pseudocheiridae > Pseudochirops > Pseudochirops cupreus. The sequence continues at coordinate 78,203,450 of CM053584.1, forward strand.
AGAGAAAGGGAGAGAGAGAGAGAGAGAGAGAGAGAGAGAGAGAGAGAGAGAGAGAGAGAGAGTCCTTCATGTCTTCATGAATAGCATCATCAGCTATGCTGTAATCTCCTGCAAGATTTGGAAGTCTTCCCGTTAACCTCAGACTTTTTGCAGGCTTCCTACTGCAGAGTTCATTCCAACCATCCTTACTGTGCTTTTATAGGCAAATGATTCCTTGCGGAGCAATATATTGATAATACTAAATAATCCAGACGTGGAATGGAATTAGGGAATTGGTTTCTAAACCAAATGAGTCAGGAGAGGGGTATATGATATGCTGCATGAGTTGTTAGGTCTCTGGAGACCTGGGATACGATGGAAAAGGCATATGGTTGGAGGGGTGATGAAAGGGTTAAAATCGAGGCTGCCCAGGGTAAGAGAAAGGGGATATTGTTGTCTTTAATCTTTCCGCAGTGTGTGTAAGACTCCCATCCCTGATCTGCACATAGCAGTGGAATAGGCTTGGCATGCATTGCTGCGTGCAGGCTCCTTGATTGTAGAGAGGGGAGGAAAAAAAAAAACCTGGCTGGACTCCAGACAGGCTAGAGCTCTGTTGATCATTATGTCTAGCCTTCAGGTGTCTCAGCTCACAGTGGGCGGTGGTGGGGGGAGGTGTAGATAACATGAGGGCAGACAAAGAAAATTAAATGGTGTATTTTTAAAAGATTATGTGAAAATTCACGTCAAAGTCCTTCTTTAAAATTAATCCTAAAGTCTCAGCGCTTCCCTCCTCTCCCCAATTAGAACACAAGCCTCTGCTGGAGCAGATTTATTTAAGCCATAATTAGGAATGTCTGGAGCCCTTCAATAATTTCCTTTATTAGTTAATATGCTTTTTGAAAAATCACCAAAACAACATTTTCCTTACAAACTCTTCTTTTCTCCCCATGCTTTGTTACTGAGCAAGCCCTGATGCATCCATGAAAAACAGATTTGATTTCACCCCCCACCTCCCTCCACTACTACCCCCGGGAGACTTTTAGCATGCAACTTTTAAAAGATTTCGATGATTCTAGAAGTAAAAGCAGAATGCCCTGATAGGTTACATTATCTGAGTGAAGAAGGGGAGAAGTGGTAAGTGAGCAGCATCTTTACCCATTTGGTTAGATTTTCTTTTCTAAGGTTAAAACCAAGTGCTTTTTTTTTTTTGGCTTCTTTTTGAAGTCCATAAATCTTACATGGAAAGCAACTTAGATGCTAATCATATCTTTTTTTTTTGCTAGACAGTAAAGATGAAAGAGAAACCCAAAATTATTTTTCCGTCTGACAATCTACTGTGAAGAAGCAAATCCTCTTCACTCCACCCTATTAGGAATTTCGAGGGAGGGGGGAGGAATTCTTTATACATGGAAGGCTGGAATCTGAGACATTAAAGCTGTCTCTCCAGTCTGCCATTACACTGACCAATTTCAGACTCTTGTAGAACTGTTTGGGTTTTATTTCTTATTTTAAAAATAAGCTGTGAAACCCTTCCACAACTATAAATACTATAAAAATGGAGAGGGCGGTTAAAAAAAATAAATAGAAAGCCAGCCCTGGCTTGGATCCATTGTTCAAAATTTAAGAGCTATTTGCCCCCAAGTGCCTTAGCTGTCTTTCATTGCTAATTATAATAACTGTCAGATGTCTGGAAAGTCTACAGTGCCCTTGTCAGAGGAGTCAGCAAAGTTTGTCTTTTATTTTTCTTGGGGACAGATCAAACCTGATTAGACACAGAGACCAAATAGAAAAGAACAAAATACATATGTGTCCGCCTTCGGTTTTCTTATGAACAAAGCGGCACATAGCTATGTTCTGCCGTACAGCGCTCATGTAGCTACCCTAAGGGATGACTGACTTTTATTTTTCGTTCTTTTATCTTTATTAGACCGAAACAGACAACATCTGGCCATAAATGATTTTTCTAGTAATTTGCATTCTCATTAATATCCACAATCACAGGTAAAGTTTTTTTTAAGTCTCATATACTTTATGCATATGGCATATAAACTATTTAAATCAGGGCACTTTATGAAAAAAATCATACTTACAATTTCAAAATGATTAGCTGTGTTTCTTGCTACTGGGTGGCAGAATTAGTCTGGTCCTTTTCTGATGCAGGTGCAGAATTCCAGTTTTTTTTTTTCTGCCTAAGGAAGGCAGAAAAGTGCTTCATAAAGTCACTCCCAAGTCAGCCACTTGTGCTCAGACATCCCATTGCTTCTGTGAAAGCTGTACTATCTGCAGTTCTGAATTGAACTAAATTGCAGCCCATGTGAAAGACAGGGGAAGGGAGTCATGTGGGACACACACAGCTACCCTATTGGCCACAAAGACATAACTTAGGCATTCTGCCTTTTTCACCATTGGTTAATAGTTAAAACTGAAAGCATCTAGGTCCACCTAGTGAGCTTATTTTCCTTTATGTGTGGAAGAATGACTGTAGGATTTTACAGTGACAGAATTAGTTAAGAAAGAGACTGAAGTCATCTTTCACAGAGACTGGTGGGTGGGGATTGGAAGCTAGGTTGTTTTTTTTTCTCCAAGTATCCCCCTCCCTTTAACACACACACATACACACACACACACACGCACACACACGCACACACACACACACACACACACACACACACACACACACACACATACCTCTTCTTCTCTTCTTCTGCAGTCTTGCCTGTTCTTTCCCTATCAGGAAAGCTTTCTTTTGCAGTTAACTTTGGCAGCAGCAGAGACAGAGGAAATCAGCCTTATGTTGCCTTCAAAGAATTCAGTCCTAATGTGAAGTCCTCAATATTTTCAAACGAAGTCATTTCACATCGATCGTATTTTGATGACTTGCACTGGTTCTACTTAAGTTCCAGGCTGCCTGACCAGTGTTCATTAGCATCACTACCCTAAACTCTACTTTCTTTGTGAATAATTGTTAGTGGGAGAGAAAGCAGGAACTTTAAGTATCTCTATACCATTCTTGGATATGCATAATGCAATAATGGCAATGGAATAATTCTAACCAACCAGGAATAGGGAAAACCATAAATTCTTTCGTTATAGAGCAACCTTCTTCATTTGCCTGATTGGATAACACAGAATGAAACAAAATGATCTCACAAATGGCATAAAAAAAAATCACCCTACTGCTTCCTTCCAATTCCCTATCTTCAGTTTTTTGTGACATCTAAGAGTATGGTAGATATATTGTTTTACAATCTCTACACAAGATTGTAAATTGTGTAACATCCAATAAACTCCAAGGGTGTGCACGCATGTGTATGTGTGTTTGTGTGGTTCTTGCTGGTTTTTTGTTTTTACAAATCATGACACAGCAGTCATACTTCTCCTCCATATACACTTATTTTCAGTTATACATAAAGTAAATGCACATGCCTAGTGTGTTGGAGAAAGGTTCACCATAACAGCGGTATTCTCCCATAGAACAAGGTCAGGATTTTCTTGATGGCTTGCTTAATTTTCATATTTCAGCATAACTATAATAATGTGATTTGAAATAAGATACATTGCACTGATTGTAAATAGGGGATTATAGAAACCACTTCTGGGACTGAGATTATGCTAGCAAGCAGCCTAACTGAATGTCCCTGAGATTGTTTGTATTTGTGTAGAAAATGAAGAGAATACCCCTTGCTATGGACTATAATGGCAGCTACCATGTCACAAGGTAGTATATGTTGTCTGTGAAGTGAGAAATTTGGGGTAGGCTTGGTGTCATGCTGTCTTTTCCTAGTAGATGCAGAGATAGCATTATTTCTGTGGCGAACAGGATTGTTCCCTGGGTGTGGTTAGTGCTTAAATTAAGTCTAGACTGGCCAGAGGGGGGAAAATAGCATGTTTGCTTACCTCCAGAATCTTTTTCATCTCTTTTTCCTTTATCATATCCCCGTATCATGATGTTACCTCACCTTAGTTACCCACTGTCTTCATACTAACAACTGAGTCCCTGGAGCTCCTCCAAGCAATGTCTTTAGATATCTAATCTATTCTTCCCAGGAGACACTCACACACTTAAATTATTGCTTCCTCTTCACTCCACCGTCCTACTTCCTTAACTATATTGTAGGGGTTCATGAGGACTGTGGGTGATACATCACTGTATCCTTTTGAGGGGCAAGGACAGCACTTTGCATATGATAAGAACTCAATAAATGCTCGTTGAATGAATGAATGGATTCCATTAGTGATCAGCTCCTAGTGCGGAAAGCAATCTGGTAAACTAACTGACAATAATGTCAGGTCCCAGTCCTGTTGGTGATGAGAAGCAATTAATAGGCTTAAAGGGTTACGATCCTTCTTTGAGGGTGGAAAAAGATATGATCCAAGTCACGGTTCAAAAGGGTAAACAGAATCTCGAGTCAAGGCCTAGCCAAAGAGATCACTGGGACAAAAAGTTTAATGGCAACAAGGCAGAGATTGTAAAACAGAGGCTGAGGAACAATGCAAAATCAGCAAAAATCTATGAAGGTAAGTAATGACAAGGCGCAGTGGGTGTTTTTTTGCCACAGGAAATATCCACTCCACTCCCCAGCAAAGTATGCTTTCATGAGGAGACTGCTATCAGCTTCCAGTCTCAAAACCCATCCCCAAAACGGGTATATTGGGATCACTACAGACCAGAACAACAACAACAAACATCTCTGACAAAAATGGCTCTCAGGAGTAGTTGCACTTTAAAGAAAAAACGTACTTCCGGAAGGCAATAATTTAAACCAAAATGATGAATCTCTAATGGTAGAATTTCAAACACAATAGTGGATAAATAAATGAGACAATTGGGGGCAGGAGAACCTCCCCATAGTCTTTCATAAAGTCATATAAAATAAACCTCCAACTGCTCTGCCTGTGCAATTGATGACAGTTATGCCTAAAACAGATTTGTATTTCTCCACGTCATGCTTCTGAGAAGGGGTAGTATCTGATAGTATAACAGAGAGCAGTGGACAAAGAGGCAAGAAGAGAGGAGTTCACAACATTCCACCTTTGATGCTTTTTAGTGGTACGGCTTTGGCTACATCACTACATTCCAAAGCCTCGATTTCCTCATTTAGAGAAAGGGAATCACTCTTTAATTTAGACTCTGCTTTGAATGGCCTTTAGTATACTTTAGTAATCATATGACTTTGATAGATTTACAGTTTCATGGTTTATGCCTCATTTCATATTTATTACATCAGAGGGTGAGCAAATAAAAGTTTTCTCTTTCTTTACATCTTGAACAAATCTTGAATGATTTTGACATATGAAAAGGACACCTTTGCATATGGAAAGAGCCTTTAAGGTAACATTCTGTTCTAACAAATCATACTTTTTTTTTCTATTAAAAATAAACATGGTGGCTCTTAACATTCCCTATACCTTTTAGTCAATTAAGTGATTATAAATATGTGGTTCAGTATAGCATATCATTTGAGAAAGCCTGAAAGCCTTCTAATGTCTCAACTAAGGATACTTTTAATGTGTGTGTAGAATTATCCTACACACAACAGTCAGATTGGTATTTCTAAAGCACAAACCTGACCATGTTAGTTTCCTACTCAAGAAGTACCAGCGGCTCTCTATTGTATTCAGGACAAAGTCATCAACAAATATTTTTTCAACTTTCTTTAAGTATTATTTTTTTGTTATTTTATTTGTTTTTGTTTGTTTGGTTTTTATTTGTTAAATGCCTGGCACGATACGTAGTTGTTTGCATGTTGTCTTTCCCATTAGATTATGAACTCCTTGGAGCAGCTAGGTGGCAAAGTGAATAGAGCACCACCCCTGGAGTCAGGAGGACTCAAGTTCAAATCTAGCCTCAGATACTTAACACTCACTACCTATGTGGCCATGGTCAAGTCACTTAACCCCAATTGCCCTTCCAAAAAGAAGAAAAAAAAAAAGATTGTGAACACTTGCTTTGCCTCCTCAAGAATTTAACACAGTGACTGACACATAATAGGTGCTTAATAGCTGTTTAATGAATGATTTATCTAATGCTCAGAACTCAGATGAAATCTTTCTGGTATGGTAGGATTTTGAGGTTCCTTCAAATAGCCTTTGAGGACATAGAACTCTCTGTTTTACACAAGAAGGCAACAGAGGAGGACTTTATGGCAGTTCTCAAAAATAATAGTCATTTAAAAAGTTTTCAGCATGAATTCAATTGGTTTCTATTTCTGTGATCAATGGTCCTAAGTTGCTTGCTGCACCAGAAATCTAATCCTCTAAAACCAGTCCACTGTGAAATCCTTTACAGCTAAATACCGTGAGGACCCATCATCTCAGAAGAATCAACATTGTTAAGTGACACAAGAAGCAATGGAAATATGTTGGATATAAGTTAGCTGAATCATATTATCAGTGAGAATTTTTACATGAGAATTGATATAAAATCACCAAGGACATGCATGATGAAAAAAGGGGGAGTGGCAATGTATTATTAAAAGACAAGAGATAGCCCAAATTCTACCATGATATCCTCCAGATAGCAAAAGAATGTGAAGAAAACCTCCAAACAAATCCTCTGTGGAATATTTTGAAGCACCAGGACAAAAATAACAAAGGATGAGAATTCATGAAGATATTGCAATCTGCTCTGATGAACTAAGTATAACCACTGATAAGATCTAAATCTAAGTGCTTTAGTAGGTAGACCTACTAAATCATATTTAAATGCACTCTTGAAGTCCCAAATAAGTGGGAGGTTCCTTTTTCGTACCTCTATGTGTGTGTACAAAGGTGTGGCAGGATATGTATCTGTGGGTCCAGAAGTATACTGGGCCTATGGTTAAATGCTGACTTGATGCTAATACCCTAGGCTTACAGAAATTAGCTTCAGGCAGCAGATAAGTCCATTCTGATAATAGTTTAACTGTAGGAAATCACGACGAGCTTCAGCAGTAGTAAAGTCTATTAAACTTTCATCATTATTGTACTGAGTATTTAAAGCTATGGATTAGTTAGGGAGAACTGTTGATCAATTATTTTGAATATAAAATGCATGGTATTAAATATGATTCATAGATACCCATCAGTTCTAATACCAATATAATAT
>CM053584.1:78211015-78238384 GCA_028627135.1 Pseudochirops cupreus
TATATATGTTTACAGTTGTATGTAGACAGAGGGCACAGGATCAATTGAATAGGAAGAATTGATATTTAAAAAATGAAATTAAAAGGTGAGAGAGGAATATAATGAGAGGAGATAGGGAGAGACAAAATAGGGTAAATTATATCATGCAAAAATGGCAAGGGAAAACGTCCCTGTCGCTCACCTCCCAATGGAAGGAGGAACAGGAAGGCAAAAGGGAATGGATCAAACTTACTGTCATTGAATTTGGCTTAAGGAGGGAATGACATACACACTAAAATGGGTGTCTTACCCTACAGGAAAGTAGGGGCGAAGGGAAAGAGAGGGGGGCAAATTGGGGGGAAGGTATTCGAAGCACACCCTTTGTGTGCCCTGGGTGGCAGGGTCAAAGTAGAAAATGTGAGGGCGGGATAGGATGGAGGGGAATATAGTTAGTCTTTCACAATTTATCCACTATGGAAATGTTTTGCCTAACTACAAATGTACAACCTATATTGAATTGCTTATCTTCCCAGTAAGTGTGAGTAATGAGGGAAGAAGGGAAAGAATCTGGAATTCAAAGTTTTAAAATCAAATGTTTGAAAAAATTTATTATTATTATTATTTTACATGCAACTGAGAAATAAGATATACAGGCACTGGGGTATGGAGATCTGTCTTGTCCTACCTGAAAGTTGGAGGGGGCATGGGGAAGGATATAGAAGAGAGCAGATTGGGGGAGGGGGTATTCAGTGGGATCACTGTTTTGGGGTGGTGGGTGGGGGAAAGACGGGGAGAAAATTTTTAACTCAAAATCTTGTGGGTATGAATGTTGTAAACTAAAAATAAACATAAAATTTAATTTAAAAAATAATGGAAAAAAAAGAATAAGGCACAAACCCAGTCTTCCTAGAATAATTTGAGAAGATCAGAAGAAACATCCCTGGACAAGGTTTGGTTTGTGAAGAGTAAATATCTCCAGAGTAGGTTCCCTTTAACAGTAAGAGGCAAGCCTGTAAAACAAACAAACAAACAAACATGCAGCAAGCCCTGGAGTTATTTGGTTTGGTTTGAGAGGCTTCCTCTGCCCCAGCCACCAGAACTTTTACCCCCAGGATTGTGGGGGCAGTTGGGCTTCTGAGCCTGAGGAAAATGAAGAAACTTCTGCTGATAAGGAATGCCAGACCCAGTTGTGCTGTGAAGAGCAGCAAAGTCAAAAGGAACTGGCACACACCCAATGAGTGCAGAAGCAGTGGGGCAGAAAGCCCCTGGCTGCGGGCACTTACGGGAGGCTGGAGGTTTGACTTTGGTTCCATGTTAGAGTGAAGAACTGCAGATCTGGGGCAAGAGGCACCATTTTCCATAGCCCAGGGCTAGAGGTGATTATAAAAATTAAGCTATTGCCATAAAAAAATGCACAGACAAAAGGGAAAGAATCCAATCATAGAAAGCTATTATGGGAATACAGATGACCAGGGTTCATCTTCAGAGGAGGAGATTGAAGTAAAGAAACCCCCAAAGAGTAATGTTAAATGGTCACTTGCCCAGAAAGAATTCATAGAAGATCTCAAAAAAGACTTTGAAACTCAAATGACAGAGATGGAGGAAAAAAAATAAGAATCATCAAAGAAAAACAAGGTTATGAAAGGAAAGTCAACCAATTAGAAGATGAATCTTAAGGAAGAAAATGACACCTTGAAAATTAGAGTTGGGCAAAGTGAAACCGGTGAAATTACAAGAGATTGAGAAATAATTGAGTCACTTAACCCCAATTGCCCTCCAAAAAGCAAAAAAAAAAAAAAAAAAGAGAGAGAGAGAGAGAAACAATTGAACAATATATGGATAATGAAAAAATAGGAGAAAAAGTGAAACAAAATCAGATTTGGAGATCAAGAAAAGAAAATATAAAAATAATTGGACTAACTGAAAGTTATGATCAGAAAAAGAATCTTGACACAGTAATACAAAAAATAATTAAAGAAAATTGTCCTGAAGTATTAGAACAAGGGGGGAAAGTAGAAATAGAAAAAAAAATCTATCAATCACTACTTAAAAGAGATCCTATGAGGAAAACTCATAGGAATATCATAGTCAAAGTCCAAGACCCCCTGATCAAAGACAAAATATTAAAAGCATCAAGATTAAAACAATTTAAATATGGTTCTGCTTCAATCAGACTCCTATAAGACCTAGCAGCCAAGATATTAAAGGACCTCAGGTCTTGGAACATCATATATTGAAGAGCAAAAAACTAAGACTCTGGCCAAAAATATCATACCCTGAAAGGTTAAGTATTATCCTGGAGGAAAAAAGAAATTGAATATTTGATACACTTTCTGATTTTCAAGACTTTGTTGGAAAAAAAAATCCTGAACTCAATAGAAGATTCAACATACAAGAACTAAGAAAAATAACAGGTACATACCAAAGACTGATTATAAGGAACTCATAAGGAGAGACTGTTTAGTGTAAATATTCTTATTAATAATTAGGTAGCTCATGAGAGAGACTGAGTATGATATGAATTTAAAAAGTAAAACCATTTAGGAATAGCTAGAAAGAGTAATTATTTTATACAAACGAGGTACAAGAATTGATACAGAGGAATTAGATGGGGGAGGAGGGCTGGTAGTTCTGATAATCTATTTTCATCAGGAAAGGATTTAAGAGGGAAATATATATATATATATATATGAATAGAAAATCTTCTAAATTCAGAAGAAATAAAATGGTAGGAGTATAGGGAGAGGGGAGAGAACAAGGGAGGGATCTTTAGAAGGGAATGGGAGGGAATAGGTAAAAGGAAGGTATAGGAGAGTGTTTGGATTTATGGGAGTGGGAAGATAGGGGAGGGATCCTTGGAGGGGGGTACGCAAGCAATAGGAGGGTAATGTAGTGGATAGAGGAGGAAGGAGGGATGGGAAAAAAAAAGATATGTGTAAACCTAAAAACAAAGATCAGGGGTAGAAATTGTTTGGGAAAGTATGTGTCTGTGTATGCATGTATATATGTATATGTGTATGTACATATTTATAGCCATAGAGAAACATGTCTAAGCTTTATTGTAGCCTTCTGCAGGGGTTGAGGGGAAGGAAAAAAAAGAGCAAAGTAAAAAAAAAGTACACGGCAGAGAACAAAAGAAACCTCACAAGGAAGTTAAGAAAAGATAGACAATCCTCCACATAACTAGTATTATTTATTATACAGGCTTTCTTGAAATGAAAATTTAGCATTCCATACTTAGATTCCTCTCTTGTGTTCTGCTATGCACATGAAATGTTTTTTTTTTCTTTCTAACTTTATATTTAAGTTCCAATATTTAAGTTTATTACATGTTTTCATTTGTTTTCTCCATTCTGTATTTGTGTTCTGGCATTTGAGTCTAAAATAAAATTTAAAAAAATAGTTATACCTTTGTCTATCTCCAGTCCTAACTCATTTTTTTTCCATTTTCCCGTGACTTGGGAGATATCAGTCAGTGGATAAACACTTATTAAATACTTATTTATTATGTGCTGGGCACTGGGCCAGTTGCTGAGGATACAAAGAAAGGCCAAGCAAGGTCCTGTTCTCAAGTCCCTCACAGTCCAATGGGAGAGAGAGAATGCAAGCAACTGTGCACAAATTATACACATAAACATACATATGCATACAAGCACATGCACATATACATACACTTAAACATGTGCATATACATACAAGCACATACACATATACATACACTTAAACACGTGCATACACATACAAGCACATGCACATATACGTACACTTAAACATGTGCATATACATACAAGCACATAGACATATACATACACTTAAACACGTGCATACACATACAAGCACATACACATATACATACACTTAAACACGTGCATATACATACAAGCACATACACATATACATACACTTAAACATGTGCATATACATATAAGCGCATACACATATACATACACTTAAACACATGCATATACATACAAGCACATACACATATACACACACTTAAACACGTGCATATACATACAAGAGCATACACATATACGTACACTTAAACACGTGCATATCCATACAAGCGCATACACATATACATACACTTAAACACATGCATATCCATACACACATACATAGACATAGGTGTACATGTGTGTGTGTGTTGTCTTGCTTGATAGAATGTATGATCACTGAGGTTTAAGATTGTTTTATTCTTTATATTCGTACCCCCAGTGCTAACATCCCACCTGACACATAGCAGGCAATTGATAAGTGTTCGTTGATGGACTGATTACGTCAAGTCTAAATGTGCCCTTTTGCATCTTTGGAGTATATTCTAGATGACCTGGACAGAAAAAGCAAATAAAGACATTTCTCTGTTACAGATCAATAAAATATCTCAGATCCAGAGAAATGGAGGGTGAGCAGTGATGGATCAGAAGGCAGGTTATTACATTATGACTGAAGGCTGACTATTGATTAACACACACATGCATACATGCACATGTAGTAACTGAGAGATAACCCACACGGGAAAGTCTCTAGCATTAAAGAGTGTTAGGAAAGGCTTTTTATGGAAGTTGGGGTTTTAGCTAGGACTTGAATGAAACCAGGGAATCCAGGAGACTGAGAGGAGGGGCCAAATTCCACACATGGGACATAGATAGCCAGTGACAATGCCTGGGGTTGGGACATGAAGTGTCTTAATGTAATAAAAAGCAAGGATGTCAGTGTCATTGAGACATATTACATGAGAGTGAAGTGTAAGAAAATTGGGAAGAGGGGCAGCTAGGTGGTGCAGTGAATAGAGCACCGGCCCTGGAGTCAGGAGGACCTGAGTTCAAATCCAGCCTCAGACACTTGACACACTTACTAGCTGTGTGACTTTGGGCAAGTCGCTTAACCCCAATTGCCCTCCAAAAAAAGCAAAAAAAAAAAGAAAACTGGAAAGAGAGGGAGGTTTGGTGGTGCAGATTATGAATGCTCTAGAATGCCAAAAAGGAGACTTCATATTTGATTCTTAAGACACTAGTGTGGGCGGCATTTCTAGATATGCACTTTAGGAAGATCATTTTGGCAACTGAATGGAAAATAGCATAGTGGGGAGGTGTAGAATGATGACCAACCAGCCAGCTATAGAAATAATCCAGGTGTGAGATGAAGAGGTCCTGTACCAGTGTGGTCACAGTATCAGAGGAGAGAAGAGGGTGGGGGCATATAGGAGAGACATTACAAAGGTAAAATGGGCGTGGCTTGACAATAGATTAGATAATGGGGTTAGGAGAGACTGCAATGTCAAGGGTGACACCTAGCTAATGAGCTTGGCTGCCTGGAAGTATGATGCTACCTTCTATAATAATAGGGAAGTTATGAAGAAGGGGAAGTTGGGAAGGGGAGATAATTAAGTTTTGGGTATGATGAGTTTAAGATGTCAATAGGCCATCCAGTTGTAGATATTCATTGGGCAGTTGGAAATGTGAGACTGGAGATCAAGAGAAAGGTTAGGATTGGATAAACAGATTTAAGAATCATCCCCATAGAGATGATGATTAAAGTCCTGACTGCTGATGAGATCACTAAGATGCCAATAGCATAGGGGATGATAAGAAGACCCAGCCCAGAGCCTTGGGAGAAATCTACAGTTAGTGGGCAGGATCTTGGAGAAAATTTAACATAAGAGACTGGAGAAGACTGGTCAGATAGGTAGGAGGAAAACTAGGAGAGTATAGTCTCACCAAAACCTAGAAAGGACAGAATATCAAGAAAAGGACAATTGACACTGTCATAGGCTACAGAGAAGTAAAGAACTATGAAGACTGAGAAAATGTCAGTTAATGTGGCAATTACAAGATCATTGGTAACACTGAAGAGAATAGTTTCAATTAAATCATGAGGACAGAAGCCAGACTGTAGGGAGTTCAGAAGAGAGAGAGGAAAGGAAGTGGAGGCAGCTAATATAGACAGTCTTCTTAAGTTTAGCCACAAAAAGCAAGAGAGATCTGAAACTACCTCTCAGAAATAGATGGAATGATTGATAAAGTGGTTTTATTTTTGAGGGTTGGGCATATTTGTAGGAAGCAGGAAAGTAGCAAGTAGACAGAGATTAAAAATGAATGAGAGTGGCGTTATTAGATGGGGGTGATTTACTAGAGAAAATGGGATGGAATGGGGTGAATTGGGCGTGTAGAGATATTCGAATTAGCAAGAATGACAACTTCTTCCTTTGTATTTCAATAAGAGAAGTAAGTACCTGCTCATGAAAAAAATGATGCTGTTTTAAATGATATGAATGTGATATGATAAATACCTAAAATTATTTGGAAAGGGAATTGGACTTGTCAGGAGAGCTAGATATTTCTTTACCCTATCATATATTAACTATGTCATCTTGGTAACTCACTTAACATTTTCCATAACAATATCTCACATGGTTGTTTTCTTGCAAACAAGACATGCATAAAATTCTTTGTACCTATAAAGCACTAAATCAATAGAAACTTTTGTTATCTTAATGTTACTTTTAATAAGAGATATATGTCTCCTATAACAAATAAAATGCACAATTCAATTTTCAAAAGTTTGTTTCAGAAACTAAAATAATTGTCCCTGTGGGAAAATTATTTAAATTCTGTCTCTTGACTTTTTTTACATTTTGGAAAAAAAGTACAGGCAGCTATGGATTTAGTTTCTATGAATTCTTTACAATTATAATATGGAAAGATAAATGTTCAAGAGTTCAAAAATGTCTAGACAATGCCTCCATTCCTTAATTAGTCTATTTTATCTCCTAAGTTTCCTTCCATATCTCCACCCTACATTTTCCTTTGTCTAGATGGCAAGTTTAAAAAAAAAAGATGTTTAGGATTGCATAAATATTCCATACATTGTTAGACTAATTGATGTGTGCTGAGCTGACATTTTTGTCTCTTTCAGTGTTAAGAGGGACGGTCTGCCGGGCAGGTAGAAAGGAAAGATTACACACACACACACACACACACACACACACACATATGAAAGTATTATAAAAATAAAATCTGTTTAGTATATTTTAAAATTAAATAAAAGCATATGGTACCTCTAATTCTAGGAGTCCATGGTATATTTTTACTTCACATACTTTACAATTTCCTTCTAAGTTCAAGGTACTATATTGGGTACCAGGAACAAAAAGGCAAAAAATTGGCATGGTGCTCACCCTAAAAATCTTCCATTCTACTGGATGATGCAACACATATACAACAAAGTAAGTACTAAATAGTTTGAAGAGAGAGACAAGTAAACAGAAAATGACAGCATCAGGTGTGCATCAAGAAAGATTCTTAATGTTTTTCTGATATTATCTATTTATTTTTGTTCTCTATATAGCCTCTTGTGTTCCACTATGGAGACTTGTAGGAAAACAATGATACAGTATGAGAAAGTATGGATAAATTGTCATATAGACTATACCTATATAGATGAGATCAGAGATCTTTTGAAATATTGTAGCATATTGTCAAAAGCACCTTTGGCTGGAAGGTTCCCTTCAACAGAATTCAGAATCTTTCATAAACAAATTCCTTTCATCAAAATCCTAGCTAAAATTCCACCTTTTATAGGCAGCTTTCCTAATCCTCCTTAATGTTAGTACCTTCCATTTGTTGATTAGCCCCAATTTTTCCTCTATCATCTATCTATCTATCTATGTATCTATCTATCTATCTATCTATCTATCTATCTATCTATGTATCTATCTATCTATCTATCTATCTATCTATCTGTCTGTCTGTCTGTCTGTCTGTCTGTCTTTCTATCTGTCTGTCTGTCTGTCTGTCTGTCAGTCTGTCTGTCTGTCTGTCTGTCTGTCTATCTATCTATCTGTCTGTCTGTCTATCTATCTATCTATCTATCTATCTATCTGTCTGTCTAATCGTGTTTAAGACTATGAGCTCCTTGGAAGCAGGGAGCTTTTTTTTGCCTCTCTTTTGTACCCTAGTGCTTAGCACAATACCTGGCACATACTTGGCACTTAATAAATTCGTACTGAATGACTGATTATGCTGGGTGTAACCATTGTGGCTATGATTTACCCATGCACATTTATACCAAACTATTCATTTGCTGTAATAAAAACTCAACCACAGCTTATACATTTTACAAAAATAAGGACATGGGCAATTAGTTCATAACAGATTCATTGAGGTTACAAAATAAGTAAAATCACAGGTAAAGATAAATGAAGTCATAGTTTCCTATACCATAATGGTTGCCATATTGTAATGAGACTATATATCAAGGACTTCATTCACCTTAGCTAGATTCAAATGAAAGTAAGGCAAATGACTTTTGTTTGATATAGTCTTCAGAGTCTTTGTCAGTATTAGGTATAAATGGAATGATACCCTTTGTCACAATTTTATTCTAAATTTTTCTCACATTTAAACAGGGTTATAGAATTGAAAAATGGTATTATTCCAGAATAAAAAGTCAGTAGTAAAGTTGATAGTTACTTTGACTGGTGGAGAATAGGAAAACAAATTGTGGTTAGTACTGAGGTCTGAGGTTTGGCAGTAAGAATTAGCTCTTGTCTCAGCTTCACTATTAAATGATAATCCTGGCTTTTTAGTTCCCTTAGCCTCCATCTATAAAAGACAATAGTTATTTTTATTAATCAAGGACTTAGAGAAGCTTTGATGAAAGACAGTAATTAATAGCATATTTTCCAGCTTTTAATTTTGAAGTTCCCCAGATGATTAGAAATAAGAGCAAATTCACTCCAGTAAAAGGAGTATTTGTGCTAACATATAATAGACTTCATCCAAAATTAACAAATAAGGAAGCCCATCATCATTCCTCTCAGGAACTGTTTAATGTTCAAATTATATAATGATCCCCAAATAGCATAAAAAACCCAAACTGATTGGTTTAACCAGTTTGCTATTGTTCAAATTAGAGATATCACAAAGAATAGCCATACTGCATAGTGAATAGTTGTCCTTCCCAGCTCTTCACATTTACTCACCTTACATCTTCAATCATTTGCCAAATCTTGCCTTTTCTACCTCCTATCTTCTGCATCCATCAATTACTTTCCACTCCTCAAACCACCAACCTAGTTCAGGCACTCATCACATCTCACCTAGACTATCAGTTGCCTACTAATTGAGCTCCCTGTCTTGTGTTCCCCCATTCCAATCCATCTTCCACCCAGCTGCCAAAGTGATTTTCCTGAAGTACAGGTTTGACCATGCTACTACCCCACTC
The DNA here is from genome assembly GCA_028627135.1 of Pseudochirops cupreus. Lineage (NCBI taxonomy): Eukaryota > Metazoa > Chordata > Mammalia > Diprotodontia > Pseudocheiridae > Pseudochirops > Pseudochirops cupreus. The sequence goes on from CM053584.1 coordinate 78,220,223, forward strand.
AATAACCTGCATAGGCTCCCTATCACTTCTAGGACCAAATACAAACTCTTCGTATTGGTAACTAAATTATTACTGTTTTCAATTACATTGAATTCTGTTAAGTAATGGAAATTTCAAGTGTTTATGTGTGTACTTGAAAGATATTGTATAAAAATGAACCAAATCATAACCATGCATTAACATTTCTTTTCATGTTAAGTGAGGCACAGACACTTGGCAAAGTTGTTTGTTTTTTTTTTTTCTCCAGACTATAAGGTTCCTCTTTGGTTATATTCCAATAATTGGTATCCTACTCAAAAATGATTGATGGAATATTTCATATTTCTTCTGATCCTTTTGGTATTGTGTAGACCATAAAACTGGTTTATTTAAAATAATATGCAGCCTCTTAGATGTAAAAGTGTGAGAAAAGGAAAGTGGGCTGCCCAAATGCTTACACTACGGGCTATTGTAAAGCCATATATGAGCAGCTTTCCAGAGGACTGCTGCTGTGAACAGCTTTCAAGGTTCTGATTACATAGTATAGTGAGCTCCCTATTCAGTAACAAATCAGAGCAAAACATTCATAGAAAAATCAAAATACAGCATTCATGTAAAAATACATGTCACAACACAATGACTTATCATTAAAATAGCCACATAGTTTTCACCAAAGTGGTCACATAGTTTTAAACAAAGTACATTCATTTAGTCAATCTTGAAATCCTTAATTCAGTCATAAAGTACAAAAGTCAAAGTTCTCCACCCCTAGGTCACAGTAAATCATAATCTTCTCAGTGTATAGTATCCAAGTAAAGTCTTCTTTCACTTTGACTTGAGGCTGGCTCTCAGCTTCCATAGTTCCTCTTCCATGGTCCCAGCTCCAACTGTCAACTGAGTTCAAAGGTAGGCAGCTCCCAGTTCCTTGTCCAGCTCCTTGTCCAGTTCTTCATCCAGTTCCCATTCCATATTCACAGTGTCCAGTCCACCTCAAGTCCTTTACAGTTCCTGTTTCTGAGAAGACAAAGCTTGACAGAGCCACAATAATATTCATTCACATTGCCAGCACCATCATCAATTGACTATCTGCCTGTGAAGTCAATTCAGACCCATCAACAAGATCTTGAGAACTCAACATAAATCATCAACATAGAAATCAACACAGACCCACAAACAAGACCCAAGAGGTTAGCACAAATCATCAGTAAAGTCCCAAGACCTCCAAAAACCCTCCTCCAGGACTTCTGTAAACATACAACCAGAAAAATCCTCTTTCAGGGCTTCCAGTAAGGTCCCAGGGCTTCCATACAAAGTATCACAAACAAACATCAACACAGACAAAGCACACAAACAGAGTGCTGGGATACCACAAGTTTTCTCCTTCTTAATTCTGCCACCACGAGAGTTCTCAGTTCTCAGTTCTGCTGTCTCTAGACTGGGCCTCTTCTAATATATGGTCATTGGCTCTTCCCCTTCTTGTTGCAGGAGTTCATGAGTTCTGGGGTTCACCAGTTGTGGAGTTCACATGTTCTGTTTCTGAACAGACTTGATACAAAGCTCAAAAGAAACCTGAACTGAAACAAGGTGTTAATTCAATAGCTGAAACAAGATGTGAACTACTTCTGTGCTTGCCATTACAGCTATATGCTCATATTTTTGAATTGTTGGCTTTAATTCTACTCCCCTTTGTCTTAGCAAACGTAAACTGCTCCCAGACCTCTTTAGATTTTTTTTATACACATTTCTTTTTCTTAAATCCCTTCCAACATTTTCTCCTCTTATTTACTACCAAAGCACAAAGTTACTTGTAGGAATGAGATATATTTTGAGTGACATTGCATGGGCAAGGTTCAGAGGTGAATTCAGAGTACCCTAGAAAAGAGTCATTCTCATTCATTTTGTTTGATCACCTCAAGCTTGATAATTCTACATGTCCCTCCCGTGTAAACAATTAGGACCACAGCAGTGCATTTGTAAGAGTACGGTAGACAATAAGTTCTTTGAATTCAGGAATGTTTCACATTTTTCTTGGTATGCCCCAGCACCTTGTATAGTGCCTTATACATAGTAGGTACTTTAATGCTTGTTGTCTTGAAAGGAATTAGATTTAAAAAAAAATCTTTGCTGTTTCAAGGACACAGTGAGTTCACTCCTACTCCACATATCCCTGATGGGATACTATACATATACTATCACCAGAGCCACAACTTGGAATTTTCATGCCTGGGGCAATATGAGGCAAAGGGGGATTCATATGAGGTATTCCCACTCAAGATAAGAAAATGTGCTCATGTGAAACTAGGATAGTTCTATGCTGCTAAATCATTGACTACTTCTGGAGATGTGGCCTCTAGTCTGAGTGTGTAGCCCAGGATAGTGCTATCAGCAGCACTCACTAAATTTTGGCATTTTAAGTCAAAGTTCCAGTTACCTCACCCTAGTTATATCTTTGCCTGTCACTTTGAAAATACCCTAATATTATTATTTTTTCAATTGAATTTGATTGACTGAAAAAAGTAGGATTAATTAGTGACTTTTACTCTTTAGCTTTGGGCTTTGGCAAATAGTATATCCTTTGTGTGATTTTCATGTTGTAAATTACCAGGTAATTGACATAAAAATCAATTGAGAACAATTATGTTAAAATGAAATTTTTAATAAAAAATACAAGAGTTAGGAACCCTTTAGTAGATGCTACTTGAGTTCAACTTATCATGCATGATGTTTTGAACAACAGAGTGTATTAGCTATGTATACCAACTACTGCTAGAAGTAATGAGAAAAAAAAATCATGAATGTCCACAAATGCTTCAAATATTGAAGAAAGCCAGAATTATTAATCAACAAATATTTAAAAAGATGCTTTGTGGACCCTTGTCCTCCCTTTCAATGTCATATAAGGATTCTCAGGGTAACTGGTCTTTGAAGGTTATCCCAACCGGCCTCTGATTTTGAAGATGAGGGAACTAGAACCCTGACAGCATAAGCTTCTTGGCTAAGGTCACAGAGATATCAAAGTGGCAGAGTCAGGATTAAAACCTATGTCCTCTTTCTGTGAATTCAATGTATTCCCCATATATGCCCCACATTATCCTATGAAACCCAGACTGACTGCTTTAGACAGTTAAAGGTTTCATTCTTTGGATTTGATTTTAATCCATTATTTAGAACAAATTCTATTTCAAAGAAGCAAATAGTCTGAGGCTATTTGATGAGTAGAGAGACCTATCTAAATCCAGCACTGATTGAACATAAGTATTGCAGGGAGAAATGTGGTTTCCCTTTAAAGTTGGAAATGGGAACTATCCCATAATACTTCCTTTTGTTTTGAAGAGTTTTACCCCAGCTTTAGTGCAAAATAAATTAACGTTTCTGTCATAACAACACAATATGTACAATTGCAGCAGAATTGTTTGTGTAATACAATTTTCTCTTCAGCCAGAGGAAGCTAAGGTGCAATGATGAAACTGTCTATTCAGGCAAAGCATACTCTCTGCTTGACACTCATGCAGCCCCAGGACAAAAAGCCTCTTTGGTCCTAGGTGCTCATGAACTTGTCTTATTCTGTCACCCAGTGCAGCATGGTAAGTGGAGTCTGAATTGAAAACTGATTAGTAAGGAAGGGATTTTTTTCTAATCCCATGTATGATTTTTCTATAGTCATATTTTAAAAGCACAGACTTCCAGCAAATAGCAGTGAATTAAACATGCCCCTCCCAAATGGTAAATTTATGTTTAAAAAGTCCCCCATCAAACGTTAGCAGTTGTACCATGTCATTCCTTCCTCCTCCTCATGAACTGAAACTATTCCATTTTATTTTTTCTTATGTTCTCTATTTGTTCCATATAAGGGAGGTTACAAGTAAGTTTATGAGAAACACAGTGGCGGAGGTCCTGCTGACTCTGAATTTTTTTGGCTGTGTGACTCTGGGCAAGTCACTTAAACTCTGCCTCAGTTTTTTTATCTGTAAAATGGGAATAAATAATAGCACCATTTATTGTTGTTATTGTTGTTTTAACCTTGATTTCTTTTTCTGATTGGGAATATAGGAAGACTCAGTCCTTGTGTTTCAGTGGGAATTCCTTCTGCCTGATACCAAGTATGTTGGGAAAGTCAAATAAGACAGCTGGGTTGCCCAATGGATAGAGCACCAGCTTAGGGTCAGGAAGACCTGAGTTCAAATCCAGCCTTGGACCCTATGTGACCCTGGCCAAGTCACTTCACCTCTGTTTGCCTCAGTTTCCTCAACTGTGAACTGGGGATAGTAATATCACTTACCTCCCAGGGTTGTTGTGAGGATCGAATGTGATAATAACTGTAAAATGCTTAGTGTAGTGCCTGGCACATAGTAAGTTCTATATAAATGCTAAGACTATTGTTGTGATAAATGACAGTCATTATTACTCTTCCCCACTACTACAGCTAGAATTCATACAGCACTTTAAGTTCTCAAAGGGCCCTACATGTTGTCTCAATCCTCACAGGAACCCTATGAGGTAGGTGCTGTTATTAGGAGAGATGAAGGAAATGGGGCTGAGCAAGACTCAGGGTTTCACCTAGGGTCACACAGTAAGTGACAGGCCTCAAACCCATCAGCCTGTCAGTGAGTTAGGGAGATGTCTACCCCAAGCATATGAAGACTTACCCCCCTGGAATGGGTGCATGGGGACAATTTGTTCTAACGACCAAGAACGTAGCTGAAGCAGGCACAGCATAGAGTGCTTAGAGCTCAATCAGACATCAGCAATGCCAAGGTCATCCACCACATCCCAAAGATGCCAAGGTCATCCATTGCATCCTGGGCCATTGCCAGCCATCTTGACTTTTGTCTTACTACTGGACTTCAGTGACTCTGGAAGAAAGATTGAGGCTAACAACTTTGAGCAACTCTGCCTCACTTAAGTCCAATTCACACACAAGCCAAGACAACACTCATGTTGTCCATGGTCTTCTTCAGAAATGAAGGACTAAAAGCAACAACCACAAATGTCTGAGGAAGATTTGAACTTAGGTCTTCCTTATTTAATCCTTTGGATGGAGCACCGTCCAACAGATATGCATCGCACTACCGAGCTGCCATTGTCCAAATGCTTTGGTTCTGACTTTAAAAATATTCTATATTTGGGAAGTGGTTTGTTATGATGGACAGAGAACTGGCCTCTAAATCTGGAAGGCCTAGTTAGGAGTACCCTTTATATATATTTGTGGAATGGCCCTGGGCAAGTCTTTTATTCTTAGTTCTGCAAAGCAAATTCCTGAGCAAATGTTGCTGTACATTAATAGGAGTTTCCTCATTGTAAATTCCCTATAGTAAAGAAACCACAGACTAATTTATTTTGTATGTCATTTTGTATAACATTTTGTATATAATTATCTGTGGACATATTGTGTACATTTCCCCAGTAGACTGTGAGCACTTTGAGGCCAGGGATTATTACTGCAATTTGGTTTTTGCATCACTTGCACTTATCACATTCCTTGATTGTATAGTAGATGATTAATGAAGGCCCATTAAATTGATTTAAATCCCAAGCCATCTGTGACCATAGGAACAGAGGATTGTACATTTAGTGCTGGGAGGGACTTGAGAGGCCAGAGAGATCAAGCCCCTCATTTTACAAATGAAGAACCTAAAGTCTGAAGGGGTTAAGTGACTTGAAATAGCATACAAAGTCACAAAGTCATATAGTCAGAAATAGAGCTGGATTTCAAACTCTGAATCCAAAAATAAGTCTTTCTACCATACCATGCTTCTCCTTGAGTATGTAATTCTTCTTCCTAAGACACTGAGAAGTAACTTGCTCATTATCAAATAGCTAATTAGCATCAAAAGCTGGGCAAGAACCCAGGACTTCCTGTTCTGAAACCAGTTATTTATCTACTAGTGATTAGTCCAGAGGTGGGGAACCTGTGACTAGGAGGCCTTCTAGGTCCTTGGGTGGGGACTTTTGACTGAGCTCATTTTATAGAATAAATCCTTTTATTAAGGGGATTAGTTCAATGAAGTTTGGATTCAGTCAAAGGGCCACACTTGAGGACCTAGAGGGCCACATGTGTCTTCAAGGCTTCAGGTTCCCCACCGTAGACTAGTCCATACTGACTCACCATCCTTGTCTATAAAACACATATGAGAACACTTCTAGTATCTTCCTGACACGGTTGTGGGAAAGCTATTATCTGTGGAAAGCAATTGCAAACCTTAAACTACTATATACATGTCAGGTTGTGTTTTTCAACAAAAGGTTTAATAAAACACTTTTGATGAAGGGGCAAGCTTAGCCCCAAATGTCTCAAGTCACTTGCTTGAGCCCCATCCTAAAGTCATCTATCTACCCTGAGGAGGAGGATTAACATGGATAGGTCACTATGATATCATTTGACCTAAGGGAGAGGAACAATTTACCATATGGTCCCTTGAGACCCGAAAAGAATCACTTCACTTTATAGAGATGAACAGTTCATTTCTTGGAATAAAAAAAGTACCAATAGGCTTCTGTCCTCGTTAAAGAAAGTTATCCAAAGTATTCTTCCCCTTCTGGCACAGATGTGTTCCATCAAAGCTGTCTGTAAAGCAAATCCTATTTTCCTGTTACCTTCCATTATCAAATCAGGGCTGTGTTCCCACAGAAACAAAAAACCCCAAAGGATTTATTTGAAAATGTTGAGATACTGTCTAGCCTTAGGCTTATGGTACACCAGCAACCTAGAGCCTCCTGAGAATGATGTGAGCCATACAAGAGTCCACTTTGATTTTTGCCTCCTAAAAGTCCATTCACTTTGTAGCATTTCACTAAAATTTATTTAGAACTAGAAAGGACTCTACAAACCATTAAGTCCAACCCTTTCCTTTTATACAAACTGAGGCAGACACAGGTTAAGTGACTTACCCAGGACTTACAGCTAGGAAGCATCTGAGGAAGGTATTTAAACTGAGGGCTTTCTGATTCTGAGCTCACTATATTTACCACTTTATTTACACTATTGTGCAATCTTATTTCCAAATGTCCTGGATAACACGACATTTTCTATTAACAGCAATATTTAGAATTACCCCATTGTTTTAGTCATTGGTCCAGGAGTTGTGTTCACCATGGAGTGTATTTACAAACTCTCATATGTGACTGGATGAGGTCACGTGGGTGCTGCACAGGAAGACCAGTTCCTGCTGTATTAGGAAAAACAACAACAAAAAAGAAGCAAACAGGGAGCTGATAGACGAGGTCTATCCAGGGCATTGGAAAAACAGTTTGTCAATGTGATGTCCATGAAATACCAGTCATGGTTCAAGGTCAGTTAAGAACTCCAAGACATCTTGGTGCCAGAAAGGTCTGAGTGTGAATAGAAATTTCGGTTCAACTCATTTCAACAAACACTTAAGTCTTTAACTTTTACAAAACCTTATGCTAGGAACCAGGTCTATAAAGACAAAATCCTTAGGGAGCTTACATTTGACTGTTCATACACATTTTGTCATGCTCAGTACAGAGAGTGTTTTAAGCCCATTATGTGAAAGCTAACTTACTCGCCTGTTTCTTTGGTTGAGTTTCAGCAATGGACAACTCCCACCTGAGCAACAGCTGTGTCTGACCAACAGCACATAGTCAATTATTTACAAGGCAGACCTAAAGGAGGCATTGATTTTTCTGCAAATAATCCTTTGTGCTTAGATAGAAAGTGCGGTGTCCTCTGCTCCTGTGATGTTACTGTTTATGGTAAAGTTTGCAAGGTCAGCACTCAAGGGATGTTTATTTTCTTTTTATGTACTTTCCCCCCAATTAAGATATGTCCACATCAGGTGAAATAATAGGGCCTTGGCCATGACAATAGGGTTAGAATTCTGTTAGCGAGCTGATGATACTGGGGTGACAACATATCTTCACTCTTTAACCAAAATAAAAAAGCCATAACTGATAAAGTTAAAGAGTACTTTAAGAAATAACTTTGTGAAGCATTCTTAAAATAACATTATAATTATTAAAATGATTAAATGTAATAGCATTAAAGAACTTTAATGATCATGTACAATTGAGTAAAATGAAAAAAAGGAACAGGTAAACACAATTGATTCAATACATACTCATCTCATTTTATTATTCAATGAGTATCTATGTAGAATTAGACAAAATTTGCTGACTTTCCCACTGAATTTTAGCTCTTATAACATTCATTTCTTAAAAACTTTTCTCAGAATCTGATAGCTTTATATTTTGAAAATGTTCAAAAAAATTAATGAAACTTTTCCTGTATCCTCACCAGATGAAGCATCTTGACCTCATCTGTTCCTGGTATAGATCATTTGTACTGTGTGACTGGGAGCCAGCTTGACCTTTTTGAAGCAGTTCCCAGAGGTATGCTTGGGACAGTAAACAACAGATTTTCAGTCTCTTTAAGGGTACTCCTTGAATGATTTTTTTGTAGTTGGGTACCTCTTTACAAAGTTTGTGATAAGTAGCTTTGTCAAGTAGACAAAGCTTGTCCCTTTCTCCTCGGGCTGCATAATTGTTTTAGACTTGGACTTAGATGTGTTCATGGAATCTTTTCCTCCTTCACTAACTTGCAAGGTCTTTATTATTCTTGTAATTCAGCAGAGTAGGGAGGCCCAAGAGCTCTGGGGGCTACTGAGGCCCAGCTAAGAAGTCACATAGAAAACTTGTAGGTTTGCATAGGTGCTTTTATTTTCATATACAAAATTCTGTCTCCCCTTTCTTTTACCTACTTGATGCAGTATGGAACATCTTGGTCTTAAGAGCTTAACTCTGCAATTTCACTTGTAATTAAATTCTTCATCTCACAGTCTCAGAATTGCAACAATGGCTTACATACATCTCAACCTCTCTGTTAAGGGCCATATGATTCAGAGCTGTAAGTGTCCTCAGAAGTCGTTGAATACAAGTAGAAGTGACTTACACAAAGGCATACAAATAGCGAAAGAAACAAAATTCAAACTGAGGTTCTCTGATTCTCTAACAAGTGCTATCTCTCTATAATACACCAAATTATTTGTACCAGAAGGAGGGCTTCAGGGAAAATATTGAATCTTACTGCCCCACCCCTACAATTTAATATTTGCTTTAAACTTTCTTGTTTTCAATCTATATAGCAGAAAAAAATTGCTAGAATAATACTGGTGAGCCTTATGATGTAGAATGACTGACATGATCATTTTTCTGCAATATAAAATTCTCTTATTTACATTTTAGTTGGAGACAAAAAGTGACTTTATTCTCAGACCAAGTACTTATTCCAAATTCATAACCTTGAACAATGGCTTTCCATCCATTTTGATAGAACCAAGCATCTAAGAGTTCTATTATTGTTGTTGTTTTGTTGGTCCCTTTCTCTACATTCCCTTAGATTTGTAAAAATTACTTTAGTCTGTCAACAAATCTGAATTAAGTGCTTAGTATATGTCAAGCACTGTGCTAAGCATTGGAGGGACAAAAGAAAGAAAGAAACAAAAAAATCTCTACCCTCATGGAGCTAATCTAATCTAATGGTAGGGGTGAAAAGAGGTACAACATGGAGGCAGCTATCCGAAGACAAGATATATATGGGATGAATTGGAGGTAATTATAGAGGAAATGATCCTTGTGTAAAGTCAAAATAAAACCATTCTTTTAGCATTCTGATTTCTTCTAGCAACCTGTACTTTTTACCATTTATTTTAAATATAGACTTATTTAGAATTACAGAACTTCAGCAAGCAGTAGGGTACTTGTTTATGTCAAATGGCAAGGGGGATGGGGGTGGGTAAGGGAAAAGATTTGATTCAAAGAGCAAAAAGTGATCTTTAAGCCCCGCTCCCTTTTTTTCTCAACAAAAGGTCTCATGCCTACATTAAAATCCTCTAAGGTTCCTTGAAAGATGCAACAACAGTGATACACTCTTCAGCAAACTTTGGGTTATCAGTATCAAATGAAGACTACAAGGAGATGCATAATTACCAGAGATCTTTGCTAGACCTAGGGAGGACAGATAGTGCAGAATTCAAATGGAAAAGACATTCCCCTGAGATGGCAAATTCCTCCAGGTCCCCCTGTTTGTGGATGACATTTTGCTTATGGCACAAACCCGGAAATATTGTCTAGCTTTCTAAATAAGGTGCCAAATGCAGAATCTTGGGTCTGAAGGAATTTCAGAGGTCAGGCATCTAGTCTGACCCATGCCCAAACAAGAATATCATTTATGATATCTGTGATAAGTGGTCATCTCGCTTTTGATTGAAGACCTCCAGTGAGAGGGGATCCAATTACCTCCTAGTTCTAAATAAACACTAAACTTTCTTGCTGAAGCTTTTTCTCCATTTATAACAAGCCAAGATTTGCTACTTTGTGACTTCTACCCATTGTTCTCAGTTCTCTATCCTCTGGGACTAGGCAAAACAAATCATTCACTCTTCCATAGTTCCAGGAATTTGTGAATACAGCTATCCTATTCCTCCCTCTCCCCGCTCCAAGGCTTCCCTTTCCCAGGTTAAATATGTAGAGTTTCTTCAACTAACTCATCCTCATACTGCAATACACCAAGGTCATTCACCATCTCTGTTGCTTTCCTCTATATGTTCTCCAGTTTATCCATGTTCTTGAAAAAAGCATATCACCAAGAACTGAACACAAAATCCCACATGTGGTCTGACCAAAGTCGAATTCAATGACACTGTAATCCTGTACAATATCCTTCTCTTAATGCAACCAAAGATTAGGTTAGGATTTTTGGCTGCCATAATTACTTAATATAAATCATGCAATATTACTTGTAAAAATGCAGTAATAGATAAGTGTGTTCAACTTGTTCTCTGATTTTTAAGACCCAATGAGTCATGAATAGAATTAAAAGAACCTCCCTCTCAGGGTTGTTGTGAGGATTAAATGAGATAATATCTGTAACACACTTATCACGGTGTCTGGCACACAGTAGGAACTTAATAAATATACATTTTTTCCCTTCCTTCATAAATCAGCTGCATGTATGACAACCAAATAAGCATGCTGGCTTATGAGAGACATCATTAAATTTTCAGCAGGAGCATTTCCATCTTAGAAATTGGCAATCATTAGAAACAAGGGCTTGATTTCTTGTTTTGTTGATTTTTTTTACTTAATAAAGTATTAATAATGCCGATTAACTTTGAGTATATGCATACCTTTTCACCCCAGAGTCTCATTGTTAAACATTTGTCAGCACACCCTTGTATTACTCTATAAACATTTCTTGAATGTGGCAGGAGTGCAGGAGAAGGCTCAGGGAAGTAAATTATCACCAAACTGGAGGCCTAGTGATTGTAGATTAATAATAACAAAAACCAGTAATGACAAAAAATAATAATAATAACCAATATTTATACAGCAATTTAAGGTTTGCAAATGCTTTACATCCACTATCTCTTCTGAGTCTCACGATACCCCTGCCTAAACATCTTAACTAATGCCATAAAGAATGTTTAGTTCAGAGTCAAAATGGGAGTAATTAATAATGATCCTTTGCTGATGGTGGGGTACTCATGCCGCTCCTATTTGTAAATGACATTTTCTGATTATATCTAACATTATAGCACTTCCTAGCTGAGGTATGCAAAGATGTTCAGCCTAACTATCCACGCCAGTAAATAATAATTAATAATAAAGAAACAAAACTAGTATATCAGAAATGTCTATTGTCCATTTTATAAAAGGCCATTGAATAGAGTCCCCAAACCCCAGCCTTCCAATCCCCAATTCCTAAACTGGTACATACATTTTGGATATATATGGCACTGGTACATATGAACTGGTACATATATTTTGAACTTAGAACATATATTTTGGATATATACAGCTCACAGACAATGGATTTGGCCCAGAAATGACTCGGAGGGATGTGGGTTGGATTACATTTAAGAAATTATACAGAACTTTTAATAATGTCTCTGAACTTCTTTCCAAAACTACAACTCAACTTTTTAATAGCAATATTCTTTTGGAGATATTTTATGGCTCTGAATCATGAAATAGCATTGTCTCCAAAGAATCCAAATTTGGGGGACACATGGAGGGATGAATGGTAGATATGAACTGACTATACCATATTGCCAACGGTGAGTTATTTATAAGAAGCAATGTAAAATGTATCAAAGAGATATATGACTAGAAAAGATCAGTGAGGGTGAGGTCTAACCAGTGGATACCATACATGCCTACTGTATTAGTGTCTACGTAATAACTTAGAAAAAGGCCCCAATATACTTGGTAGATTCCCTCTAGAAAGAAATAAATTTTTAGCTGTTTTTGTGTCATGAGCCCCTTTGGCAGTCAAGTGAAACATATGGACTCCTTAAAGTAATGTATTTCAATGAAAATAAAATACAGAGCATTACAAAAGAAATTAATTATATTGAATGCAGTTATCAAAAGATTTGCTAAAAGCCAAGTTCGCAGATCCCAATTAAGCAACCTGATCTAGCCCAATCCCCCATTATGACAGCCAAAAAAACTAATAGAATTTTTGACTTCATTAAAAGATGGAGATTCTATGGAAATAGAGCGATAACAATCTTATTGAACTGAGCCCTTGTCAGACCATATGTTAGGTAGGAAAAAGGGCCTAGGGAAGTAAAGTGACGTGTTTAACATCAGACAGCTAGTAAATGATTAAAATAGGTCCCCCAAAACTGATTTCTAAAAGAATATGTATTCTTAGCCCAGAAAATCTGGGAAAAGAATTTAAACAGAAAAACAAGATGTTGGAAATGATTTTCAGCACAGTTCTATATGCACTTGGGCACAGAAAAAAAAACAAAACAACGACATGGAAATGTATGGTCATCCATAATTTTCAATAATCGTTTTCATTGAAACCTTTATATCTCTTCAATCTAAACTTTAGCCAAAGCAATTGCCTTTCATTAACATACCTCTGGCTATTTTTATATTCTATAGCAGAATCACTAAGTGAACTTTTCCTATTATAATGTTTGTTCAGATTGACATGTTTTGCACATGGTAGTGAGATTGACAGATATCATCTGATTGAGATGTGAAATATTCAGTACTAGAATTGTACACAATGGTTCTACTCAAAATGGTACCTTGCAATTTTGGAGCTTGGGAAAAGTGGGACAAACTGTTCAAGAGGCAAAGAGGAGAAAACATATTCACAATTCAACTATTTAAGGTATATTCAATTGGAGAGTAATGGGTGTATCTTGGGACGCAGAACCTGAGTGGTGAGAGAGTCTAGGAAAGGGGTGGGGAACTCTTGGCCTCAGCTGCAGGTTCCGCACCCCTGGGACTCTAGGATATCACAAGGTCACTGCTGAGGAGGAAGCGAAACATCTGGTGAATTCCCAGTTTATTGTTATTCAGTTGTGTCCTACTCATCATGACCCCTTTTGGAGTTTTTTTGGCAAAGATACTGGAGTGGTTTGCCATTTTCTTCTTCAACTAATTTTATGCATGAGGAAACTGAAGCAGAGAGGATTAAGTAATTTGCCTAGAGTCACACAGCTGGTAAGTCTGAGGTCAGATTTGAACTCAGGAAGATGAGTCTCCCTGACTCCATGTCTCACACTATCCATGCTCCCAGCTAGCTGCCCTACTAAATTGAATTCCTCCTTTAACTAATTATTCATTCTAACCAGGTGATGAGGTCTGTTTTTGAGGCCTAGTTGGTAGAGTATTGATGAAAACTCTCTAAATGTCAGTGCTTTGTGGAAAGCTAGGGACACCTCTCCCTAATTCCAGTTCTGGTTCTGCTGCTGGCTGCACAGAACAAACCACAGACTCAACCCAACACACTTTCTGTCTTTTTTTTTTTTTGAAAGGGGGAGGGCAGGGCAATTGAGGTTAAATGACTTGTCCAAGGTCACACAGCTAGTAAGCGTTATGTGTCTAAGGCTGTATTTGAACTCAGGTCCTCCTGACTCCAGGGTCTGTGCTCTATTCATGCCACCAATTAGCTGCCCCACTCACTTTCTGTCTTAATGTGAGCTCAGAGAAAGATTCTAATCTGGATACGCATAGATCTACAAAACAACTTATCCCCTCACATCATTTGCATGTTCAGGTCACATTGCCACTGCTTAAACAAACTAATTAAATATTTTCTCATTATTAGTTGAAATAGAGATTATGGAGTTAGGGGACCTAGGGACAAATTCTGGCTTGGCCATTTACTATCTCTCTGAAGCGGGCAAGTGTTTTAATCTCTTTGGGGCATAGTTTCTTCATCTGAAAAATGAGCTGGTTGGACTATATGATTTCTAAAGTCCTTTCCATCTCTAAAGCTATCAACCTCTATAGAGATTTCTGAAATTACTGGAATTTTTCATAAATATTCTTAAATATAGAATTTCATAGGCCACTAACAAAGCTCTGATTTAATTTTCAGTAATGGTACTTCATAAATTGAAATCATCTGGCTACTATTTGGCTCAGTGAATTCTTGTGTTGTTTTATTTCAGTGAGTAGCTATGTGAATTTTATTCAGCAAATGCTTGTTCGGATTCTGAATGGTCTCCATTCTCGATGCTTCCTAAATAGGATACCGGCATGCATGAGGGTCAGTCAGCATTGAAATATGTGAATCAGGCCTGGAAATCAGCTTGTGAGACAGAATGTTAAAGTTTATTGGCTTTCTCTGAGACTAGAACTCTCTGATATAAAAAGCTTCAATGGGCAGAGAGTGAGTGAAGATACACTGAAACATATTACAGATGTGTTTATCAACCATTCAGGCCTTCTGAAAGAAAAATAGGAAACTGTAAGATTGGTCTACTGCTGATGTATGTCTTTTTCTTTCACAAACAGGAAAGGTTGCAGCCAGTTTATTTGCCCTGTCTCCTATGGAAGATCACGCCTCTTCACTGGTCATCCCCACCCCCAAATTTCCCCACCCCCAATTTTCAACCAAAGATTTTGTTTTGTCTCATACAACTTTTGTTCATGCCTACAACATCAAGTTTAATAGCCTGCCTTCTTCATATTTCCTCCAGCTCTTGTTTATTCAAGACCTTTAGACCCTGAGAAACTGATAACGCTCCAGATAATGTTAACATTTTGATTGTGATTATGTGCCCAGCAACAAAGAGAGGGGAAAAAAAGGAAAAACTTTAAGTCTATTCAAAATAAGCCACAAGCAGCCTGTACTCTTTGATGGTGGTGAAAAAGCTAGAATTGGGTCTTCGGTCTGCATCTCCCCCACAGTCCTCTCCCCTGAAGAGGCTAAAAATGAACCTTATAACTGCAAATGTTCCTCTTTTCTCCTCAACTGCCTTATGGCCAATTCATTAAAGGCAAGGAGCCAGACCTTCTTTCTCAACAGCAACTTTGATAAAACAGATAAAAGAGAGTGCTGGGTTTGCTTATCGTCTGTACATGCTTCAATAATCTTGGTTTCGTTTATCTATAGCATATTTCCTTTAGAGACCATTACTAAGAGTAGCTCCCAGACCCACTTTAATCCATGCTTTAGCTGAAGTGAATGTGAGATGAGGTCATAGCACTCTCCTTTCTCCCACATTAGCAGTACCTGGAGAGAATTAACCTTGTATGTCAACAGCTTTTACTCTTGACCCTTTTCATGTAATTTCACTTCAAAATTTCAATTAAGCTTTCACATATATCATGTGAAAAATGTTGTGTGCACTTGCAGCTTTGCCCAGCTTAAATGGGAACCAAGTACATTGTTGGCGGAAAAATAGAGGATGTGAAATACTTTAAAAAATATATATATATATATCAGTTTTCCAAAATTTGAGAAAAGTGAAACCTATTTAGTCATACTTACCTATCTATGCTCATTGTAAAACTGAGCAGAAGGTCACCTTTCTTTCCTAGGTTACTATTTCTTGAATGCTAAAACATCTATCTATTTTAAAAAGCAGCAGTATGGCAACAGGCAGGGTGGCATAATGAGTAGTCTACTGAGTGAGGAAGTTCTAGGTTCAATTTTGATGCTTGCTAACCTTCTGGCCAATTAATCTCTTTGAGTCTCTGTTTTCTTATCTGCAGAATGGAGGTATCTGTAATGCCTATCAGGCAAACTACAATGTTGTGAGGCTCAAATAAAATCAATCAACAAGCATTTTTGAAATATATACCATGGGTTGGGTATTATGTCAACTGCTAAGGATAGAATGAGAAAAAAAAAAACAGGCTCTGCCCTCAAGGCGCTTTCATTCTAATGGAGGAGATGACATGTAAATCAGTATATTCAATATAAATGCAGAATAGATGGAAATTAACCTTAGAAGGGAGGGTAATAGTAACTGAGAGGACTGGGAAGGGACTTTTGTGAGACATAGACACTTAGCTTAATATTGATGGAACACAGGGACTCTAAGAGCAAGTATTTGGGAAACATGGGGGCTAGCCAGTCCAAAAGCACAAGACTAAAGATTGAATGTTGTATATGAGGAAAAGAAAGAATACTAATTAATGGATTACATCTCAATTTATCTCTGGAAGGGACCTCAGAGACTATCTATCCATAATATTGTGTGTAATATCACATATTATACCTGTAATATTACATCTATTTAATATGTAACATTACATCTATGTAATAATATCTATGTGTCTATTTCTGAATATGTACAAATTAATACAAGGTAGTTTAAGGAAGGAATACTGGGAGGAGGGAGCAAGAAAGGCTTTATGTTACTTGACTTGAGTCTTGAAGAAAATAAGAGTCTAAGAGGCAGAAGTAAGAAGAAAGTATCTTCCATAGATGGGGGATGATGACCAGTTCAAAGGATAAACACCTCTAGTTTCCCATAGAACACACAGGCCAGAATGTTCACCATTCTACATTCTCTTTTCTGGACTCAATGCACTTTGAAATCATCCTAGTTAAAATATAACACAATTTATATAGATGAAGGTTGGGTGCAGGAAAGATGGTAATACCTGTGGCAAAAATAGTGGAGTTTCAAAGTATGAAGGGTTTGGGGAAGAGATAATGAGTTTTATTTTGGACATGTTGAGTTCGAGATATCAATGAAATGATCAGTTCAAGGTGTCCAAGAGGTAGCTGGGGATGCAAGACTATAGGTAAAGAAGAAGACTAGAGCTGGATGTATAGCTCTGGGAATCATCTGTAGAGAGATGATAATTGAACTCGTTGTTGTTATCTTTCAGTCAGTTTTTTAGTTGTGTCTGATTCTTTGTGATACCAGTTAGGGTTTTCTTGGCAGAGATACTGGAGCAGGTTGCCATTTCCTTTTCTAACTCATTTTACAGATGAGGAAACTGAGGCAAGCAGGGTTAAATGACTGAGGCAAGCAGGGTTAAATCACATAGCTTGTAAGTATTTGAAGTCGGATTTGAATTCAGGAATGCGAGTCTTCCTGACTCTTGACTTATCTACTTGATTCTATCTACTGTGCCACTCAGCTGCCCAATTGAATCAATAGGACTGAGAAAATCACCAAGTGAGATCACATAGAGCAAAAAAGTTCTTAACCTAGGGTCTATCAGTTTGTCATTTTATTTTTAATTTTGATAACTGTATTTCAATATAATTACTTCATTTGTAACCATATGAATTGTATTGTGTGCATTTATAAACATTTTCCTGAGAAGCAATCTTTGCCTTCCCCCAACTACAAAAGTGTTCCATGGCATAAAAAAAAAAGTAAAACCTTACGGAGTGAAATGAGGAGGACAGGGACAGAGCTTTGGAGGAACCCCAGTTGGTGGGTATTCCATGTATGAAGAAACAACAAAAAGACTGAAAAAGAACAGTGACAGAAACACCAGGAGAAAGTAGAGTATAGAGAGGAAAGAGGTTCCAGAAGCACAAACTGATCAAGAGACTAAAACTCTACAAAGAGGTCAAGGAGGATCAGCGTTGAGAAATAAACTTTATATGTGGCCACTGGGAAAACACTTATCACTAGAAAGAGGGTAGTTCAAATGATGAGGTCAGAAGCAAGATTGCAAAGGGTCTAGAAGAATACGAGGAGAGAGGAAATTGAGGCATTGATTACAGATTAATTCCTCATAATGTTTGTGAAGGGAAGGAGAGATAAGGACAATAGCTATTAAAGATGATTGTTTCCAAGACATCGTAAGAGAAACCCCATTTAAAGTTACTGTAGACATTATAAAATATTTGGGAATCTACCTGCCAAAACAAACCCAATACCTTTATGAACACAACTACAAAACACTTTTCACGCAAATAAAGTCAGATCTAACTAAATG
>CM053584.1:78238884-78278096 GCA_028627135.1 Pseudochirops cupreus
CTTTTTCCCCTGAACTAGGTAAATGGTATTTGATTGATTAAAGTAAGATTGTTAACCCATTTTGAGTTGCTTTCCTTTAGAAAAGCAGATCTAAGAACCTGTGCTAGTAGCCGCCCTAGGTATGCTAGGGTGCTTGCTGATACAGAGGCAGAGTGATTGTTGAGTAGGGGCTTGAAGGGACAGGGAAAGACAGTTTAGAAAAAGAAGTGTATACAAAAATGTTTGTATGACAGATATTTCTAACCAATGTTGCTATACCTTTATACACTTGCATCTGTGTGTGTTTTCTTATTTAGACAATAGTATTGATAAACTCTGATGAATCTAAGGTTATTTCACTTTTTGAGATCAACAGCGTGCATTTATAAATGATGAAATTTCTGGTTCTAGATTGAGCGTGCTCATGATAAAGAAATCTGGTCAAAGGAGCTATGAAGTTATTGAAGAAGCAGTTGCTCTCCATAGCTATAAAGAGTCCAACTACATCTTTTCCTCCTTTGGAGCTACCTGAAGTCATCATGACAAGCTGCTTGACAAGGTGAATTCAGGGAAACCCATAAGGATTTATAGGTAATGGTTACTAGTCATTGTTATATGCTAACTAAGTTTTCCTCCTGCATACTACATTGCCAATTCTTTGAGGGAAAGGACCATATCTTATTCATCTTGTCATCACCCTTAATGCCTGTTATATGGCATTCTACATTAAGCATGGAAACCAAGCAAAAATTTTTTTGATTGATTAAATAATTATCATATCTACATTTCTTATTCCTGTGTGAGATAATCAGCATTCATTTTTAAGTAAATTCTTCTTGTGTGGATATTAATAAATGTTGTATAATGGAAAAAGCATAGACTTGAGCATCAAAGGGGAATTCCAGTCCCAGCTCCACCAGTTTCTCATTTTGTAACCTTGGGCTAATCACTTCGTTTCACCAAGTCTGTTTTCTCATCTGAAAATTGTAAGACTGAGCTAGAAAATATTTATGACCCTTTCCCATCATACCATTCTAGATAACATTTTCTTATGCTATAGCACAGAACCTGAACTCTAATAGGAAATCTGACTACCCCCAAAGGAGTCAGAAGTGTCAGAATTCATGGAGAACCACAAGCACTGAAAGATCTCTTTTCAAGGGGAACGCAATGTCAAAGGCAACTCATCCCTTCCTTGCTGACAAACCAGGCAGCAGCTGGGGTGTACTCAAATGGATCCTTCAATAGATCATTGTACTTCTTGCAGATGTACATATCACAAGCCATCCATGCCTTCTCATTCCATGTAGCTCTCATCCATGTCATTTCATAAATCCTTCACAGAAAAAACCATCCAATATGCTTGAAGCCTTTCTCTGTGTCAGTCAATATTTTGTAGATACCGATGCACTCTCACTATCCATCTACTTTCCCTTGCTGTTGATACATGAAAAAAAAAATCTCTTTTTAAAGCAATCATCTATGCTCTCAGTGATGTCTTTTATGCTGCTTCTTCCAAGTCATCTCTGATGATATGCTGAAGCCTGCTTGTACCCTCCAAGTGTCATCTCATTGAGAAAATAATCAGCATGCAGAGCCAACTTGGATGAACAGTGATGGAGTAATCAGCATGTTGAATAAATTGTGAATGATTTACCTGCATAGCTGAGATCTTGAAGATTCACTAGATGACTAGAAGATTATGGGAAAGCATTAAGAAAGTTTCCTTTCACCCTTCATAACTAATTATCATAAGTTGATTCAGAAAGCCATTAAGCTATGAAGAGATTGCTAGCTGGAGTCAGAAAGACAGAAGTTTGAATCCCTTCTTAGAATAATTCCATGAAATGAAACAGTAATTAAAAAAATGAAATCCTTATTTTGTTGTCCATTTTTATTTCTATGAGCAATTTTGGGTTGATATAGACTTATGTTTTTATCAGTGTGGGAAATTCCACTGTGCACTTCTCCTCCACAGACAAATCAGTCACTTATCTGTCACTCACTTAGAGTCTTAAACAGTTACTTGGAGAAGTGAGAAGTAAAGTCATTTGCCTGATGTTGCACAAATCACATGCTTTGGAGGCAGTTCTTGAACTTGGGTTTTCATTGCTTCAAGTCTGGCTCTCTAGTCACTACTTTACAATACTTCTTATGTGGATTTTATGACACTGAAATCTTAATAGTCCACCAGAATACCATTCCAAACACCCTATTTTCCTGTAACTATATGTTGTATAGCTCTATCAGGAGTCAGCCCCCCTTTTCCCCACTTTTTCTCTCCATCTGCATAGATAGATACTATTCATCTGTCAATGAGAAAGCAAGAAAAGTATGCAATCTCTGGCTTTAAAATTCTTCTCTGTCAATTATTCTCGTGTCACAGCTGGAGAAGATGCTTTCAAAAAAAAATTTTTTTTTTTTGTTATTTCCTGAGTGGTGATGCAGCTTCACCCTAACGACTATTTCCCATCAATACCCACAAAGACCTACCTTCTTAACCACTGATTCAACGGTTTTAAACCACTTCCACCTTTCTGTAGAACATTTCATTTGGAAGAAGGTTCACAAATATTTGTTTGCCAAGCTGTTCATACTGATAACATCTCAAGGGACTTTGACTTTTCGTATACAATTCACATCTGCAAAGAAAAAAAAAAACAAGCACATGTAACTGTCATATCTGACCCCAAAATTGAAATAATGCATTTTGCATAAAGCTATAAGAAAGTAGGTCATTTTTTATTTCGCTGCCTCTAAATTTTTCTCTACTCTTTCCAAGAAATAATATTAAAATCCTATGCCAATTTCTTATTTTTTGTGCAATGTTTAATTTTTTTTAATGCTTCGATTTCAAGTGATTTTACTTTGGCAAAAGAAGAAAAACTTTTTAGCAAGCAGAGATCCACAGAAGTAATTCAAATCAATTCTGGTTTAACCAAGAAGGAATAGGAGGTTTTAGTTTCATTTTCTTAGATGTTTCAAAGAAACTTAACTGTTCACAAGTAACAAAATATTTAAGATTTTATATAAAGTCATTGGTAGAGGGTAAAAATCATAACATTGTATAATTATACATATAAATAAAGTTAAATATGTAAAATGTCAAAATATATGGAAATGTGATTATTTTAGCAAAGTCATTTATTATACTGCCCATTTCTAATTCCCTAATTTCATTTTAATTTGATCAATTTAATTTCAAATATCTAAACATAATTAAATTTATAGGCATCTTCTAACACTGGAGTTAGAGGCATTCTTAGAAAATTGTCTAAGATCCGCTACTTATTTGAGAGATGAAAAACTAGATTCTTCCCCAACACTATCCCCAAAATTATTATATTGCCATCATTCAAAATATATTTGTTTACTAGTCATATTATTGTTATTTTTCAATATTTTGTTTGTTATGTACTTTCAAATTGCATGTTTAACAATTTTGCTTTCCCATAAATTTTTTGAATGTCAGAAGTATAATTATTAGAATTATTCAGTTTACAGCTTTAGTTATACGAAAAATCTGACCAAAAAAATTGAACAGATAAATTAAATTGAATGTTAAATTAAATTAAAATTAATTCAATTTAATTTAAATTTGATGTTATGTGAGAATAAAAACTAAAACCAAATTTAGACTTCTCTGTGGAAGTTAGATTAATGTTCAGAAACAGGGCAGATAACTAGGAAGTCTGTTAATTTGAGACATATTTATACTTCTTTTGTACATATGTACAACTAAGCCATGAACCAATCATATTAAGTATTCTATATAAAAATGCTCCTGACTTACACTCCCCCTCTAGCTTTCTAAAGGTCTCTCTCTGCTGCTTCGAGTCTTGTATTTAACTTACTACCAGATAAATCTTCCTAAAACACAGCCTTCATCACGTCACTCCCAACTCAAAAATCGTCAGTGACTCCCGGCTGTCTAACAAATAAAGTCAATGCACCTTAGCTTGGTATTTACAGCTCCCCACAGTCTGACCACAAACAACTGTTCTAACAGTATGTCATATTATTCCTATAACCTATTTCAGCACAGAATGATCTGAGGTCCCTGCCAAATCTGAGATTCTGTAATTACTGTCCTTTATGAGAACGATGTTACAACCACACAGAATTACTTAAAACCCTCCTCACATACCCCAGGCTATTACACCTCGGTGCCTTTTCTAGGATTGTTTCTTCTATCTATAACATTTTTCCTTTTCATGTCCACCTGCCACAATCTTGTTCTTCTTTTGAGGCCCAAAACAAATGTACTTCATAGAAGATCTATGAAGCCTTCCTGATCCCTCTGATAGGCATAATCTCTCCTTCACTCATGCTTTTATACTCTTTCTAACCCCTCACATCTTATTTATCATTTACTGTTGTTATTATGTATGTCTCATTGCTGTATGGGATTGCAATCTATTTGAAGATATAGAATGCATGGTGGTTGTTTTTTTTTTTTCATTTTTATATCTCTCCCAGCCCCCAAACCTCCAGCACACTGTTTTCTGTAAATGTTAGCTGAATGAACAACCTGTAATCTTTTGCTGGATTTGGGTGTGGGGTTGAGAGAGAAAAAGCAAACAGAGAATTTACATCTCTTATTTCATTATATCTTTAGTACCTGTCAGTAAGAGGTAATTTGCTGAAATTTCATAAATAATGTGTGAAACTTGCAGAGCTCTGATTTCTCAACAAACATATGAATTCATTTAATACTTCCCAGGAAAAACAGATATAATCAGGTCATTGGGTCTTAATTTTGCTCTTTAAAAAGGTGTCCTTCACTAAAGAAGTACAAATAGGATTTCACTTCCTAAATGTACAAATTGTTCTTTTTCTATAAATTGATATTCATTCCCCTTTGGTATGCAATAAACTGAGAAAACAAAAAGCTTTACAAATGCAACAATTAAAATATATAATTCAGTTAAATAAGTGCTATACAAACTAATTGTAACATTTAAGTGTTGTGTTTCTAAATCAAAATACAGGTAGGATTTTTTTTATTGGTCCTATTATAGGTAAAGTTATAGTATATATGTGCATGTGTATTTGTATATTTACTCTAAATATGTATACATATGTACTATATGCAGTATAAACACACAATATATATGTCTATGTGTATATGTGCATTAATGTGCGTATGAACAAAGCAGTAGATAGAAGCCTAGCCTTGAATTCCAGAAGACTTAAGTTCAGTCCTTGTCTCTAACTTTGTGATTCAGATAAATTATTTAACCTCAGAGGTTTTGCTGATCTTCATCACTGGAAGAAGTTTTCATATCCTCAGTTCTTGATACAAATAACATTACTGAACTAGACCAAAAAAAAAAATTCTCAAAAGAAATATTGTCAAAGTATATTCTCAACTTGAACCTTGCAGGGTCGCATTCAAAACAGAGGGCTTGAGTCAATGTTTTCCGTTATTTGTCTGGCAAAATTCCATTTCAGCCATTATATTTCTTGTTTTTCTCTTGTTTCACTTTTAAGAGAACCGTGCTGTCATTCAGGTGATTAGCCACGCTGAGAGGTGTTTATATTCAAAGTGCTTCGTAGCCACATCTTTCACCAGACCCAAAGGAAATAAAATCCCTTGAGAAATATGCAGCAAAGGTTTTTTTTAATTAACTTATATGATCTCCAAATGACTTTGCTGAGGCACTGTTTTTGCCTTGACACTTCTTTGACAAACTTCAAGTATCCTCACTATGAAAGTGTAAAGTAGACAAGAATTGGCAAAAATGACTGTATTTTTGCCTTCTTTTGAAGAGAAAATACATTGGCAAAATAAAATTTTCCCTTGGATTTTAAAGGCATTTTTTAATTACCTACTAACATCACACGACAATCACTTGCTGCTTCTGAAAAGAAGCCATTAGGTCTGAAAATAAATTACTTTCCAAGTTTTAGAACAGAGGATCTGAACTACCAAGGAATAATTATTAATTTAGATCATAAGTTCCTTGAGGGCAATAACTGTTTAGGTTTTTCTTTGTACTCCTAGCACAGCACCTGGTACATTTAATCAACAATTGTTGATGGATAGAAGTGATTTCCTCGTGAGTGAGACTGAATGAGCTAAGCGTGGATAAATTACAGTCAACTTCAGATTGTTCATGTACACATAGACACACACACACACACACACACACACTATTCAAGTGCTGCTAGATTTCATAAGTTTTACTTCAATGGGCAAGTGAACCAGTTACAAAGTGAAGACACAAATGTCTTCATGATTTTTACAAATGACAAAACAGCAGATCATTTCCGATTAATTAAGCCCAAAGGGGCTTACCAGAGCTGCTCATCAGTATGAAATTTCAGCTTCCCAAGGTCCTTTTGTTACGTGGGCCACTGCTGGAACAGAACTGCCCAAAATGTTTCTAATTGTTTCAGAATATCTTCATGACTATTTTTCAGTTTCCTGTCATGTAATAATTATGATAACAATGACAATCTTCTCTAACTTCAATGTCCGTCTTTTTCATATAACACTTTCCAAAACCATTACTAACCTAGTTTTCCTTTTGGGTAGTCTGATGATCCTCCTGACAAATATATCTCTAAAGTTAACACAGTGCTGCAAATATGGTTTGAAGACAATAAGAGTTACTTTGCTTAATCTGGATCCTTCCAATTTATCTTTGAATTACAATTTGGTCTTCTTGAATGTCCATTCCTCACAGTTCTGAGTCATATAAAAATCTAATAAGCCCAAGTAAGTCCTAAATGGGGTCAAAAAGAGTCAGATATGACCCAAAAAAATGATTGAACAACAGCAAAAATTTTCAATCTTCACCCACTTCATTTATTCATTGATTAAAAATCTTGAGCAAGAGTAAAGGATAAAACCCTTTGGCAAGCAAAAACCTAGATTCATAGCAATCAGCTTGTTTGGTTATTACTGTTCAATTTAAGTACAAATCCACTTAAAAGTGCCCAGCTTTCTCCATTTTGTCTATGATGATTCCATGAGTGCTTGCTAATTTTAACATTTGTTACATTAAAATGTCTTAGTGATATCTTTTATTTTTTAAATAACCTTTATCTCCCACTGTCTCCTTCTGCCCAAACCTCACAGAGAGGCATCTCTTATAATGAAAAATAAAGGAAGAAGAAAAAAAGGTAAGTAAAACTAGCCAACATATTTTAAAAATCTGACAAAATGTGCAATATGCTCTAGCTATGGTCCCCACCTCTACGAAGAAGTGGGGGGAAATATGTTCTCATATGTCCTCTGTGTAGCCAAGTGTAGTCATCATACTTGCATAGCATTCAATTTCAATTTTTTTTATAATTGATTTTCCTTCCCATTACATTGTTACATTTATTATGTATATAATTTTCCTTATTCTGACCACTTTATGTTGAATCAGTTCATGTAGATATTTCTATGCTTTCCTATAACGGTTTCTTACATCACAAGTAATATTCCGTTACAATTGTGTATAACAATTTGTTCAGTCATTTGCTGCTTCAAAATGTGTATATGGAACCTTTCTTTTAGTCATTGTTATCTCTGAGATATATGCCTAACAGTATAATCTCTGGGTAAAAATATATAGGCATTTTAGTCACTCGTAGTTCCAACTTATTTTCCAGAACCATTGAACCAATTCACAGTTCTGCCAACAATACATGAGTGTGGCCTTCTTTCAGCAGCCCCATAGCTCCCCCAACATTGACTATTTCCATTGGTTTTGTTATTTTGGCCAATTTGTAGGTTATGAAGTAAAATTTTATTTTTTAATCTAAATTTCTCTCATACACATACATACACACATATATGTACATTCATACATATATAATATAAAATCAATATAAGATAGAAAATTAAATATCTCTCATGGGTATATCTATCTCTGTATATGTATGTATATGTTTTTTTCAGAAAATACATAGGCATGTATATACATATACAAATGTATATATAAATCACTCTTATCAGGAATATTTTTTTAAAAATTAATTTGTTTTGGGGTGGTGGGTTGGGGAAAGAAAGGGAGAAAATGTGTAACTCAAAAGCTCATGGAAATGAATGATGTAAACTAAAAATAAACAAAAGTTTAAAAAAATTAATTTGTTTCCTTTTTTTATGCTAGTTGAATCAACATAATATACATGAAGGAACACTGGAATAAGAATCAGAATACCTGCATTCTTGTCCGGGTGCCATCATTAACTAGCTCTTTTTCATTTTTTAATTCTTAATACTTTATGTGAATAATGTAGCCCAGTACCTAACATTTCAAAGTGCAACCAATGCATGAATTTCTACTTGTACAAGCTGGCATATGTGCTGGTCCAAATCTCTGAATAGGATTAGAGCCATTTTTTTTTTTTTACTTGTTGTATCTTAAAATTTCTAGTACACCAACCCCCCCTCCACTCCCATTTTAGGAAATTCCCTTAAATAGGAGAAAAAAATTGTGAGAAAAAAATTCAGTGTGGTGTAAACCCTTTCCAGTGGAATTTTGAGTTAATAATTTTCTTTAAAGTCAATTATAACTACTTGTAACCCCTTGGCTTTCTTATTAAAAGAGCAATAAAGTTTCTTCTTTGTAATTGCTTTAGTCTAATTATGAGAAAATGGCCAGGATAGCCCTCCCATTACAGAGAACAGCACTAGGATCTGAAGTTGCTGAGGGTGTTAAACAGGCACTGAGACCAAACTGCAAAAAAAGACCAGTTTTGAGCAGCAGAAGACTGTCCAGGAGCTCAGCCATGTTTAACTCGACCAATTAACACTCCTCACACTTTCAAGGGCAGATAGATTGGGATGGGGTGGGGGTGGATTTAGTCTAGAAGAAGCAAGGTTTTTTATATATATATATAAAAGCAAGAATATTCCTCACTCAAATTAGATTCTGTTGAGATCCTCTTTGCTCAAGATTCATTGAATGAATGAATATATTCAAATGAATTCAAATGAATGTATTCAAAACCATTCATTGTCTTAAGCACTTACTATGTGCCAAACACTGTTCTAAGAGTTGTGAATAGAAATAGAATAGCAAGATAGACTTGCACTCTAGAAACACACATTCCAATTAACAGAGATAAGTATAGAGAAGGGTTTTACCAAAAGATAGCAAAAGATCAGTAGAAAGGTCCAGTGATCCAAAGGGTTCAGCTACATAGTAGATGACAAGGCCCAGAGATTGCTAGGGTGCGTTAGTGAGTTAGGGGGCATGGCCTGGGCATTTGGAGGATATAATGGAAGGGAAGATTGTAAGACCTAGAGGTTCTCCATCTTACTAGAAGGATTGCAATTGACGACTCCCCTTACTTATTCAAGTAATTCGAATGGTCATTTTCCACTAACTAGCAAGAGTGGAGGTGGGGCTGGAGGGGCCCAATTAACCAACATTGAGAAGGGGGAAGTGGACCAGGGGATTGGAGTGGAGTGGAGATTCTGGTTTCTCTCTCTGTGTCTCTCGGAAAGAAGGACTCAGCTTCTCTCTAGGAGGGAGAAAGGAGAGGGAAATACTGCTAAACAAATTGAGGGAAAAGGCTTTCCTCAGGATCTACTAGGAACAGACCCAGAACGTTGTTGTTGCTTGCCTTCCAAAGATTTAGTAGCTGATCAGACATGAAGAAAAATTGCAGACCTGGGAAGAACATCAAAGGCAATAACTCTCTAGTACCCTTCTCCATCATCCTTGAAATGGGCTAGCCATGCTATGTCCCTATTTGAATATGTAAATTGTACACTGGGCTTTGCCTTCTTTTAGGGTAGTAACTCGTACCATCAATCAATCAATCAACATTTATTAAGCCCATGCATTTAGGGAGCATTTGCTACTAACTATGAAAGAATGTACAGAATAGACCGCTCACTCCTCTAGTTCTCCTCTCCAATCCCAGTTTCCTCAGGTAGTTCTCTTAATCTTTTTTATGCACAGAGTCTACCACATTAGCTTTTGCCTTGGTCGAATATGTTTTATATGCAATTGTATCGAAACTTATAATTAAAGAGTTTATGGTGCTTGCATTTCTTATCTCACAGGGTTGTTAGAATGAGAATGTAAGCATCTTGAAACAAGTGTTATTTCACTCTTTGTGTTTGTATTTCCAGCACCTCGCTCAAAGTCTACCCTCAACAGTCTCAGACCCAGGTGTCTACTGTCTCTATGGGAGGCCCATACCGGGGAATTTTTTGAAATTAACTTAAGGGAATTCCAAAGGGGAAATGAGTGATTAATTGGAAAGTGCTTGGTAAACCATGAAGTTCTCTGTAAATATCAGTTAATATCATTAGATAAAATGTTCTATGCAAAAGTGCTTTGAAAAATGTAAGTTGCTATGTTTTATTCATTTTTATTCTGAGTTTAACAAATATCAAAGAAAATGACCATTTCCACATATGAAATAACACATTCAAAGTGGATAATACATGAATATTGTATACAGTTTACTTTTCCTTTTGATTATGTCCTAAATTCAACATGAAGTTGCCTTGCGCATAAGTGTTTCCTCCTGCTCTTCTTGCTCTTGTCTTCTGTGCATTAGGAAAATGGCCCTCTTAATTTTATTTTTTTTGACATCCCAATAGATAGCCATCTTCTACCTCCGTACACACTTCTCATTAAAGAGAGAAAAACAAACCCCTTGTGAGAAATATCTTTTATCAAGTGTTACATACCCCTATATGGACTGTTTCAGAAAATGTTATATCTCCTTCTGCACTTTGAGTCCATCATCTCTCTGTCAGAAAGTGACTAGCATTCTTTTGCTTTGGTCCTCAGGAATTGTGGTTTTTCATCGCATTCATCAGAAGCCTGAAATTTTTCCAAGTTCTTTTTCTTTACATTGCTGTTATTGTCATATAAGTCGTTCTGTAGGTTCTGCTCAATTCACTGTGCTTCAGACTTCCTAGGTTTCTCTGCAACAATCCTTTTGGTCATTTCATGTGGTACAATAATATGCCATTAGATTTGCAAGCCATAATTTATTTAACACTCTCTTTGCTCTTTGCTATAACACAGTTGCCATAGATAGTTTTGCAAAATGACTTCCTTCCCTCTTTGTTTAATCTCTCTGGGATATATGCCTAGAAGTGGTAGCACGAGGTCAAAAGTATACACAGTTTAGGAACTTTTTTCTACACAGCCCCAAATTACTTTTTAGATGAGCTGACCCAATTCACAATTCTATCAGTAAAGCACCAGTGGTATTCCTTTCACCCAGCCTCTACAACAATCAATATTTTCTTTCTCATCATTTTTGTCAGTCTGGTGTATGTAAGGCAGAACCTTGGATTGATTTCATCTGCATTTTTTTAATTATTAAAGATTTAGAGGTTGTTGGTTTGTTTGCTTGTTTTTAATATGGCCGTTGACATCTTCCTTTGAGATGTTTTTCAATGAGAAATACTTGTTCCTATACTGTCAAAGTACTGGAGTATATTGTTTGTTCTAATATATTTGAATCAGTTCTTTATACATTGTGGGAATCCGTAAAGTGCTACTTTAATGTGAAGTATTTAATAGATCATTACTGAATAGAATTAGATACTTCAACAACCAAAATCAAATCAATGAGTCAGATGATCTGATGGTTACTATGGAATTGAGCAGATGGTAGGCAACCAAACTGATCAATAGATATGGTTATTAATGTGACCAAAGAAACCATTTTACCAGTCGAATCAATGGCTGCTTATAGATATAACAACAACCTATTAGAATGATCTATCCTCTTCAAACATACCTAGGTGTTGACAGTGAGAGGTTGTGTTCAAAATATAAGTGAGGCCATATACTCATGCCCAGAACCCAACCCGAAAAAAATAATGTTTTATTTAATTCAACTAAGATTTATCAAGTGCTTAAATTTTTCAAGACATGTTGTCAGACAATGGGGACACAAAGATGAAGCAAAAAAAGCAGCTCCTATCTTTACCCAGTTTTTATTCTATTGCAGGAGTACCGCATGTGTAAAAATATTTCAATAGGAAGATCTAAAAACAAAAAAAAAATGGAGTTTTACTACAGAGAAGAGAAGGAGGAAGAGGAAGAAGAAGGGGAAGAAGATGAAGAAAAGAAAAAGGAATGTATTTCCAACCCTCCAAGAAAGAGTCAGTCTTATGTGTATACATTTGTTCTCCCTGACCTGTACCTCTTACTCTGGTACCTGAAACTGCAGTGCAAGAAAGTCATTTCTTCAAGTTAAATCATTATTCTTTCTAGGCATGCTTTATAACTATGGGATGAGAGGTAATCCATTAGATTACTACCTGTGATTAACCCCTTAATTTCAGAGCAAAAATTGTCCTTTTCCTGTGTCATCTACCTAAAAGTTGAGAAAATGGGAACTTGTTAAAGATAAAAGAGAAGAGCACAAGATACTACTGACAAAAAAATCCCACAAAAACACAGATATGGATAGGATTTAATGGTAGAATACTCTAGGCTTCCAGTGAGATATACAAGGATACTAGATAACTTAGGAGGCAGAGAATCAATTGTGAGGAAAACAAGGCATAAAAAAGAATAAAAAGGTGCCAAAGTTAGGTCTAGGACCTTGACCTTCAGTTTATACCACAGAGGCATGCATCTTTTCCATCTACATAAGAATAATCCTGGTCTCACTGATAAGCAATATTTATTCACTTTTTCTGTCTTCTGCTTACCCAGGCTAAAAAAAAAAGTCCCGCTCATTCAAATAGTTAATCTATGTATAGTTTATGA
The DNA here is from genome assembly GCA_028627135.1 of Pseudochirops cupreus. Lineage (NCBI taxonomy): Eukaryota > Metazoa > Chordata > Mammalia > Diprotodontia > Pseudocheiridae > Pseudochirops > Pseudochirops cupreus. The sequence continues at coordinate 78,251,562 of CM053584.1, forward strand.
CCTCATTTTAAATTTTTGTTCCTGTGGAAGAAAACTATGAAGGTTAAAAAAAGGAACAAGATACCCAAAATGATTCACATAAAACCTGCACAAATGAGTGTGGGCGTATATATTAGGGTGTGTATCTACATACTCTAAAAAAGATGTGAAATGGCATACTTTTATGAATATATTTATAATTTTAAAATATATATATATATGAAACCCAATGTACAAAATGGAAGAAACCCCTCCATCATTTTTCCAGATTGCTCAGCCTCTACCTTAAGACTTCTAATGATAGAGAGCTTTAAGGACATTGGTAAGTTAGAGACTCTCAAGAAGGCAACCCAGGATGATGAAGGGCCTTGAATCCATTTCATATAAAAATTAACTGAAGGAAATACAGATGGTTAGCCTTGAGAAGAGAAAACTACTAATGTAGGGGATTAGAAGACAACAGATTATAGTCTTCTTCAAGTATCTGAACAGCTTTTATATGGAACTGGGGTTAAACTTGATCTATTTGTGCCCAGTAAATAGAACCAGCAGCAATGGGAAGAAGTAATATAGAAGCAGCTTGGGTTTTGTGTCAGGCCTAACACTTAGAGCCATCTAAAAGTGTAATAGGCTGTCTTGGGAAGCTGTGGGTTCACATTCATTGGGTGTCTTTAAGCAGAGGGTAATGTAACATACATGCCTTTCAAGAATGAGTTGGGTTAGATGACTCCTGAGACTTGTTTCAACTAAAAATTCTATTAGTCTGTAATTACACCTTGCCTCTAGAAGAACTCCGATCCACTTCTGGTTAACTATGATAACATTTTTCATTTGTTTTGTTTTTGTTTTTTCTCCCCTCTCCCCATATCAAGTCCTAAATCTGTTTGCAAGGAAGTTCCGTCCATTGCTCCTAATTCTGCTTTCAGGAGCCAAGAAAACAAGACTGATCCCTCTTCTATAGAATAGTCCTTTAAATTCTTAAAGTCTTTTGCTCTTAGTCTTCTTTGCTCCAGACTTAATAAGATCCTACTTCTCCAGTTTATCCTCATATGAAATGATCTTGGTTGATCATTATTCAATTCAAATACATTTTAAATATATACATGTATGTATGTATATACATGTATGTATGTATACACATGTATGTATACAAGTGTGTGTGTGTGTTGTGTAGGTGTATTTAGCTGCACCCATGGGAGCTCCCAGAGAGGAAGCTCTCTCTACCAATACAGATCAGAAACTTTCCTTCGATTTTTATAGCGAATTGCATGAGGAAATTAGACATTAACTGACTTGAATTCATGTCATTTTGATTCCAAGTTTGGCCTCTAGATCCCATCCCCCACCTGTACCCCATTTGACAGATGAGGTAACTGAGATCCAAAGAGGATAAATGACTTTCTCAAAGTCTCACAGATAATAAATGACAAAGGCAGGATGGGCAGAACAATCTCTAAGTCCTTTCCAGCTCTAAAATTCTATGATACTTGTATAAATGTTAAACAAATAAAAAAAAAATAAATCAGTTATTTTAGCCTTTAACAAATGTCAATATTTAGACTAACATGCAGAAATGAATAATTTTTCTTGCCATTTCTTCATTTAAATTATGGGAACAATTTTCCAAAATATTTTAATGCTACTTTATTAATTTCTTAAAGTATCAAGAACAAAAATGAAACAAAAAACCTTTTTTTTTTGTCTGGTTCACAACTTTATCTCTTGCAGAGATCAAAAAACTAATTTCAAATACAGATCATAAGACTTAGAGGTAGGATCAACTAACAGATCAACTAGTTTCATCCCATCATTTTCAAGATGAGAAAACTGAACCAGAGAGGTTAAAGACTTTCCAAGGGTCACACAGTCAGGAAGTAGCAGAGCTGAGATTCAATTCCAGGTTCTGATTCTAAAACCAGTGTTTTTTTTAAAGCTATGCCAACAAAAATCTAGAGCTAGAAAGGACTTCAGAAGAATTCAATCATATACAAGTTTTGCCGATGAGGAAACTAAGAAGCACAAGGGTTAAATGATTTGCCCAGGGTCATACCAGTAGGAGCTTGAACCCCAGTCCCTAGAGGGAGGAACAAGTGTTCTTTCAAGCAAGACTAATCATCATGGTAATGTTAGATACCTAAGAAAGAAACAAGTCTGTTGCTTTTTAGCTTTCCAGATAGCCAGTCGGTCTGGACTCAGGAACAAGGAGGTGAAATCAGCTGGAGATAAAATGTCACTTTCTACTAAATATTCATTTTTTGCATCTTCTCCCTTCCCAAGGTTCTCAAGGCAGTGTGGACTGGGCAAAATGGAGTTTCTAATATCTTAATCTTTCCTCAAAAGAGAAATATCAATAAGTATGTGGGCTTTGATGTGGAGCAAAATGATTGTAAAAGAATCAATATCAAGATGCATAAAATTTTGAATAGCTTAAAGATCCCTTGGGGGTAATACTTAAGAAAAAAAATGGCAGGTTGAATGGTAGAAATTTACAGAGTTTTATACCTTTCCATTAGTACTATAAATGAAGGTAGCACTATTTTTCCATTCCATTTATTTTTTTTTATTTTCCAAAAGGAAAAATCTCAACAAACTTCCCTTTATTTGTTTTAGTTCTGCTCCTACAGGTATTCCACCAGAATCCAATTTTTTCCTCAGTGGAAGAGTTGTCGTTTGAAGCTAACTTATTGCACCCATGTTAACAAGAAGAAATTAACAGTGTTCACTTCCATTCAACTGAGTGAAATAGACATGTTTATTGCTAAGCTATAAATATGACTGGTCCACAAAACTCAGTGCAAACACCTTGGAATTTACTTGAAAAGGTTGATAGAATAATTGTCCTTTTTGGCACAGTGCAAAGAAACTGGCATTTTCCACTAAAATCAATGGGAAAAAAATGAATGTATCAGTAAAGGATTTCAGACTCCAGTGGAAATGTGTACATTATGAAAACTATATCATGCCCTATTGTATGAACCTAATTTTACAGAGCTTTTTTTTTTTCTTTTTGGCAGAACAAATACTAGGACCTGAATTAGCTTTGGCTGAAAGACCCCTTGAGAGCACACTAAAGTTTGGGGTATTAACAAAATTGCACCAGATCGAATCTATATACGGTTTTTAATCTCCTTGATTTCAATAAAACCTTTCATGTCCCAGTTGGGGGGAGGGAGAAATGAATGCCAAAATGGTGTGGGTTTTCTCTTCAGTCTAACATATACTTTTCTAAAATAACAAATTTAACTAAGGAGGTTTGCATGAGAGCTACAAAAGAGCCAGTCAATTGGTAGTTTGACTTGCTTTTTATAGTCACATTACTCTATATTTTCACTAAACAAAGCCACACATGCTATTTTGAAAGTTTGATGACTCTGGCCTTTTTTCATGAATACCCAAATCCATTCCTGCCTGCCTCCTCCCAAGTGCTCAGACTGTCTCGTGGCTTATTACTATATAAAATTGTTGCTTTTTCGGGTGTAAGTATCTTCCTTCTAAGTCAACATTTGCACACTGATCCAACCCGGTCAGCACAGCTTGTACCTTGTCTGTCATTTCCTGTCACAGGATATTGTAAATTAAATCATTCTTGTAAATGACTTTCTTTCCCTTGACAATTCCACAAATCTTTTTCCCCCTAAACCATTCACTTAGATTTTGCAAGCAAAATACACATCATGGCCCTTATTAAAGAAAATCAAAAGAATGACCCAGTAATTATATTTTCCTTGTTTCCAAAAAAGATACTGTAAAAAAGACTTTAGAATCTGTTTTGCAAGTTATCAGTTAGACTTTCTGTTGAGAAAAATCATGTTTCCTGTAAGAATTTATATAGAGAATCTATATGTAGAACTCCATGATGCTTATGTTATTGAAGAAAACCCCTAAGGTTTAATTGCTATTAAAAAGTAGGTTAAATCTATTTCAGAACTAAAATTGTATTAAAAGATACAAATCTGTATATGTGTGTGTATATGTGTATGGATAGATAGATAGATAGATTTAATACTTGATAAAATCCTAAATTATTATTCAATCAACCAAGAGGACACTCAGTTAAAGTAACAAGATTAGACACTTCTTGTGGAATACAGAGAATAGGACTTTGGGACTAAGAAAGAAACATAGTTGACAAATGCAGCCATTGCCTTCCTATTTAACTTCCTTGACCAAATTAACCAGGTTGTTTTTTTATACTCTTCTCCTTTAAGGGAAAATAAGTAAGACTTTCTAAATTAGAAATTCCTATTAATTAAAATGAGTGAAAACTTAGAGAATTTGAACAGATATTTTCATTTTCTTGTAAAAATAAATTTGTATTACATACATCTGGGAAAACTTATCTTACTGTTGACAAACAGAAGCAGGTACTAAACAAAATCAAATAAAATTTAAAGAACTCCTCCAAAAAGAGGGAAAATACAGGAAGGACAAATCAAAACGGCAATATTCCTTAAAGCAAAACAATCTGAACAATCTGTTGCAGAAAGCACAAAATAAGATGTTACAGTTCAAAAATGCACTTAAATGTGAAAGCCTTAACAAAAGTCAGAAAGTGAAAGAAAGGACATGATTTTAAAACTATTTCAGAGGCTTGGTTTTTGGGAAGTATGTTCAGGACAACATAAATTTCCCATTGCTCTCTGCAAAATAATGTTTGGTTGATTTTTTTTCACAACAGCAGTAAACACGATATATGACACATGCTTTGAGGTAACAGGCAGCTATGAAATTAGTTCGGCTGCATAATGATCTGTTAGCATTTGCCAAATTCCATTGGTATCTTTAGTGCTGTAAGAAATCATATAGAAAGGGATCCACTTATTAGGGTCTTGTTTTTTTTTTTATTTTTTTTTTATTTTTATCCTGATTATTTGAAGCTAGAGATTGAGTCAATGTCAAATTTCTTATCTCCTTGATCAGATACCCCATGTCATTAACACTTTGGAGTTGTGTGAAAATCAAGCAACTTTCTCATTTTGGAAGGTATTAGTCATAAAATAAATAAAAGTCACATAATTTTAAAGCTGGAAGAAGTCTTAGAGACCATCCAAAGCCATTTCCCTTATTTTACAAGAGAAAAAAAATTAGCCAAAAAATTAAATAACTTGTCCAGATTACTCAGCAAAATAGGAATAGACTAGACACTATCAGGTCTTTTGATCTCTAGACAAATGTTCATTCCTATACACCAATCTCATTCATCAACTATTTATCTAAGATAAAGTGTAGGATCAGTAATTCTACATTAAAAAAAGCTAGAAATACCATTTTGGTAGGCTTGCAATCACACAATTAAGAAAAACTGATAGAAGTTGGTAAAATTCAACCAAACTTTGTCTATCATGTTATAAAATGGGAAAATATTTTGCATGATTGAACATTTTAGGATCAATTAAGTGTCCATCACAATGTTAGGATTTTCTGACTTTAGGGCATTCTGGAAGGGATAGTAGCAGCCATTGGAAAAATCAGATAAAAGATGTGAATGTGTATTTTATGAAATATTTGCCCTCAAAAGCATAAGTTAAAATGAACCTTAAAGAAAAATGAAATGATGATCTGTCCCTTTGTTTCCCATTTAAATTGTGTTTCAGAGTCTACCAATAACTAATTTATAAGCTTTTTTTTCTTGTGTTCCCCAAATTTATTTAAATTATTCTATTTTTTCTAGTTCTAAACTGAGCTAATACTCCACTCAGAATTAAGCATGAATTACAATGAATACAAGTGACTTCTAAAAAAGAAACCTATTCCAACATCCTATTCATAAGGTGTTTCACTATGAGATGAGTGATCTCATTTCCATTACTATTTAGACTTCCTTCTCAAAGCATAAGTAGTTAATTGATCTCACATCTTCAGAAAAGATGATTCTCAAAGCAGTGATTCACCTTCACTGAGTGATTAATCTCAGTGCCTCCAGAGATGTCAATGTGAAGGTTGGGGAAGATCTTGGTTAATATTTTAAGATAATTCCACTCCTTTTCCTTAAGCAAAAATACATTCTGGTTCCATTTTGCAAACAGCAAAAGGTGAAAACATTAATGCACATGACAACGCATATTAAATGAAGTTCAGACTGCTTGTACCAGGAACAAATGATGCTGTTATTTAACAGACAGAATATTCATTATAATGGGAAGCATTTTGATAAGAGACTAGTAGATGATGGACTATTAATTTAAAATGGTTAGCTTGTATGTAAATACCTTAATATTTGCAAATATTAGGCCCAGAAAATATCTATCACTTCCTCATAATACACTTTGGGAAATTCATTCATGAACATTTTTGAGGTTTCCCAAACATATTTTTTTTTCTATTTTTAATTCACTATGTTAAGTCATTCAGCTTTTACTAAGCACTTAGTATGTGCTAAGCACTGTACTAAGTAATATTTCTTATTAAGAGATAAACAAGGAGGCCCCTAGCACGTTGGATGAATCGCTTATGGCAGAACCACAGGAAAACACAGATAAGGATTGTCCAAGATAGGCAGGCAGGCATGAGTTGCTATTTACATCACTGGAAGGAGTATTTACGTTGATGAGTTCACAGATCCAATATTCATCAGAGTATTAAAGAAGTATGTCTCAGCAGAGATGAATTCTAAGTGGACTGTATGTTCACATGAATATATTTAAGCTTTAAGCCTATTTTTATTGTGTATCAAGTCAATTTCAGTAAGTTCCATATCAACCATTTTCGCTGTCACAAAGCAAAATATCCAAGTGTGCACTGCAGCACCCCCGCATCTCAACTTCTCAAATATTCACCATCTTACTTATATACTCTGTTGCCACTTACCTGCAAATATGCTAAGCTATAATCTATTTAACGTGATAGAAGTATGTATTCAAAGCTAAAAATTAATATTCATTCATTCAACAAATATGCATGGACCAAATTCACAAGCTAGTGAAAGGTAGTCCACTAGGAATACACAGATGAAATCAAGAAGCACATAATAGAACAAGAAGAGACCTTAGAAATAATTTCATTCAATCCCATCATTTTATATTTGAGGAAACTGAGATTCAGAGAAATTAACTGACTTGTCCAAAGTTATACAGAGTTGTAATCGAAGTAAGCAACCAACAAGCATTTAGTAAGTACTTGTTATATGCCAAGCACTGGGCTAAATTGTATACAAAGAAAGGCAAAAGATAGTTCCTGTCCTCAAAGATCTCATGTGGGAGACAACTTGTAAATACTTGTGTCCAAACAAGGTTAAGTAGAGAGCAACCATCTGAAGGAAGGCAATAGAACTAAGAGGAATTGGGAAAGGCTTCTTGTAAGATTGGGATTTTAGCCAGTTCTTGAAGGAACAAGGGCAGCCGGGATGTGGAAAGGGAAGGGAAGTATTCCAGGCGTGTAACACAGCCAGTGAAAATGTCCAGAGCTGAGAGATAGATTATCTTATTTGAGGAATAGCAAGAAAGCCAGGTATTAATTCCAATAATGTACATAAAATAATGATAATACGCAAAGTTATGATCATTGAATAAGATGGTGTTATGAAAGACGTGGGGAAGAATAAAGCACATTTAGTTGAGGAAAGACATATCCTTTGTGAAAAAAAAAAAGTCATGACAGAAATGCAATTCAAAACATTTGTCATCTCAAATTCATAGAAATGATAAAGGTGACAAAGGATGACAAAAATTCTGGAGGGTTTGTGGGAAAGCAGACAGTTATTAGAGCTACAAATTTCTATTTTTTATGGAAAATTTTATGGAAAACAAACTAGCAAGTATACTAGAAAGGAAACTAACCAGTAGATAATTTTTGACCTGAAAACGCCATTATTGGATAAATTTTTCAAGGATAACAAAGATAAAGGGAAAGGTCACTTATATAAATAAATTTGTGGTGGCACGTTTTTGTCAAAGAAACAAATAAACAAAACCAGAAGCAAAATAAATGCATATTCAATAGGAAACTGCTACTCAAATTGTGGGGTATATGCATGTGATGAGATGTAAAAAATGGGGAAAATGAGGAATCCAGAGGAACTTAAGAAAGCTTTTGTGAACAAATTCAAAACAACAAAAATGGAGAACAATCTGTAGAATGAACACTGTTATATGAGGAAAACACTGAAAAAAATCAAAACTCATCAATGCAATGGCCATTCTTTATTCTATTTCCTTGAGAAGAAGAGGGTGTACTATAACTGTGAAATGAGGCTTACCCTGTCAGACAAGGACAGTGTCTTGATTTGTTTTGCCCAATGGTATTCTTTGTTACCAGGAAGGGTTTTGTTGGCAGAGGTAGGGGAGAACCATTGGAAAGTGATAGACATGTAAGAAAGACTTAAGGAATGATAAAACACATATTTTTTAAGCCTCAGAAGATTATATATATTGCTGCTTTATGCTCCAAAATAGAGAAAAGGATATGAACAAATATTGAGAACAGGCAGAAAGGGAAGACTGCCAATTGCAGGGGTGGATAGACCAAGTGCTTTCTCATTGGCAGCAGGTACATGTTAATTAATGTGTGATTTTAACTTCAGTTAAAATTAGTTAGCTTGATTCTTCCCTTCCAATCTAAGGAAGACATCTGTTTGAAGGAGGTAAGCATACCTATACAGTGGGAGAAATGGCCTTCTACACCTTCACTGGTATGTAATTAAAGAAGACAAAAACAACTAATTCCATACAGTCAGGATTAAATAGCTTTTACAAGCTGAATGAAGCTTCTGGAATTCTAATCATGTTCATCCTTTTACCTGACTGCATTCTTACTTATTCCAGATAGCAAGTTCCTAATAAACGTGTGATAGGCCAAGGTCACATGGTTATTAAGTGTTAAGTGTCTGACGTCAAATTTGAACTCAGGTCCTCCTGACTCCAGGGCCAATGCTCTGTCCACTGCATCACCTAGCTGCCCCAAGGCTGGGCTATTTGTTGCTTCTCAATTGTAGCTCATCCTTTGCATAGGCCACCCATCATACCTCATCAAAACTTTCATTTTTTGGTTTTCTTTAATCAAGGCTCATTGCAAGAAACTTCTCCTATAAAAGGTCTTTCCTGATCTTCACATGTTGCAGTAGTATTCTTTTCCTCCTCAAATTATATTGAATCTGTTTATCTGTGTAAATGCTACATCAACCCAGGAGGCTGCAACCTCCTAAAGCACTGGCATAGTTTATCCTTTTGTTATGGTACCCCCAGAACCTAGCACCATTTTTCTTGATGAGTTGAACACCTTCATTGAGGAATCTCACTACAGATCCTTTTTTGAACATCTCTCATGATTAATAAGTTCCTTTTTCAATTGAGCCAAAAAGTGGCTTCCTTATAACTGCCACACACTAATCCCAGTTCCGCCTTTTGGAGCCAAATATAATAAGACTGGCTCTTTTTCTACATGACAACATTTCTGATATAGAAAGACAGCTGCATGCCCTGCCCCAAGTCTTGTCTTATATTCTCCAGGCTAATTCTATGTTTCTCAGAAATAACTCTGGATAAAAACTTAAAAAAAAAACAACAAGAAACCCAAAACCTACCAGTCTATTCTTGTGAGATTTATGACCCAAAATAGTGAAAAGTAGATGCATAAGTATTCAAAGTGAATTCTCATACCTCCAGGGGTCCATTTGGTTTTACAAGGGAGAAATGAGGGCACTAAAAAAATTTCTAAATTAGCATAAGAAAATGTCATTCAGAGACTTCATCTTTAAGGAAAACATCAACTCAAACCAGACAAATATTTCTAGCTTCTCTGTTTAATTTAGCCTTGTAGGGAGATTCTCCATGCCACATAAGGATATTTTTAGAAAAAGGATTCCAATCACATTTGGCCTGACCGAGGACATTAAATGCCCTTTTGAGGACATGCCTTTCTCGGGTGCAGAACTTGTATTTCATTACATGATTACGCCTATGTTTAGGGAGGAATGAAAAAAAAAACCTCCTTCTAGGAGCTAGCTTTAGACCTAAATCTGTGCCTTAGGCTCCATAATGCCCCTTTCTTTGTTCATATTTATGTGTCTAAGAGAATAATTCAGGAGCAGGGCAAGTCATTCCTGTTTCTACTCTAATGACATCAAAATGTGAGCTTTGAATGCTAGAGTTTTCATAGACAGGTGATATCTGATCCAAGTGCTTCCAGCACTTAGCACATTGCCTGGCACATAGAGAGCCCTTAAGAAATGCTCCTTGATTGATTGATTGGTTTGAGTGTGCATATATGCATGGCAGGAGAGAGATGGGGGAGAGGAGAAGACAGATCTCTGCATATAAAGGCAGGTCAGCTATAGGCAATACTACATTATTAGTAGTAGTATTATGTATTATATAGTTTTTTCCCACTTTGCAAAGGAACTATGAAGAAAACCCCATTTATATTTGGAAAGCATGTAAATTGAAAAGAAAAAATAAACTTATCTGACATTGAAGAATAGCTACCTTAGCTCTAGCTTATACAATGGAAAAGAGTTTGTCCTTGAAAAAAACAGGATTCTAAACATTCTCTGTGTCAATAAAGCAAGTGGTGACCTAATGCATATGTGCTGATGAGATAGCTTAAAGGAGTGACATTTAAAAATAAGTCCAACCAACTGGTGTTTGTATTCCTTTCACAAATATTGTGTCCTAAACCAAGAGACCTGAGTTTGCTTGAGGACAGCTTAAAAATACAACTGAGCTATTTTTTTAAGTGTAGAATTTTATTACTTCTTTCCCACCCACACCCACCCCCAGTCTCAGTCTCAGCAGCATCAAGATTTTAAAGAAAATCTAATACATTCTTCACAAAATAAGTAGAAGTTTGTTCTGTGCACACAAGCAAGGTCCTTGGTTGGAAAGACTTCATGTCAAGATTCTGAAATTGCCAAGAGAATTGAAAAAAAAAAAAAAGAAGGAAAGGAAAAGAAAGTAGTTCATGTTTAGCCAGAGCCCAACAGAACTCAAAAGCTCAAAGGGATGGACTAAATTTGGAAACCACAATGCTCAAGTGGGCTCTAAATTTGACGAAGCAAACCAGAAGCTAACAGAAAGTGTATCCAAATTGATCTTAGCTGCCATGACAAGGCTGGGGATGAAACACGCTTACCTTACTCACAGGGAAATGAATCACTCCTATAGCTAGAGAATATTTGGAGTCTCCAGAAGAGCCAACTGGTCCAGTTGTTATCCTTATCTATGAAATTATCAAGCAGAAACGATTCTAATCAGGGTTGAGACTGATTATTGTCAGAGAGAAGTGGAGACTATTCCTGGCCAAGTTTAGATTCTATGGAGATATTTTTAATCTCAACTTCAATATTGTTTGGCATGGTTCAGCATATACACTGAAATGTCCATCTGGCTCACAGTATCAGGTCCCCATTAATGACTCCAGTTTCATAGACAATTATGCACAGTAATATGTTACCAAAATTGATATAATTATTTGCCTTATTCAGATATCTTTTCAATTCTACTAAAGAACTTCTATTCTCCACCCCCCGCAGGGTCATTTGGTTATTTGTTTGAAATAGAGACCATTTTTTTCAGAGGATCTGCTAAATGTATATACATCAAATACACTAAAAATCCAATATTAAGTTTCTTTTGCATTGTGTTAATTCATGGTTAAACAGGGAAAGGTCAGATTAACTACAAAGGTACTAGTGATACACTTCACAATGATTATGAGACAACATATTCTTATTAAATCTTGAAGTGATGCAAATGCAAAAATGTAATTTAGGGTGTTTATTGCAAAGGAAATAGATGCGATGGCGTTAGAGTAATATATGGCTCATCCGTTAAGTATTTTCTAACAGTGAAAAGATTGGGTTATAAAATTATGGAAATGCAAATATTCAGTATTACAGGAGCTGCAGTAGCAAGTTAATTGAAAGTGAAGTCAAAGGGGAAAATAATGTTTTTTCTAAGAGCAATGAAAGTTGCCTATTTTCCCCTCTGAGAGATTCAATCTATATTTTGAACTAACATTTAGAACATCAGGAATTAGTGACAGTATATGTCAATATAAGGGTTAAAGGAGTTTCAATTATTTCCATGAGGTTTACTTGTTCAAATATAATTGTGTCTTCATCTGTTTATAACCAGAATCATATAGTAATAGTTCAGTAGTACAGTTGTTGTTCAGTCATGTCTGACTCTCTATGACCCCATTTGGGGTTTTCTTGATGAAGATACTGGAATAATGTGCCGTTTCCTTCTCCAGCTCATTTTGCAGATGATGAAACTGAGGGAAATAGGGTTAAGTGACTTGCCCAGGGTCACTCAGCTGGTAAGTGTCTGAGGCCACATTTGAACTCAGGTCTTCTTGACTCAAAGTCTGACACTTTATCTACTATTCTACTTAGCTTGTCCAATGAAATTTCAGACGCAAAAGCAAAGAAAGTTGCAGCTTTGAAAAATCTGAAGGATTCATACTTTTTAACTTTCCACTGGGGGGGGGGGGGAAATCTGATCGCAGAATGTATCTGTTAATCAATCAATAAATGAATTGAGAGAGGAAATTCAGTAATGAGAATTTACCAAATAGATTTCTCTATGTTTTCCTGGTAATTGGTTTGAGTATATATTTTCTCACACAGTATTTGAACTAAATAGGCACCAAATGCCAACTAGGTAAGAAGTATATAAGTTACAGGTCATTCTTCATGGCCTGTGGGTAGTAAATATTTTGTAATCAGATAATCTTTAAACTCATGCAGCATATGTTTGGTGTATCAATTTTTTTTAATGCCATATGATCCCTTTTCCTTGCAAGCCTAATGAAATTATCTACTATGTCCACTGACTAACTAAAGAATTAAGTATATCAACTGATTAGGGTTTACCTTAGGCAAAATTGATAAGTAGACAAAGTCTGCCTACTTCCATTTCTAGTTCTGTGCCCCATCTCCTGGGCCCCCCACAAAGGTGCCTGGTAGCCTTATGTTGGACCAGGACCCCACAATATGGTGTTTGACCAGAGCCTACCTTTCTCAAGCAATTAGGTCCCAAGCTCCAGGGTCGTCTCTTTCCTCTATCAAAACTTCCCCAACCTGTAACCCAAGCCCCTCAGGGCCTTGATCTGTGATCTGTAGCAGCTGCTTAATCAGATCAACTAATCAACTAATGCAGCCTATGTTAATGTGGCTTAATGTTTTACTATCCCCCAAGTAACATATTTGCATTTTAACTGGGCTCTACTAGAAACTGTACCTTAATCCCCATTACTGTTCATGTGAATTCTAAGCAATAAGTGGAGAGAAGTCTTTTTTTTTTTTAAGTCAGGTTTACATATTGGTACCTTCTAAATAAGGTAACCTACTGTGACTACTTTAAGCTCCATGAGACCGAACTACGATTTGTCTGAACTTGGTGTTTCCTCTAGCTGTACCCAAAAAGAGTAGCTCACATCCAAACTACTTAGCCTCCAGAGTTCATGCTCTGACAGACTTGAACTTCCTTCCTAGGGGCCCTAAACTCTCTTGACTAGTCAATGTGTAAACATGCTTAAATGACCCACTATGTCTTCTCCAGTCATGCCTACCTACTTCAGCCATCTTCTCTGTGCACCCTACTAGATAAATCCTTCCTCCACTGCTTCCCAGGAAACCAAATAAAATCAGTACTGTCAGTGCCCCAGGAAAAGGTGTGTCAATCAACTCTTCCTGGCTCCACTCACCATCTCTAAGACTTTCTGGCAGAAGACAACTAGCCACCACATCACTGAATTGTTTACCTCTTTTAGAATGTGGGGTATATGAGGGCAAGGAATGTCTCCATTTTACATTTTTTCTTTAATATTTAACTCAATATTCTGCACATGTTTATTTTTTCATTCAATAATCCACATTTGCAGGTACTTAAAAGATGTACATTAAATGATAGGCCAGCCCTGACAACAATGATAACATTCACAGTCCACAGTTACTTACTGCTTTAGACTGCAGAAACCATTTTCTTCACTCTGAGTTAGATCACAAAAGTATCATGATTCTCACATTACAGAAAAAAACCAAGTCTCAGAGGATTCAAGGATTTATCTTTAGTTATATGACTAGACATGACAAAGCCCAGACTTGAACCTAGGACTTTTGACTTTTTGACCCAGGGCACCAAATTGCCTCTAATGGCACAAGATCAGGAAGCAAATTTCCAATGGAACTTTTCAATGCTTTAGGAACTCCCACTAGCTCTCCACCATTAATATTCATAAAGAAACCATCAGTGACATGTTTCATTATTTCCTAGTCCTAAGTGCTTGCAAATTTATAGTGGCACTTTTCATTAAACAGCACATTCATTCACCTCAATCCTGGTTCACCAACGCTGGAAAGGGAAAAAAATAAAAATAAATAAAATACAAAGTCAGCAAAATTCAAAACAAAAGTGGGAGTCCTTCTAGTCAAAGGTTAAGGATTAGATGATACAGCAGTTATGTTGGACTTGGAGTTAGGAAGACCTGAGTTCAAATTCTGCTTCAGACATCTGATACTTCTTTCAGCCCAAGTTTCCTCATCTATAAAATGGGGATAATCATAGTACCTATCTCACAAAGTTGTTATAAGGAAGAGATGAGTTAACATATATAAAGTATTTTAAAAACCATGAAACACTAGCTATTATTATTGTTAAATGATTCAAGAAGATATCTATACAAAAATTATGACATCCAAGAAAATACACTGTTGAGTGAGCTGTTTGGAAAACGATAAAAAATTTCTTAACTAGTTTTTGTTCTGTTTTCATTTAATGAGACTAAGGTTGAAAACTTGGATCTTTACACATAACCAAGACCTCATTAATAAAACATTTATTAAGTAGGCCCATGTCTTTCTATTTAATGACTATTGAGTGAATATATTGGTCATTTCTTTTTCCCATTTCCAGTCTCTTCTTTTCAATATTCTTTTCACTTAAGATACAAAAAAGAAATAAACAAATACCCCCCCAAACACTGACAAGTCCAATGGAATTCTATTTATTTGGAAATATAGATATGTGGAAAACTTCAAAGTCAAGGAATACTGCCAAGGTCAATTCATTCCCCTCTGCCCTCCTTTAGCAGCTCCCACCAAACTAATTAGATCCCAAATCTCACCAATTCACAGACTTGTGTTGGTTGACAATAGTATGTTTTTTAACCACAATTTGCATTCCTCAGCATTTTTCCTTTGACAATTGACAAGAAACCTAACCTTACTGAGCCTTACTTAGTCTCCTCATCTCTAAAATGGAAATAATACCATGTCTTTCTCAGCATTGCTAGTAGAAGTCAAGCCAATAGGCATGTATTAAGTACTAAGTATCAGGTGGACTAGAGTTCCAGTGCCTGATTCTTCCCTGATATGCTATGGTCTGTTGAACAGTTTTGTATATATTAAGTACATGTTAAGAACAGTATTGCTTGGGTATTCATTGTTTTAAAAGTGTTCTTCCCAGTGAACTTTGAGTTAGGGAAGGCAGTACAGCAAGGATTAGATTGGAGCACATCCTATGGATGCAAAGTCTTTACCCTGGCCATTGCCAAGGAAACAGCTTAGCACTGAAGGGCTTGGATGCCATAGAAAGACAAAGGAATGTACTTGTTGGCTAAATCACAGGAAAAGGCACAGCAGATCTTTAAAAGGGAGTGAACCACCCTCATCTACAGATAATTTTGAAACTATTCAAGCCTGTTCCTGGAGAAGTGGCGGGGAAGTGGTCTGGGGTACTTTTTTCCTCCTGGGGAGAAATGACAAAATAATATACACATGGCCCACCAAGCCACATATGGGTTTAGTCAAGCCTGAGTCTGACACTGGTCAGCTCTTTTGTTTTACTTCTTTACTGAATGCAGATGACTAAACAACAATTTGCAGATAGATGTATCCAGTCCAAAGATGCATTTGAGAGGTAAAAGATACGGAAGCCCTGATTGACAGCAAGAGGATTTTCTGCATTGGAGGAGATGACAGCTGACAAGAGGAGGGGCTCAGTGCCTGGCTTGGATTGTCAGAAGGAAGGAGCTTTTTAGATGATATAAACCTGTGGTGAAAGACGAAATGCCTTTATCAGTTCAGCAACATTCTACATCTTATGATGTCTAAGTCTCACTGATGTGGGAAAATAGAGCAGAAGTTATGTTAGAGTAACCTATTTAATGTCTAGCTTACTGCATGTGAGAGCGTATTTGTGTTCAGCATCTCTTGTGTGGAAGAAATAAATTTACTGCCTTATTCCTGATTCATATTGTGTATTGAATACCTATTAATTTTTTATTTGACTCTAGATATGAAAAAAAAACTGTTTTAAATAATTGCTCCTACAGCTCTGGGGTCAAACAATGTGAGACAAGAAGTCAAACTCTTTTCATTTAAAAACCAGCCTCTAAGACTGAAGCAGTGTGCATGCATATAGATGCGTCCAAAGCAGAAGAATCCCTTGTGAGTCCATCTTTCGTGCCCATCAGTGGTTATAATGGTTAGCACAATAAATCTCTTGAAAAATACAACACCAACTTTTGCCTTGATACATCTTTTCTAGAGGACACTAAGATATGTGTATCACCTTCATCCATTGCTTCTGTTTTTACATCTCATTCAAGATCAAGGACTTTCTGTGGCACATGTGATGGAATCTAAATGACATTTTGTTATCATTGGAAGGGAAGGTGGACAAATTGTATGTGTCTGTGTACGTGTGTTTTGTTTTGTTGGTTAAGCCATATATATAGATATCAATCACATGCAGTGAATAATAAGAGGCTTTGTCATTACTCCTTATTTTGAAACTTGGAAGGCATATTCAGTTCTAATTAGGAGTAATAAAGAGTTTAAGGTTAGGAAAAGTCATAAGAGGCTTAAAATACCTGTTTTCCTTAAAAATAATACACTTCGTACAATTGTTCTTGATGCTATTGCGTTGGTGGCACATTTTAGAGAACAGTCTCCCATGTTGGCATCAAGTACTCTAGCATTCTCATGCTATTTGCATCTATTTTATTCATTTTCAGTACCAGAATAAGGTATGAGTGTGCAACTGTGTCAAAGGCATTGTAATATAATAATTAATAAAGATGAAACAAATGTTGTGACACTTTGAGGTAACTTATTTGATAATTATCAAATTTACACTTAATTGCTTTCTACATCCCTGGCCCTTCCAGAATATCTTTTTTTGCACTTGAGTCAATATATTACTTCCTTATATCTATAGTTTTTTGGGTGACACAAATTGTGAATTATCTATAGAATTCTGAAACTACAAGTATTTATCAGTTAGGGTGTAGTTTGCCAACCCCTGATCTGTAGGAATGAAAAAGCATGTATTAAGGATGTATTAGGGATGTATTAGGTATCTAGCAGTGCCCTGAACACAGGGCTACAAAAACAAATATTGAAAACAGTCCTTGCCCTTAAGTAACTTATATCATAATAGAGAGAGACAACATATATAATAATATATGTATATATGCACATATATGTATATATGAGGTATGTGTGTATAGATATATATACACACACACACACACCACAAGCATGGTGGCCAAGGAGGGGTGCTTTGGTTTGGAAAGTTATCAGATTGGTGAGCAAAAGCATAGGGGAGTAGATTTATATGACATTTTGTAAGAATTGGGATAGAATTGATTTGATTATGGTTCAGTCATTAAGCATTTATCAAATACTATGTGCCACACACTGCACTAAGTGCTGGTGATAAAAAGAATGTCAAAAACCAATCTTTCTTCTCAAAGTGCTCCCAGTCAAATGGGGGCAACATATAAACAACTTGGTACAATCAAGATATATACAGAATAAATTTGAAATAGTTTTAAAAAGAAGGCATTAGCATTGAGAGGGATAAGAACAGGCTTTATGTAGATGGTGGGATTTTAGCTGAGGCTTGAAAGAAGTCTAGAAAGCCCTAAGGCAGAGATGAGGAGGGAGAACACTCCAGGAACGGTCCGCAATCAGTAAAAATGCCCTGAGATGGAGCATCCTATTGGAGAGGAACAGCAAGGAGGTCACTGCCAATGTCTCATGTGGAAGGGGGTAAGATGTAAGAAGGCTGGGAAGGTACAGGTGTCCCTAAAGTCTGGACACATAGGAAATCCCATTAACTATGTATATTTTCAAGAAATAAAATGAAGTTTTCAACGACATTTAATTTAATTTAGCATAAATAAGATTTCATAAGAAGACACAGGAGACCCAAAGGAAATACCATTAATTAATTAAATTAAATTAATCTCATTAACATGGAAAAATAGTCCCAATAGCTAATGAAAGCTTTTATTCCATATGAAATTGTCGTGACTAAAATTTATGCTAATGAAACAAAATGTTGTTGAAAATGTCATTCATTTCATTTCTTGAAAATACGCATAGTTAATAAGATTTCCTATGTGTCCAGGCTTTAGGGACCCCTTGTAGAAAGGATTAAGATTGTGTGAAGTCCTTTAAAAGCCAAACATATGATTTTGTATTTTATTTGGGAAGTAATAGGGAACTATTGGAGTTTTTAGGTTTCTGGTTTTGTTTTTTTGTTGGTTGGTTGGTTTTTAATAGGGAGATGACATGGCTAGACCTTCATTGCAGGAAGATCAGTTTGACGGCTGAATGGAAAGGATTGACTAGCGTGGGGAGATGCCTGATGTAGGCAGAACTACTAGTAGATTATTGCCATAGTCCAGGAGGGAGGTGATGAGGCCCTGTACCAGGGTGGTGGCAGTGTCATAGGTGAAGGGGGTTCCATTATGGTTCCAGAAATGTAAACGGGAACTAGGGGTCAGGAGAAAGGGAAGGATGCCTGTGTTAAGGAGGGAACTTGCTGAGAAAATTAAAGCATTTCCCCCTCAGGGGTGCTATGAGGATAAAACAAGACCATATTTGTTAAGCATTTAGTACAGTATCAGACACCTACTAGGTGCTTAATAAATACTTATTTTCTTCCTTCCTTCTCACTCAACTGTCATCCATGTTAAACTGACTTGCATAATGGTTTCAAGTAGAGCTATGATAGTCTGTCTGTTTCTTAGACTCTTTTTATTTTTTGGCCTTTTTGGAGGCGGTAAGGCAGGGCAATTGGGATTAAGTGACTTTGCCCAAGGTCACGCAGCTGGTAAGTGTTACGTGTCTGAGGCTGGATTTGAACTCAGATCCTCCTGACTCCAGGGTCAGTGCTCTACTCACTAGCTGCCCCTGTTTCTTAGACCCCTGAAACAATCGGCTCTAACTCAATGACTCAACATTAGGGCTACTTCCCAGAGTTGTTGTGAAGATCAAGTGCCATTACATACGCAAAGTGCTTTGCAAACCTTAACACACCACATAACTGCTAGTTATTACTGTTACTACCAACACTACTATTATTGCTTTAAGCATCCAGTTATCTTTTACCTTTCTAGTAACCATTGACAGTACTTTTTTCCCAGCAGCTACCTCTGCCAGTCAAATGTACTTGTTCCAGATGTCACTAACACATGGCTGTTACATTTTTTCCTTACAGCTCCATCTGCTAAAGGCAAATACACTGATTAATGGAATAATGAAATTCACTCAACCACTTCTACCTCCTCTTCCCAGTAATCCAAAATAGCAAAACAATCTTTAATGAGTCTGAGTTAAAAGTAAAAGTTCAATTTACAAAGTCTGTTATTATTTTTAGGGAGGGCGGACAAGGTCAGCATCAGACTACTCTAGCTCAAGTTTTCCCACAAATGATTTCTATCTACCCTGTTAAATATGATCAAATTGATGAAGCACATTGACAAGAGCCATCTTGGAACTATTTTGGGGATTAGAGGCAGTTGATTCCCTGGAATCAAGAATGATTGGCAAATGAGGAATAACCAGTTATATATCAATACAGGCATCTATAGAGACTCTAGCAATCACGCTGTTATTTTATAAACACGTATATTACATAGCATCTGCTGGTGTTTATTTTAACTCCAGAAAAGACCTATGTTTAAGTCAGAAATTAAGTGACACAATTAGAAAAAAGGAAAAAAATCAGGAGAATAAACTGAATAAATTCCAAATATGACTTCTAAAGGCAGACAATATAAAAGCTATAATCTTAGTTTAAGCCTCACACTTTTTAAACACAGTAATTATAGGACATCTGCTGCGAACACAGCTTTGCTATTGGATAACCTTAATTGCCCTGTAATATTTCCTGACACTCCCCAAAATATGCCCCATTGCTAATAATTCATTCACAGTTCAGCCCCATTATTAGTTACTAATTCAAACAATCAAGACAAAGACAACGAATGGATGACCTTGAACAATTATCCACTCAGTGAACAGAATTTTTTTTTCTGCCTTTCAAAGACTTTTGCTGCTTTCCTGATGGCAATAATAACACTCCAAAATTAGGGAAATGCAGACAAAAGAAAAGAATGGAGGCATAAATGCTGAGGTTTTATCTCCGATATTGAAAGGGGAAGGAGTAGAGTTCTTTTAGATAAACCAGCTCTCGTAAGTAAAAGAATAAAATCAAGAATTCAAAAGAAAAAAAAGCTAAATTGCACATAAAAATAATTAGAGGAACTCTGATAGGGCGAAGTACAATATTAATTCAATATTTTTGCTAAATTTAATTCTAAGGAAATTTAAAAACCAACTAATCTGAAAGCCATAAAAAAAAAAATCCTCATTTCTTCCAGCAGTGGTGGGAGTTTAACTGACATCCCCTTAGGGGGCTTCCCATAAAGTAGAGGCTGCCAAGCGAATCCTCCCTCCCCTCTGCCTTCTTACCACCTCTTCATTTCTCAGGAACATTTTTTTTCTTCTTCTTTTTTTAAATACTATAACCTTTGGGTTGCCCAAGTCAGGATGCTGAAAGAACCATAACTAGTAAGTTTTGCAGCAGAAGCAAATAGCACAAAACATGCATCAGGGTTCAAGGCAAATGGTACAAAACAAGCCTCTCAAAGCTGGTAGGGAGAATGAGAGAGAGGCAAAAAGGAGCTCCCTTGGCATACAAGCTCCATGGGTGTGCCATCCAATAGACTACAATTTTGACTAATTATTCTTGCTAACGGAATATCAAGATCTATTGTTTCTCTTCAAGTTCTATCAATGCTTTCTTAATTGCAGAACCCTAGAGAAAAGGACCAGTTGTCCTCCTCTCTCTCTTCTCCAACATAGCTCTTGGAATCAGCGAATAAATGGTTATATGGTTTTATGAGAAAATCAACATCTCGTATGGGCTTATATTTAAAAAATAATGGAAACAAAAAATGCAACCTGAAATTGGGGCAGAAATTTGAGGAAAGGGTCAATACAACACAATCACATTTCTGGAATAGGTTGTATACACATCTTATTTTAGTTTGGCATAGTATAGGGAAAAAATGAAGTAGAATTGAAAGAAGTATAGGTTAGGCAGTTTTAATCATGAGTGAGGAAGATTGAGGTTCAAATCCTGCCTCTCATGCATTGATTGTGTGATCCTGGGCAAATAATTTAACCTCTTAATGGTTTAGGCAACTCTCTTCATTTATGGACCATTCACAAAATGCTTTGTAAGAGGTTATAAGAGGTGCTTTGTAAGTATGTCATCACTATGGGTTTCTTATATCAATGCACTCATAGGTCTGGATAAATCTATCTATCATCTATCTATCTATCTATCTATCATCTTTGATCTGACTATTTCTAGAGATAGATATTAATAAATTATCTATTGTATATTAGACTATTTCCAGAGATAGATGGGAAAAAGAGGGGGGGAGGGAAGATCATTTGTCTAGATGAATTGTTCCTGAAGTATTTTTAGATTAATAGGTAGGTAGATGTTTAGATAAACAAGTAGATAGGCAGGTAGATAGACAGAATTTTAAACTTTTTAACCTTTCTGAAGACTTTAGAAATAGAGGAAAAAATCCTATGCTTATATATTCTAGGATACAAAATTAGGAAAATACATAAAATGAGAAATAAGTGACCATGGAATATTTTGGGGTGCCTGAGGTATTTGAAATCTCACAATCAATGTCACAGTATCTTTGTAATAGGCAAAATTATTCCTTGACATCAAAGGAAACCCCACATTAAAGATGATTATGTTACATTATTCTAGGCCTTGCTCTTTGAAAAGCTGAGGAGAGGGAAAACAAGTGGAAGGAGAAGGGAGGGGGTGAGTAAGAAAGAGACTTTTCAGATATGTTACCTCCAGATATCCCTAGGGTATTAGTATTAGGAGGCATAGTGGATAGAGTTTTGGGCCTACAGTCAGGAAAACCTGAGTTCAGTTCTAGCTTCAGATACTAGCTATGAGACCCTGATGGGGCAGCTAGGTGGCACAGTAGGTAAAACAGCAGGCCCGGAGTCAGGAAGACCTGAATTCTAATCTGCCCTCAGATACTTACTAGCTATGACCTTGGACCAGTCACTTAACTCTCTTTGTCTCAGTTTTCTCATCTATAAAATCAGCTGGAGAAGGAAATGGCAAACCACTCCAGCGTCTTTGCCAAATTGGGTCACAAAGAGTCAGACATGACTGAAAGGACTGAACAATAACAACACCAGACACAGAGCTAAGTCCCAGAAAACAAACAAAGTCAAAATCATCTCTGCCCTCAAAGAGCTTAGATTCTAATGAGGAAAACAACATGTAAATAAACCTGTATTTACAGAATAAATTGAAAGTAACTTCAGAGGGCAAGGTACCAGCAGCTATGCGCACTAGGAAAGATCTTTTGTACAAGGTTTACTTAAGGTAAATATTGAAAGAAACTAGAGATTTGGAGAAGAAAAAGTGAGAAAGGAGAGCATTCCAAGCATGTGTGACCAGAAGTACAAGAAACAGGAGATGGGTTTTGCAAGTGTTTGTATGTTTAAGGGAAGAAACCAGTAGGTGGGAATATGAAGGGTAGAGGGATAGTAATTTTCAGAGCAATCTGATGAAGAAATGAAACTGAGCTTAAGCATACACATAGGGAGATCTTGGATGTTTATCTTAGACTAAAATAAGTTTCTTGAATCCAAGATACAAGCCAATACTGTTTTGCATCCATTTGGATACCTACCACCTAATACAATGCCTGACAAATGGTGGGTTCTTCATAAATGTTGTTGATTTATTGCTACTTGGAAACCCCCACCCAATAGAATAGAAGCATAACTGATAATCCTGTCACCCTATCACTAACTTTTAAACAACAAAGATAAAAATCTCATAGCACATGCTTTTTACTGGATCCAATATATTAGGGCAACTTAGGCTGACTAGTCTGATTTTTTTCCTGGCATTCCCCTTTGTTAAATCAACCTTTCACCTATTCATCAAGCACCAATAGCAAGATTAAAAAAAAATTATCTCACAAAGCTTCAGTTTATTATGATGTTATTGTTTTCTATCATTAGGTGTGGAGCTATCTCAAATCAAGCCAAACTTAGCATTTTTGCAATTAAATTCCTTGTTTTACTTGACAAAACATTTTTTTCTTGCTTGAATAGATAACTATATGTCAAAAGAGCTCTATTAAGATAACATTTTGATGAGATAAAGGTAAATCAATTAGAATGATTGTCATTAAAATCTTGCAAAGTTAATTCAACACAACAAATATCTGATTTTCCCGTCAAGTGCAAGGCATTATGGCGAGAACTAGGGAGATGAAGGCAAGACATTAAAAACAGAAGGTTTCTTTAGGAGTTTATATTTTACTGGGGCCATAGGTCATTTCCACAACTAAGTAAATAATAAGTATGTACAATGTAATAAAAAAAGAATTTTTATGAGGAACAGGTGTAACTAGAAAGTAGGGCGACCATTGTGTCATATGGGATATGAGCCTTGGGGTCAGAGAAAGCTGGATTAAAGTCCTACTTCTTACACAAGTTGTCCTTAGCTGTTCCCTTTTATATGACAGGAAAAGCAGGAAGACATTAATCTGTTTTGCTGTATGGGAAAAATGCTGAGACTTAGCTGGATGACAGAATTCTGCTGAGTGAAGGCCTCAGAGAGTCAAACTGAGGTGTTTTGTTGTGAGATCTGTTTGCTACAATTTGGTTGGACAACACAGAGTCTTTGTAAGCAAATAGCTGCCTGGGCTGATCTGTAGCACATAGAGATAGGAAGTTAAATTCACATTTCATTTCTCTAGTTTAAAGGAACTGTTATCCAAATTCATAGTGTGACTCTTTTCCAGTGTTCCTTTAAAGGTGTCTGTAAATGGAAGGAGCTTGTACATGCTATCTTGATTTGAGAATAGAAAGGAATTATCCCAATTTCAGAGCCAGACAACCAATGAACAGTTATCAGAGAAGCAGCTTCATGCACTATGGATGTTCCTGAATGCTCCAACGACGTAAGACCTTGCAATCCAGACTTCGGAGTTATCCTGAGCACAAAGATGTTTCCTCCCTCATGTGTCTTTCTGACAGGTTTCTGTATGTATATGCTCCCTCTTCCCCACAGTTGCTGAATAAGTTTGTGGGATAATGTGATTTATGTTGGTCCATTCATTGTGATGCATTTTATTACTCATGCATTTATACTTAGGTATCTGAATACCCATGATATTGTTGTTATCACCATTATTAGTTCTTTTGCCTCGTTGCTAAGTAAATGCTTATATTTAAGATCTAAAAATGTCCTCATTACAACTGGCTGATTTGTGTAAATGGAAAAATATTGGTGGGTACTCAAGAGCTACAGTGATGATTTCTGGGAATAAATTACTCCACAGCAGAATCATTGCCCTCAAAAAAATTTGAACTTGAGAGAATTTAGCTGTAACTGCATTATCTGGAAACTAATCCTGCCAGGATAACAGCATATTTTTTAGAATAATTCAGCTCAGCAAGAAAGTAGATCTCCACATATTTAGGTGAGAAACATAATGTGCTACAATGGGTCTGGTGAAATCACACCCCTATTACACTAGGATTCTATGAACTTAAGACTTTGAGGAACGTTTATTTTGAGAGACTCTAAACTTCAAACTTCTTTCAAACAATCCTTTCATTCAACAAATGCTGAGTCTGTTGTTATATGTTGCTCTTCACTGGAAAAGCAAAGTCTATCTAGTGTATTCTTTTGTTTACATCTTTAAAAGATAGACCACAATGGAGCTTATATATTCACATTTACATCAAGTCTTCTAATTCTAAAATATTCTTGAAAGGTCAGTTCTAAATGTGCATTTGACTTCTCTGAGTTATGTTTATATGCTAGAAGTTAAATATTACCAAAATTATTTCAGACACCAATGAAACAAATCATAACACAGCAGATTCATCACTTCTCTAAGAAGTTACACTCTTCCTTGTCCTTATTTTCAAGTAACCAGAGGTTTGTGGTAGAGATCTAAGGATTTTAATATTTAAGTGGAATAAATTAATACAGTTGACTGCATTTCATGTTCCAGTTTATCCAAACAACTCAATGTCATGGGCATCAAACAATATTTTTCTAAAAGGATTGAATCATGGAATAAACACTATAAGGCAAAACACACATGTAAACATGGTTAAGTGTACAAAATATAGGCTCCCTACTTTATGATGTATCTGAAAATCTGTTTTAACTATTTATACTTCCCTCTTTCTTTTACCTCTCACCCTCCTCAAATGGCTCCCCAACACCATCCCCAAATGTCCATCTGTTTAAGCAGACTTACTCTGTTTCAATTACATCTGGTTGCTAGCAAGTTTGAGATTTCCTTTTCAGAAACCTTAAACCTTTTCCAGCTAAAGTTCAGGTTCTAGTTTGAACTGCATACTTCTGGTTTTCCCACATTTTCTGTCAGATGTTGAGCCAAGCCCAAAATTAGGTTCACGTTTTCTTTTCTAGTCTGAAAAAAAATCTCCCACAAATTCACTAGATAATTCCTGTTCAGCAATACTGGGTGCCACCAAAAAGGCCCACTGTATAATACAAACTTCATAATTTAGCTTCTAAGATTCTTGTCGAATGACTGTTATTTTTTTTTTTAATGAAGCAAGGCTAGGATGGAAAGAAGTTCACTTGTTTGCATAGTGAAGGCCCCATAAGAAAACATGACTTCAGGCAAAATCACCGTTTTGCATCAGTGATTCCATTATTGCTGAATATTCGACATGTTTGACCAACCCTCAGCAGCCAAGACAGACTTGTGTGATCAGTTTATGAAATATTTGTTTAAGAAATTAAATCCCCCTCCATTTGTTAATTATATTCTTCAAAATGAGGCATTTGGAAATACTCAAATTTTGCGACTATATTCAGCAAGTGGTATTAGTGATCTCAAATGTGCAATGTTTTGTGACACTGTTTTCTCAGGAGACTCATTACTATGGGCATAGGACTTCCCTACATGTTCTCAATTAATTCCTTCCAAGTGTTATTTGTGATTCTAGAAACTAAGGGTGGTCAGTTGCTAAGGCTAAACAGAAAAGGGAGAATGTGGGGATTTTCATGAGAACATGAGGACATCATCTAAAGTTTTGGCAAAGTTAGATTGATTCTAATAGGGATCCTCAGAAAATAATAACAAAAGTTAATGACCAGAAAAACAACTAACCAATATGGCATAGTAAAATATATGTATATATACATATACATATACATATATTTTACTATGCCATATTGGTTAGTTGTATATGTATGTATGTATATG
>CM053584.1:78278196-78293180 GCA_028627135.1 Pseudochirops cupreus
GGGCTTGCTGAGCCCTTTTTAGGGTTGCTCATCCACCTTTGGCATCCACCTGATTCATCCAGCTCTCACCTGTGACTACAAGAAACTGTAGCATGCACAGTGGCCACATCTAGTTAACTGTCTTGTCAGATGGGATAAAACCAGGTTGAGAGTAGCTAACAGGACTCAAACTTGTTGGTGAGTTAGAGGGGCGTATATCCCAAGCATGTGAAGACTTTCCCTGGAAGAATGGGTAGGTGAGAACAATTTGCTTCAACCGCCATGAGGGCAGCTGAAGCAGGCTCTGTGGAGCACTTAGAGCTTGGTCAGACTTTTGAAAATGCCAAGGTCATCTATTTCATTGACTCAGGAAGAGAGTAAAGCTCACGACTTTGTGCAACTCTGCCTCACTAAAATCCAATTCTTGTGCAAGTCAAGACATCACCCATGATGTCACTGGTCCTTTTCAAAAACGGATGAACAACAACAACCGTATTCCAGATACTGCTAGGTACAAGGAATACATTTAAGGTGCCTGCCCTCAAAGAAATGACTTTCTATTTAGGAGAAATAATATTTTTCCTGATAAATAGATGTAGGATGAAGTGATTTTCCCCCTTTTTTTTCTTGAAGGGGACCAACTAACAAGTGGAAATGAGGAAATTGGGAAAGGCCTCTTGAAGGAGATGAACTTGATCTGAACCTTGAAAGGGGATAGGGTTTTCAAGACATGGAGGTTAGGCAAGAAAGTATTTTAGGCATGGAGGACTTCTCTGCAAAGGCACAGGTGTCAGAGACAATACCATGTTCAGCGAGCAACAGGCAAGCCAGGATAAAGTACACAAGGGGGAATTATTGTAAAATCAGCCTACCAAGATTGTCTGGAATCAGACTGTGACAATCATTAAACACCAAGCAGAGGAGTTTATATTTGTATCCTAAAGGCAATAGGAAGCCAGTGAGACTTCTAGGACAGGAATGTGACTTGATCAGGCCTGTGACTTAGCTAGGAATATCACTTTGATAGTTTGGAGGATGAAGGGGAAAAGGAACAGATTGGAGGCAAGGATAGTACTTAGGAGGTCATCACAGTGGTAGGTGAAAGGTAATAAGTACCTGATTGAGAGTGATGGTCATGAGGTTAGAGATGAGGAAGCTCTGAAAGATTTTGAGGAGGGAAAATTGATTAAAAAAAGAAACTTGGTAACTGAGCACATAGTGAGGGTTAGAGGAAGAGTTAAGAGCTAAAGATGACTGCTACATCACAGAACCTGGATGACTGGGAAAATTCTAGTGGCCCCAAAAGAAACAAGGGAATCTGAAGAGTCATAGGTTAGGGGGAATAGTAATGAGTTTGATTTTGAATATTTCGAGCTTTTGATGCCAATGGGACATCCATGTAGAAATGTCCAGCAGCAAGCTGGAGAAGTAGGACTAGAGCTCAAGGGAGAGATAGGATTGGGTACCTTGATCTGGGAGTACAACTAGGTGGCACAGTGAATAGAGTGCTTGGCCTGGAGTCAGGGAACACCTTGTGAGTTTAAATCTGACCTCAGACATGTACTAACTGTGTGACCCTGAAAAAATCACTGTAACCCTGTTTGCCTCAGTTTCCTCATCTGTAAAATGAGCTGGAGAAGGAAATGGCAAACCTCTCCAGTGTCTTTGCCAAGAAAACCCCAAATGGGCTCACAAAAAGTCAGATTTGGCTAAAATGACTGAAAAACAACAAGCTATTGATTTGGGAATTATTTATATAAACAACAATAGTTGAATCTGTGGGAATAAATGAAATTATGAAAATAATATTTAGAAAAAGAAGAAGGGGGTTGGGGGGATTAAGTTGAACATACTAGTCCTAAGGCCCATATGTACATAGTCAGCAAGATATGGTTGATGATTTAACAAGCATTCTGAGAAGAACTGGTCTCATTAGGAAGAGAAGCTTGACAAAGCTGCTTCTTGAAGATCCAGAAGAAAGGAATCTTGAGTTTTGCCATCCAGTCTTCAGTCTCCTCTGAAGCTGAACTCCTTTCTGATATCTTCCCTAACTAGAGTGTGAATTTCTTGAGAGCAGGAATGGAATGGTCTTTTTTTTTCCTTTCTATTTTTATTTCCAGCACCTAGCACAGTGCTTGGCACACAGTGGTTGCTTCATAAATGCTCGTTCATGCAGTATAGTGTTGCTTTTTCTAGAAATTATCATTTTGACTTGATTACTGTCTCCATAACAAGACGTGCAGATTAAGGAAGGAGAATGGCATATTTTCATTGGCATGCTAGAAAGATGGTAATGATGCAATATAGTCAGGTCTGTAGTTGGTTACACGTGCTGAACTCTCACCAATGACGCAGGAATCAGAAAACCAAATCTGATGGAGGAGTGGAGTAGCAGCAGAAGATAGAAAAAGAAAAGAAAAGAGACAAGGAGAGGGGGTGTATTGCCAAGGAGAAGGGTCACCTCATTCCTTAAGTCTGGAGTAAAGGCCAAGAAGTGAAAATAGCGACATTTAGTTAATCCCAACTGTGGAACTGAGGAAGATAAAATTCAGATTGAGAATTAGAAAGGTATATGCATCTTAGGAGCCATGGCAGAGGCAAAATTTCAGGGCATTCATGTGGAGAAACAAAGAAAAAGTATTTGATGGACCTATAAGGAAAGAGGATAAACAATTACTCCTGAGAACAAGTGGGCTTGGAAGAATGACAGAGAAGAATGAGATAAGGTAGACTGGTAATGATTGAGAGATCTCTGTTAAGTAGGGTAATTCCAAAACAGACAATGAGGGTTCAGAGAAAGATTTTAAGAGAATGGAAGACTTTTGTGAAGTGATAAGCCAGAAAAAATGATTTTGCCATTAGTTAAGAGACCAAGTTACAGGATCACGGCCCGGCTGTTGGAAAGGCTAATAAGCAGATAATTGTGAAAGTTTATTTAGCTAATAGCAAGATCCAGGAAAAGAGATTTGGTTGTGAAAACAGAGAAGATGGATGGGTATTAGGTTCACTGTAAAGAAGAAAACACATGTTGGCAACTAGGAAACCAAAGAGAATAAGCATTTATATGGCCTCTACTATGTTGCCAGGCACTGAGCTAAGCATTTTTGTAGATATCTCATTTGATCCCCATTACAATCCTGCAAGGTAGGTGGTATTTTTACCTTCATTTTACAATTGAGGACACTGAGCAAGGGAGGAAATGATTTGTTCAGAATCTCACTATCCAGATTCTACGAGGACTATTAACGTTAGGAGAGAATGCATATTTTGATACATACTTCAAATATGTTCACATTAAAATTTGGAGATGAATCCTGCTTTAGACATTTTCTAACTGCATGACCAGGGGCAATTCACTTAACCCCTCTCAGTTTGAAATTCTTCTTCTTTATAATGTGGATAATGGTAG
This sequence comes from Pseudochirops cupreus, assembly GCA_028627135.1. Lineage (NCBI taxonomy): Eukaryota > Metazoa > Chordata > Mammalia > Diprotodontia > Pseudocheiridae > Pseudochirops > Pseudochirops cupreus. The sequence goes on from CM053584.1 coordinate 78,281,585, forward strand.
CACCTACATCACAGGGCTGTGAAGATCAAATAAGAGAACATAAACAAAGCGCTTTGGAAGCCTTAAGGTGCTGAAAAAATGCTAGCTATTGAATGATTTCCAACTTTACCAATTCTATACATTGCTTCAAATATTCCCTGGGACTTATTCCAAATTTCCATCATAAATAAAAATGTTTTCATGTTAAGCAGCTATTCAGACACAAGACCAAATATAACAGTCTCCTTGTATTGTGACCTGAGGATATTGTGTGGACTTTGATTAAATGTGAATCTCCAGGCTACTGCTTGAAGAATCGAAGGTCAGGTGGGAAATAAAAACTTCTACTAATTTATATTGTCTTATTTAAATAGAAATTAGAGTGAATTCATGGACCAGTGTCCCTGGGGGGGGGGGGGGGGGGCGGGGGGAGAGTGCGCTTGAATCTTATGGGATATATATTGTACACATTCAAACAAATGACCAGAGAGCTAAGGTTTTCTAAAAAGTCAACTTGCGGCATTTAAAATACCATATTAATTGTCCTTCTCCTTTGGGAAGTGAAGTAGAAAAGTTTATTAACACGGGTGTTTCCTTGTTGTCTTCAAAACACCAGGACAACTTAGCAATGAGGCAATTCTACTTTCTTCCCAGTTATAGGAATAGTTAGGGACTCTGGGTCAGAGTCAGTCAGTCAGTTCAACCTTTGTAGGAAAATAGTATTTTCGGAGCTGAGTGATAGGGAATAGGGCAGCCATAGTTTACTATTGAACCTTTCTGCATTTAGCTCAATAGTAACCAAAATAAGAAGGCTTTTTTTATTACTATTTTAAAAGAATGTTTCTGTTGAGGTGTAGGGGTGCTGGGACCCTGAAATTCAAGGGCGAGTAACACAGGTCCTGCCTTGGATGCATTTGACTCAAGTCTTCTTTTAGCCAAAGACGATGTTTATTAGAACAGTCTTCTGGGTGCATGAGATTTTGAGAACTTGTTATAATTTGTGACACTTGACAAGTGGGTCAGATTGAATCTGAGCATTGGCCAAATTCTCAAGGAATCTGAGTCCTTTACTGGAGGGATGCCACATGGACCCTATTTACAGAAGAACAGAGAAGATCTGGATGTGATCTAGGAGTGGCCAAGTAATCCAGGGTGACTAGGAGGTAACAGAGAAGGACCCAGAAGGGCTAGGTGCCCCAAGTAAATGCCAGGGACTTGGCCATGTGGGAAAGTTCAAGGAAAGTTGGGGGGTGGGTTCTCAAGGTTGTACCCTGCCATTTCCATATCTCCAACGGTTTCTAGCATATGATGAGCACTTAATAAATGCCTGTCAGCTGAATGACTGATTACTAACCTCTTCTCTCAAAAGTGTATGTGGTCAGTTTTATTACATAAATACACATTCACTTGAAAAGAACATGAAATTCAGATCAGGCTATCTAGAAACAGATTTTTAAGGCCATGTAGCATTTGTACATGACCAAGTTGAGGCCTTTGGAAGCTGAGTGACTTGCTCAGAATTACACAGATTTTTTTGAGGTCTATGATCACATTGACAATTTAATAGTCAGTTCTTGAGAGTTGACTCAAGATAGCTTCAGTACACCCTAGCCCAGGGGTGGGGAACCTATAGTCTTGAGGTCCTCTAGGTCCTCAAGTGAGGCTCTTTGACAATCCAAACTTCACAAATTTGTTCTGTGAAGTTTGGATTCGGTAAAAGAATCACAATTGAGAACCTAAAGGAGACATGTGGCCTTCAGGCCACAGGTTCCACACCCCTGCCCTAGTCTATATGTCTGTATATACTTTTATCATTGTCAGATCTCAAAATTTAGAGTGAAGTTTATGGTTAAGTCATAGGATCACAGTGTTTTCAAACTGAAAGATGCCTTGTTGTTCAGGCATTTTTCAGTTGTATCTGACTCCTCATTTGGGGTTTTCTTGGCAGAAATACTGGAGAGGTTTGCCATTTTTTCTCCAGCTCATTTTACAGATGAGGAAACTGAGGCAAAAAGGTTTAAGTGACTTGAACAGGGTTGCACAGCTAGTAAGTGTCCAAGGCTAGATTTGACCTCAGGAAGATGAGTCTTCCTGACTCCAGGCCTGGCACTATGTCTACAGTGCCACTTCACTGCCCTGTTCATTCTAATCTCTACATTTTAGTTGGAGAAACAAAGGCCCAAGAAAATGACTTACCCAAGGTTACATAGATTGTATAAGATCCAGGACTTTGAATCCAGATGTTCTGGCTGAATCTAGGAATCTTTCTATTGTACAGCACTGCCTATTATAGGAAAACTAGTTTATAGTAAGGCAAAGATGTCAAACACATACCCAGCTACAATATGAAGCCCACGAAACACTCCAGAGGGCTTCTAGAACCAAATTAAAATGTACTTTAACAAAATAAATAAAAACAGAACCAAACACAGGTAACATTACATTTTAAAACTAAGTTAATATGCAGCCCAGAGGGATCCTTACCTATGGTTGAGTGGCCTTGTTTCTATTAAGTTTGACATTACTGATGTTAGGGCCCTCACAAGAAGAGCAGTAGCTCTGCTTGTAAAATTGGAATTCAGAATTCTAATTGAATTCTAGTTTAAAATGAAGTACAGTTCAAACGTATTATATTTTATTTTCTAACTATTTTGGAAGGCATGTCTGGTAGATAGCAGAGGTAAAGCACTATGAGAGCCAAGCTACCAGAAAGGAAAAGAATGATTAATATACACATCTATTTATTTCCAGATGATCTTTCTCATACAGTTGATTCTTTTCTGAAGGTAAAAAAGGCCTAAAGGTCAGGATTTTCAAGACCCCTAGTTTTAGATACAGTTAATGCTACAGCTGCAACACATATGTTCCAATTCTGCACCTGTGTGAAGAGAAGTCAGGTCTCCTGCTCAGCACAGAACACTCAATACTCTTTTCTCATAATCATTTGGTTCTTTTTCTGTCACTCTCATTATGATTATTAATACAGAAATTCCACTCTTTCAACATTTCACATTTAAGTCCTAAAAAAAGATTATTTAAAGTGAGAATGATATGTTCGAAATTAGATTTCCCCACTCAAGTTTTTCTTCCTTAAAAAAACAAATCCAAATACATTTTTCAAGGTTTTAATAATTATGGAAATGATTGTCTGTGTGTGTGTGTGTGTTTGTGTATGTCTGTGTACAGAACCTTAAAATTTCTAGACTTAATACACAAGACAGTTGTGATTGCCATTACACACATGTATCAATGTCATATTAGCACACACAGATAGACAAACATAAATTCTGGTTTGTAACTGATGCAAAAGACGACTTTCATTCTTAGTTTCATTGTAAATATATATGCCTGATTGTAAGTTGAGAGACAGATACTTTTAGAATAGCAATACATGGAAATGTAAACTGAGCAGTTACTCTGTTTTAAAACTTTCTCTTGATTTTTTAGTTTATTCTTTAGATGCTTCTAGTCATAACTCACCCACCTGTCCTTCCCAGGATGACTTTCCCCCATTAATCATTTTGCACATTCACCGGAAGATGAAACTTATTTTGAAATTAATGACAGCATAAGCCCTTTACTTATAAATAAGAAAATATTAGCACATCAATGAAATATCCTGTTCTGGGCTGCAGATGTGGGTCATTTGCCCCAGTTAAATGTCTTGTGTGAGGCTGAAAATTGAAGGTAGAATGTGCTTCTAAATTCTCCATCCCCAAGTCCCTTTCTCATAACGCACCCTGAATCTTCCTGGTCATCTTTTGTTGGGCCATAAAGTTCCCTAATTGCATGCACATTATTTTCTATTGATTGGTCGTGCTCAGTGTCACTTGAAAAGAGTGTTAATCCCCTAGTAATTAACATCTCCTTGAGGTCACCAGAGGTCAGAGGGTTTGTCTGAGGGTTGGGGTTTGGAGAAGTTGCTTCTTTGGGGACTTCTGGTTCCCATCACTTCAGTTGTTATTATTTCCTCCCTTAGGCTGCGTTTCTCACTGCCTCTGTCTGTCTTTCTCTGTCTTTTCTCTCTCCTCTTTTTCCTTCTCTCTCTGCCTTCCTGTGTCTCTCTCTGTCTCTCTTTCTCTCCCCTGAGACCCATTTTTATCACTTTTTCCTCATCTGTTTGCTTTGACACTTGTGAGAGATATATTTTGAACTTCCAGAATATTGCATTTTTGCATGCAGTGGGTTGGCCCATTTGGTTATACTTCTGCTCCTGGTGACTTCTGCTTGCTTGGATTCTCTGCCAAAGTGGGGAGCTCAGGCCTTCACCCTTTGGATTTTATTAAATGCCATGGCCACATAGACAAAATATCTTACTACACTTAAAACATAATCTTTACTTAGGCCCATTAGAGGCAGATTATGCCTGTATTACAGTATAAGATGTTTGCCAATTAACTTATTAAGAAAAAAAACTTCTGGATTGAAGAAGAAAATAATATTTCCCCTTCTTGTAGAGTTCTTATGCATCAAGAATATGCATATTAAGTATTTCCTCATTGCCTTTTATTAGTTCATTTCAAAAGCCACTTTGCCCCATGGGCCCCAAACTGTTTTCATTTCTGCTTTCTGTATTTCCCGTGTGACACGTGGTTATAACATAAGCAAATTTTTTAAAAGAAAAAAAAAGGAAAGAAATTAGTGTACATGTTATGCAAGAAAAGAGGCAGAAACATTCTGTTACATTCCAGGTGCAATAATGGAGAGGGTTTAGCAGAAATGAATTCTTTGTGCCACTAATTTTTAAGGAAAATGTGTAGAAAACAAACATGAGCAAATGGGTTTCTTCCTGTCCAACTGAGTTTCCTATGCACTGAAGAGCTGACATTAATGAGATTCTTTGACTCAGGTTCTAAACATCCATCTATGTTTGTCTCTTGGATCAGCCTTATGCTATTCTCTCTGTCCACTGTGAAACCAAGTTGAACCTTTCTTGCCTTCCCTTGAGAACCAAATTTTATGGTGAACCTCTGGAGTCAATGAGTAGAGAACAGTCCTTCCTTACAATCATGAGGTTTATAAATTGATTTGAAAAGTTTTCATTGCATTTCAGGATGACTTTTTTCCAGCAGAGTTTTCAAAACTACACTGGAATGAAACTAAACTGTTTCTCCCTCATCCCAATTTTCATCTTTATACTAAGCTTCCTTCTCAGTTACCATCCGTTGACCTTTCCACCCATTAAATGTGAGAACTTAAGCTCTGTCTGAAGCCACACTGACTGTCATGTGTGGGAAACACTCAACATAAAAAAGGTCAATCTAATTAAATGATACAGACAGATTTAAAAACCATAAGAAATTCCAATAAGATGGATTTTGATACAAAGACATTTTTAGAATACTTTTGTTTTCCCCAAAAAGTTGCTGGAAGAATTCCTACAGATAAAGTTATGTTGAGAAGTCATCTGATCCTCCCCCCCCCAAAAAAAAAGTTGTTTGGTTTTTTTTCTGAGTTCCATGGAAGTACAGATGAGAATGTTTAAATATTTACTGGCTTCACTTTTTTTTTGTTTGATACAAATGCCCATGTATCAATGAGAGAGACTGTTTAAGGAACCTCCTTGTACTCATTCCCTATTTTGATTGGCTCTGCCTCCAGCAAGGTTCTTTAAAGGCCCCTTCTTAGGTCTGAAAATATGTTCCTCATTTGATTCTTTGAGAAGGAAAGACTAAACTGAAATGTGTAAAAGCCACAAGTTCCTCTTCCCTAAGAGCTTTTAGAAGATGAGGACTAACACAGAAAGGATGTGAGCTGAGAAGACTCTCCTTATTTATCAGGATGGTTGAAAAGACAATGCTTACTTTTCATTGTTGTTCAATTGCTATGTCATAAATCAGTATTATATCAAATATTTCAAGCCATAAAAAAGAGATGTCTTTGTGCCTTCAAGAAGGTAGCTTGTTTCCTCGAACATAATAGCCCTGACACTTTTATTATGACTTTAGTTAAGCATTTTTCTTCTCTTCTCCTAATGAAGTGCCTTTAGAAATGAATTCTTTAAATTTCTGTATAATGGATGAGGGCATTTAAGCATAATAGCTTAAACTGTTAATCATGGCTGTGAGTTATTTATTTTCCCCCAAAATGATCTGCTCATAAATCTTGAAATTAGGAATTGCTCAGTAAAGTTGAGCTCTTGCTTTCATTGTAATCCCCTTAGAAAATGGGCACATACTATTGATCCCAATTGGGAAGAAAAGAAGCTGAGTCTTAAGGGACTTCTCAACCATCATTCACTTTGTGTTATGTCCCATACATTTGTTCGTGACCCATAAAGCCATCTTCAAAATGCACTCTCCCACACTCTTTATTCCAAGCATGAAATCTGACCCTGAGCTCCTACTGGCACTGAATCTTATCACCTTTCAGGAAGCGCAATGGGAACAGGGTACATTCAGGGAGGGTCAGGGAGGTAGGAGGACAGACTATCAGGCAACTAATGCAATGTGTAGGCCACCCAGAAATCTACAAGTGAGGGTTCAGAATATTCCCGTTATACTTGTCCAGCACATTCAAAGGGAGCAGGGAACGACTGCTTCCATATATAGAAATTTGTATGTGTATAATATTAATGTATATATCATATATACTCCAAGTAGTTACACATATGTAATGTATGTGGATGTGCATTTATTGCTCATATATGTGTATGTATATATATATATATATATGTATATACATACTATATGGGTGTATATATATACATGTGCACACATTTATTGCAATTTGGCATTAACCACCCTATGAGATTTCCTTTGATTAAAAATATCTACCCTAGTGTTAGAAAATTTGTTTTTGTGTCACAAGGCCTGTACCATTAACCTTTCTTATTCTACAATATAATCTCTGGAAATGGTATCTAGAGGGAAAACATGAATAAGAGGTACACTCATTGTGCTAATGGGCACGTTGTGAACCTTTCCTTTGGATATAAGGTATGTAAGAAGACAAATGTCTTAACATGATTTGGGAGGATATAGTTAGAGTGAAACTTACCTATGATGTTTTCAATTAATTTCAACTGGTTTATGAATAACTAGATTGAGATATATTCCTCATTCATGTACAATAAAGTCAGACTAAGTAGAAATAGAAATCAAATGTTGTACAGTAAAAAATGATAACCATACACTATGCAAAGCAGTTGATTTCCTTTTTTTCTGATGGCATTTTTTATAAGCACAATTCTACTTTTTTTCAAATAAAGGGTTATTTTTTTTTGTTGTTAGAAGAATTAAGAGCAGTAAAAAGAATAGAAAACAAAGGAAACACTAGAATTAGTAAAACCCCTGGGTATCATTCAATCCAGATTAGCTTTATTTATGACATATTTGTGAATAGCAAAATTATTTCTTTTTAAACTCAATATTTAATGAAGTTAGTGATGGAGATGAAAATAGAAAGGAAGTGTGATTTTTAAAATTAATTTTTTTCCGCAGTCAAAAATCATATTTCCTTCCTGAAAACTCAACTGCTGCTTTGTGGGTCCCTTATGTATTTAATGTCTTCTGTTTTATATTATGTTATTGCATTATATTATCTGTATATACTTAATATGTCCCCTCCTAGATTGTAAACTTTATAAAGGTATGTTTATTCATCTTTTCCTTTCCCCCGATGCCTAGCATAGAGCATTGTGCAGAACAGAAGCATCAAACATGTTACCCAGGGTTTTCATGAAACCCTCAACACTCCCAAGTGTGGTCTGAATCAGATTAAAATATAATTGGGAAATATTTAACAAAATAAACAAAACCACAATAAAACATAGATAACATCACATTTAAAAACTCAGTCAGTATGAGGCCCACAGGGACCTTCTCTACAGTTTAAGGTCCCAGCTTCTACTTAAGTTTGATACCCCTGGTACAGAGCACATTCTTAGTAAGAGTAGAAGTGGAGTTATTTTGCTTCAGGCTAATGAAAAATTTAAAAAGATGATGGGAATGTTGCTTTAAAATTATTGACTCATTTGATCCTCAAAACAACCCTGGGCAGTTGGTACTATTATTCTCCCCATTTCACAGATAAGGAAAATGAAGCAATAAAGATTAAGTGATTTGCACAGGATCACACAGGTATTAAATGTATAAGATCAGATTTGAACTCAGGTCTTCTTGATTCTAGGCCCAGCACTTTATCCAGTGGACCTCTCATTGTCATTTTATTTTTCAACCAGTCCTCCTAGGACTCAAACATAGGACCTTTCCTTATTTTGGTCATGGTACCTAGGGTTGGGCAATCTGTGGCCTCGAGGCCACATGTGGCCTTCTGGCACTTGGATGTGGCCTTCTAGGTGCTTTAGTGTAGCCTTTTGACTGAGTCTACCTTTTACAGAACAAATCCTTTTATTAAAGGGATTTGTTCAGTGAAGTTTGCATTCAGTCCAAAGGGCTGCACTTGAGGTCCTAGAGGGTCATGTGACCTCCAGGCCATAGGTTCCCCACCCCTGCATCTAGACTTTTTAAAAATCTGTTCAATATTTTACTAAAATTATAGTACTCAGAAATTAACTCAATGTTCCAGATGAGTTCGGACCAGGGCAGAATACGGAGGTATCACCACCTTCCTATGCCAGGAAGTTTCATCTTTCTTAATGTAGCCCAAGGATATATTAGCTGTTTGCTATTTCTTTTTCTTTCTTTTTTTTTTCACTTATTTCTTCTGGAGGAGCATCTGATTCCTGCTGAGTTTACAATCCACTAAAACCCCAGCCTGGATCTTCTTCTTCTTCTTTTTTTCTCTCACACAAACTATAAAACCCTGCCTCCCAATTTAAGGGGAAGTTTGATGGTATGGTTGAAAGAGTTCTGGACTTGGAGTCAGGAAGACCTGATTTTTCATCCTTCCTCAGACACTTTTAACAACAAGTCACTGCATCTCTAGTTCTCATCTGAAAAATGAAGATGAGATCATCTACCTTATAAGGCTATAGTGAGGCTCAAATGAGATGTATACAAAGTGATTTAAAACCTTAAAGAGCTTTATAAATGCTAGTGAGGATGATCACTTGATTTTTTTTAAACCAAGTGGGAAACTTTATGTACATTCATCTGTTATCATGTAGGGAGTTCCTATATAAGGTATATTTCATTCGGACAGAATCAGAGAATCTTCACATCGTCATAACAACCCATTCTTTACATTTGTATTCCTCTCATCTAATACAATACCTATCACATAGTAGGTGCTAAATAAGTGAAACAAATCCAAATTAAAATTGTCCTATACTCTTGTGTAATTGCCTAAAGGGAGGCAGAGGACAGTAATGATTGTACAGGTTTTATACAAACTATGACTTTTAATCCAATTATTTATACTTCGAAAGGGAAATTTTGCCCAAATACCAAAGAGCTTATACACTATCAGAGGAAATGAACCAGATGAATATCGACAATCTTGCTGTAAACAATAGAGTATGTCATAAGGAAGTTTCTGTTGAATGGAAGGATGACTCACAGGAGTTGGAAGAATTGTTTTAACTAGGCATCCAAGACAACAAAAAACATGATTTTATCCAACATTTGGTCATTGCCTCTCGTGTGATGAATTCAAGTAAGAAAATTACCATTAATATAGTTGTGACTTATGTAACATCATCTATTATGTAGGATGAAGAAGGGGGATTTTATTAAGACTCAATCCTTCTAGCAAATTCAAAATGTACATAATGCTCAATGACTTCAAAGTGAAGGTATTCATTGGGAATGATGGTAATAAATATATTAGAAAATATGATTAAAAATTAAAGATATCAAAAATTCACAGATTACTCAGAAGCTTTACACTTGTATATAGTGAAAACTATGTTGGAAAAAAATATAAATGTATGGGACATGGCAATCATCAGAAAATATCACAAAAATGAAATTGATTATATTTTAATGGACAGGAAATGGCTGGTTATTGATATAGTGTCCACTTCTGAATCAACTGTGTGCAGTCAATGATCTATCTGGTACATATCAAAGTTAATTCAAAATTAGCAACAAGATAAAGAGGAAAATAACACACAATATTAAATGACAGTAACTCACACCTGGGAAATGCAAAATGGATAAGAGGAAGACATCATTTCTAATTTTCACAACGTTTTAAGAGAGATTTAACTGATACATATTTTAAAAATTGCCTTAATATGGAGACCCAAAGAGACCAAAACAAACAACAGAGAATGTACACATCAAATAAAGGTATGATGTTTGGGGTGAATTCTAATTTGGAATATATGCTCATTTGCAAAATATTACAAAGGAATAAGCTAGAATATTACAAACAACATTTTCTCAAAAAAAAATAGTGAAAATAATACAGGGAAAACAAGGCTACAGAAAGTTTGACATGAGAATCAGTTAAGTCAAATCATCCTGAGTACTCTCACAGATGAAACTAGAAGGAAAACAGCAAATAGACAAAAGATACAATAGGTATGTCAGCATTTTTGTAGTAATCTATTCTCACCATCAATGGCAACAGAATTTCCACACTCAGACTCTGTACTTCATGAGTAATGGGAAATTATAAAGGGCACTCAAAGGCACATAAGGCACCGAAGTACAGCTGCATGTGACCAAATATGTCCAGAGGAAATATGCACAAAAGGCAGAACAGTTTTAAAGGCATTTGAGAACTGATTTTCAAATATCACAAAAAAGGTGAAAATGACAAAAAGAAGGAAAAACATCAAGGAGAATAAAGCTAACCAACTCAATAAGCATTTATTAGATGCTTATTATGTGCCAGACACTGTGCTAAGTACTGGGGATACAAAGAAAGGCTTAAAAACCCAGTCTCTGCTCTCAAGGAGCCCACAGTCTAACAGAAGAGACACTATAGACATTATGAACAAACAAAATATAGATAAGATAACCAAAGATAATCAACAGATGGAGTGCATCAGCATTAAGGGGGATCAAGAAAAGCTTTTTTGCAGAAGGTTGGGTTTAAGTTAAGACTGGAAGGAAGCCAAGGAACTTAGGAGGTAGAAATGAGGAGGGAGAGAATTACATTCATGAGGGACAGGCAATGAAAATGCCTGCAGTAGGGAGAAGGAATATCATGTGTTAGGGACAAGGAGGCCAGTGTTACTGAATTGCAGAAAACAAGGAACGGCATAAAGTATAAGGAGACTGGAAACGTAGGAAGGGTAGAAATTACAAAAGGCTTTAGAAAGAAAGTACAGGATTTTACATTTGATACTAGAGGTAATAGGAAACTGTTGGAATTTTGGAATCAGTGGTGGTCAGACCTGTGCTTTAGGATCACTTTGACAGCTGAGTGAAGAATGGATTGCAATGAGGAGAGATTTGAAACAGAGAGAACAACCAGTAGATTCTTGCAATAACTTAGACCTGCACCAGGGTGGTGACAGGTCAGGGAAGAAAAGGGGGAGATATAGAAATATAGACAGATAGATGGATGATAGATTTATAGATGTATTTACACACATATATATGTATGTATACACATACATATATGTATACATTCATCCATTGTCCGGGCTAGCCAGACTCGGGTGCCCCAGGGGCCTCAAAGTACCTACCGTTGCCCCACAGTTGCGCACGCCCCCCCTACGGCCCTGCGGGTGCTTTCTCAGTCACCCCGATGACTCTTC
>CM053584.1:78293680-78311700 GCA_028627135.1 Pseudochirops cupreus
TCCTGCCCTACCAAAAAGTGACGTAGGAGAGAATAGACTGGGGGAGGGGGGAAATACTGAGATGGCTGTTTTGGGGTGGTGGGCAGGGGAAAGACGGGGAGAAAATATGTAACTCAAAAAAATTTAATAAAGAATCTCATATTAAAACAAGGTGGGGCAGTTATGAGGCTTAAATGAGTGATAGAGCATTATATTTGCATCTACAAAGTATTAAAAGACCCAGAACAATGTATAAAGTTCATTGATAAATCTTTTATACAAGATTTATGAAAGGACAGGAACAAGATTTATATAGATAAGATAAGTTATTACACCAATGGAAAGAATATACATACTACTGAGACCATAGATCCATTAAAATACTGAAGAGGTTTAGTTAGCAATGTATTAATTTTGAAAGCCATATCAGTAACTATAACTATTTCTAAAGCAAGGCTTAAATAATAAGAATAAAAATAACTAGGATTTATAGTGCTTTTAAGATTTGCAAAGTGTTTTACATGTTATCTCATTTGATTCCTACAACAATTCTGTGAAAGGCACCATTATAATAGTACTATTATCCCCATAATGAAAGCTGACTTGCCCAGAATCACAGAGCTAGTAAGTATCTAAAGCAGGATTTCAACCCAAATCTTCTCAACTCCAATTTTTGGACTCTATCCACTACTCTACCTAGAAGGGCTTAGTCCAGGCTAATTTTGTAGCAAACAAACAAATTACATGCAAAGGCATATTAGCCCTTCCCTGTTTAGTTTTATCTGATTGATTTTTTTTTTCCTGTTGTTAAAGATAGGATATTATTTGAGGTCAACAACCATGGGAAATGCATTGCTATTTCGAAAGGTTCACTCTGAGTCACATACTATGGAATCTAAGCAAGCTCTTTGGATAATAAATATTTTGAAGTCAACCTATTTTGGCTCTTATGTAGAGTTGTTTTGTTTCTATCTTGATGCCAAGAATATAGAGGTCTGAGCAGTAGCCCACTTGCTGTTCTCTAGGCATTTTATATGTCATAATGAGATTTCAATGTGATCTGCTGCTGCAGTCCTTAAGGCCATTATTTCCTCAAACAAACCACAGAAGAAGAAAGGCAGCAAATCTAGAGTAAGAAAAGCTGAAACAGAAAAGACAGAAACCTCCCTAACTAAGGTATAACCTTCTGAAAGAACAGCAGAAGACCAAATTTCCTACAGATCCCACATACTCTAACCACCCCCATGCCACCCTATGTGCCAGGCAGTGACAACACAAATAACCTGATAGATCGTCTTTCTAGCTTCACTTGGGGCGGCCTCAATACTCTGTCCTCAGAGAAGTGTCTCAGTCTCTACTCTCTCACCCCATTCCACTACTTCATATACAAGAGTTAGAAAACACTCATTCAGTCAGATCATGTGACAGAAAGGGAGGGCAAAGTTCAAGGGAGGGAAGATATAGGCAGTTCACAATTGCCAAATTTGTATCCAGATGGAATTCTCCCCCTTCTCCCATTCAACAAAGGATAGTGGAAAGATAGATTAAAAATTAATTGGAAACTAAATAATTTAATCTTAAAGAATAAGTGAGTCAAAGAACAAATCATGGAAATAATCAATAATTTCATTAAAGAGAATGACAACAATGAGAAAACATACCAAGATTTATGGGATGCAGCCAAAGCAGTACTTAGGGGAAAATTTACTTCTCTAAATTCTTATAACAGCAAAATAGAAAAAGAACAGATCAATAAATTGGGTATGCAATTTTTTAAAAAAGCTATAAAAAAAAAAAAAGAACAAATCAAATATCGCCAATTGAACACCAAACTGGAGATCCTGAAAATCAAAGGTGAGGTTAGTAAGATTAAAAGGCTAAATAAATAAATAAATAAAACATTTTTAAAAAATTTAACTAATAAACAAATCTAGGAGCTGTTTTTTTGGGGGGGGAGGTGGTGGAAAGATAGATAAGCCGCTGGTTAATTTGATTAAAAAAAAAAAGAAAGAAGAAACCAAATATCCAGTATCAAAAATGAAAAGGGTGAAGTCATCACCAATGAAGAAGAAATGAAAGCAGTCATTAGGAAAATTCTGCCAATTATATACCAATAAATTTGACAATCGGAGTGAGATCTATGATATATATATAGAATATATAGAAAATATATATAGAAATATATAGAATATATAGAAAAATATAAATTACCCTGATTAACAAATCAGAATACAAAATGTCTCAACAGCCCCATGTTAGAACAAGAAATTGAACAAGCCTAGATGAAGTCCTTAAGAAACATTCCCATGATCACATGGGCTCACGAGTGAATTCTACCAAATATTTAAAGAAAAATAAATTCCAATAGTATGTAAACTAGTTGGAAAAAGAAGAGAATAAATAACCCTACCAAAATCCTTTTATGATACAAATATGGTGCTGATACTTAAACCAGAAAGAGGTTAAAAGAGAGAGAGAAAATTATAGACCAATTTCCCTAATGAGTATCAATGCAAAAGTTTTGAACAAAATACTAGCAAGGTGATTATGGCAATAAATCAAAATCACTATGACCAGGTGGGGTTTATACCAGGAACACAGGGTCGGTGCAATATTAGGAAAACTATCAACATAATTGATCATATCAATAACAAAACCAACAGAAATTATATGATTATCTCAATAGATGTTGAAAAAGCTTTTGACAAAATATAGCACCCATTGCTATGAAAAAGAATAAAGAGCATAGTGATAAAGGGAGCATTCCTTAAAATGATAAGTACTGTATCTAAAATCATCAACAAGCATTATCTGTATTGAGAATAAGCTAGAAGCCTTCCCAATAAGATCAGTGGTGAAGCAAGGATGCCCATTATTACCACTATTATTCAATATAGTATTGAAAATGTTAGCTATACCAATAAGAGAAGAAAAAGAGTACAAAGAAATTAGAATAGGCAATGAGGAAACAAAACTACCACTTTTTGAGATGATATGACAGTACACTTAGAAAACCCTAGAGAATCAACTTCATGAAATAATTAACAATTTTAGCAAAGTTGTGGGATATAAAATCAACCCACATAAATCATCAATATTTCTTTATATGACCAACAAAGCCTTGTAGCAAGAGACAGGAAGAGAAATTCCATTTAAAATAACTGTAAGCAATATAAAATACTTGGAAGTCCACCTGGCAAGACAAACCCCAGGATTATATGGACACAATTACTAAACACTTTTCACACAATTAAAGAAAGAGCTACAGGTTGGTAGAAATATTAATTGCTCACAGGTAGGCTTAGCCAATATAATAAAAATGACAATTTTATATAAGTTAATTTACTTATTCACTGCCATATCTATCAAACTACTAAAAATTTATTTGATAGATCTAGAAAAAATAACAACAAAATTCATCTGGAAGAACAAACTGTCATGAATGTCAAGGGAACTAATGAAAATAAAATATTCAAAGGAAGGTACCCTAGCAATTCCAGATCTCAAACTATATTATAAAGCAGTAATCATCAAAACTATGTGGTACTGGCTAAGAAAGAGATTGGTGTGTCAGTGGAATAGACTAGGTACACAAGACACAGTAGTCAATGGACATAGTAACCTAGTACTTGATAAACCCAAGGATCCAAGCCTTTGGGATAAGAACTCTATCTGACAAAAAACTGCTGGGAAAACTGGAAAACAATAGGACACAAACTAGGTATAGACCAACATCTCACACCATATGCCAGGATAAGTTCAAAATGGGTGCATGATTTAAACATAAAGGGTGACACCATAAGCAAATTGGAGGAGCAAGGAATAGTCTGCCTAATCTATAGGGAAGGGAAGAATTCATAACTAAACAAGAGATAGAAAGCATTCTGAAATGTTAAATAGATAATTTTTATTATATTAAAACAAAAAGCTTCTGTACAAACAAAACCAATGCCATCAAGATTAGAAGGAAAGCAAAAAGCTTGGAAACAATCTTTACAGCAAGTGTCTCTAATAAAGGCTTCATTTTTCAAACACATAGAGAACCAAGATAAATTTATAAGATTACAAGATATTCCTCATTGATAAACAGTCAAATGATATGACCAGTCAGTTGTCCGATGAAGAAATCAAAGCTATCTATAGGTATATTAAAAAGTGCTCTAAATCACTTTTTCTTAGAGAAATTCAAATTAAAACAACTCTGTGGTATCACTTCATACCTATCAGATTAGCTAATATGATAAAAAAGGAAAATGATAAATGTTGGAGAAGATGTAGGAAAATTGGGACACTAATGCACTGTTGGTGGAGTTGTGAACTGATCCAACCATTCTGGAGAGCAATTTGGAATGATTTCCAAAAGGTAACCAATCTGTGCATCCCCTTTGATCCAGCAATACTACCACTACTAAGTCTGTGTCTCAAGGAGATCATAAAAAAGGGAAAAGGATCTGCACGTGCAAAAATATTTCTAGCATCCCTTTTTAGGGCAGTAAAATATAGGAAACCAAGGGGATGTCCATCAATTGAGGAATGACTAAACAAGTTGTGGTACATAAATGTAATGAAATCCTATTGTGCAATAAGAAATGATGAACAGGCAGATTTCAGAAAAACCTGGCAACGCTTGTACAAACTGATGCAAAGTGAAATGGGCAGAGCCAGGAGAACATTGTACACGTTTAAGCCATATCGTGTGATGATCGACTATGAATGACCCAGGTCTTCTCAGAAGCACAGTGATCCAAGACAAGTTCAAAGGACTTACAAGTCAAACGCGGTAGTATTCCATGATATCCAGATAAAGAACTGATGGACTTTGAATGCAGATTTAAGCATATTTTTTCATTTATTTTATTCTTTTTTTGTGTTTTTTTTTCTTTTATCTGTTTTGTTTTATATGACTATGGCTAATATGGAAATATGTTTTACATGATAGCACGTATATAACCTGTATTAAATTGCCTACCATTTTCTGAAGAGAGGAGGAAAAGAAGGGAGGAAGAGAAATTTGGAACTCAAAACCTTGTAAAAACGAATACTAAAAATTGTCTTGATATATAATTGTGCAAATATAAAATACTACTGAAAAAGTTCCTTGGGGGCAGGGCCTTTTTCTGGTCTTTTGCGTTTCCCTCTCCCCCAGTCTAGTTCAATATTTTGCATATAATATGTGATAAATCAATATTATCTGGCATCATGGTGGGTTCCTTTCTAATTGTTTAGAAAACAGTCCAAGCAGGAGTTCAGTTTCAAAGAAGCTCATCAAGAGAAATTATAGTAAACTCTATCTTAGTAGTGTGGAAAGGAGACAGGAAATGACCACAAAACAAGAGGAACCTGCAATGTGGGAGGCTTCTTCTGCAACTTCTCTTACAGAATTTTCTCCCACACCCCCTTGCCAAAACATCTGTCTTGTGTTCTAATATTCCATATTTTCTGCATGTACTTTGAAGGCTTTTAGTCATTCCTGGAAATAGGTGATTAGCATCTACTTTCTCCATTTTTTACATTTAAATGTATGATTAATGATCAATAATGTAGTCGTGAATTGGCTGCTCTTGTGCTAGAAATATCTGAATACCTTTAGGGAACCAGCATAGATCAACTGCTCCGGAGCAAAATGGAAATCAAGGTGCTAATTATGGTTCTGTCACTGATAGTGCCCCTGCATCACTTTCAGCTTTCACTGTTTCATCTTTAAATCTAGTGAAAGATAAGGAATGTTTGTTCAAAGTACTAAGATGCTGCTGTATAGGATATGTAAATGTACATGCGTTGATACTCAGAAGTTGCCTTTTCAGGTTTCTTTTCTTAGGCCTTTACTTCCTGTTACTATTTTCTCTCTCCCCCCTTTCCCTCCTCCCTCCATATTTGGCTCCACACTTTTTACTGGTGTCTTTTCTCCAAAAAGGGAATCAGGTGCCACATTTCATATTCTTCTTGTCACTTCCATAGAAAAGGGAACAAAATTTCTTTCTCTTGCTCCAATGAGTTTTTCAGACCTTTTCCTAACATTTCATGAGAAAAACCCTGAACAGCTCCCTTAATCTCTCATCTGAAGAATGAGACTCCTTAGTCTTGTATTGCTTAACTCATTGGGTAACTTTGAAAAATGTCCTTTATAAACCTTGGAGTGCTCTACAAATGCGAGATACTTATGGAATTGGAGATTTGTGTTATAAGATTGAGGATGACAAACTTTGGAACCAATCCTAGGCAGCCAGACCTTACTTATTTCCCTGCCTCCTAGCCAGGTTTCTGAAGGCCAGGGCTATAACATGACTATTCCCTGCTTATTTTTGCCCTGTGCAGCTCTGGAAACTCCATTATTTCCTTCTCTTAGACTTTTGGACATCCTTCCCTCCTCATAAGACACAGCAACATTGCCTGCTATATGACCCTAGAGTCAAAGGCCATACTTGAACTTCGTATTTTGTTTTGTTTTGTTTTTGTTTTTTTGGGTTTTTTTTTTGCTTTTTGGAGGGCAATTGGGGTAAAGTGACTTGCCCAAGGTCACACATCTAGTACGTGTGTCAAGTGACTGAGGCTGGATTTGAACTCAGGTCCTCCTGACTCTAGGGCCGTACTTTATTCACTGCACCACCAAGCCACCCCCCTCCCCCCATACTTTGAAGGAGAAAATGAACCTCTTGAACACCTGCCTTCATCAATGGACCTCTTCCCATCTACTGAGATACTAACTGGGTTCATTTCCCAATAGCATATACTTACCCTTTCTTATTTTCCTCATCTCAGTGATGCTGAACCTCAAGAACAGAACAGAGAAAAACAGCACCCTTTCCCAACCCCATCTGTTGTCTCCCTCTTTCCTACTCCCCCCATAAGCCATCCCAGATTTACCTGTCTCTCTCAGTGTGATCTCTGGAACTCCTGCTCCAAAGTTAACAAATTTCCTCTCATTTTAGATGTCAAACTCTCTTTTTACTTTCTATATTTCTGATATTAAGACTTGCCTACCTCCATAGAACTGATAAATGACATAGCCAAGACTCAAACCCAGGTTTGTCTGACTCTAAGTCCACCATTCTATGCTTTCTCCTAAAAAGAAGAACCCTCTGTCCCTTACTCAATGCTTCCTATCTCTTCACTCCGACAAAAGGGAATGTAATTAATTGCACCCTTCATTCTTTCAGTAGAGGAAGAAAAATAGTATAATTCATATGTGTATACAGATGGGGCCCAAACCATTCCATCCCATCTTAGCCTTGATCTCAACTAGGTAAGAACATATTTTGAGCAATCAATCATAAGCATTGGAATAAATGTTAAAAAAAAAACAAAAACCAGTTCCTTCTAATTAGAGTGACTTTGCAAAAGAATCCTGTTTAGATAGGTCAAATAAATTTGGCCATGACCAAGGTATTGTATATAAATTATGTAGTTAGTTAGAGATACAATCATTCCAGCTATTATGGAATTCCAGGAACCTCATGAAAAGAAAACACCTTAGGGAGTTCAGTGGGGAGAAGAGAGTTCTCAGTAACAGCTTCCCTATCACTTTGGTTGGAGAAGGACATCATCCTAGCAACATTCTGAAATCAAATGATATATGTGTCTGTGATGAGGACCAGGGACATTGATTCATAGCACCACAAGGATCCCAGTAAAGCAACTCTCAGGGGAACTTCTTGAGTACCTCATAAATGGGGTAAATGGATTTCTAGCAACCTGGAGCTGTGAGTTACACCATTGCCACAAATGCTCTCTTAGATTAAACACAATCTCCTTGGAATCTGTATATACTTCTGGGGTATACTCATGGGAGAGTTTGTCTGTGGGCATATGTTTTCTACCAACTCTTCCAACTGAGTAAATACATTTACTAAAAGCTACTAAAGGCTGGCTTACTAAACTGATTTTCAACTGATAATCTTGTTGGGAAGCACACCAGTGGGTGCTCAAAACAATGGCAATAGAGAACCATCCATAACTTTTCAGGGCATGACCTTAGAACTCTGAGAGGGAGATGTAGCTAAGGGGAGGCAGCTAGATGACAGAGTGGATAGAGTACTGAACTCAGAATCAGGAAGACCTGAGTTGAAATGGAGCCTCAGACTCTGTACAAGTCACTTAACCTCCTCTCACCTCAGTTTCCTTCATCTATAAAATGGAGAAAATGATAGCATCTATATTCCAGGCTATTTGTGAGGTTAAAATGAGGTAATATTTGTAAAGTACTTTGGAAACCTCAAATGACATATAAATACTAGTCTTTACTACTACTACTACTACTACTACTACTACTACTACTACTACCACCACCACCACTACCACTACCACTACTATGTAGTTTTATTCCAGGATAAAAGACATCTATGAATTTGTGAGTGTAACTAGGATGAGGATACCTCAGAGCTTATGTGGGTTGTATATGCATAAACTAGTAGTTTTTAGAACCCTGGGGAGAAAAATCATGACCTCTTTCAAAGGACTGGCAAAACAAAACAAAACATAGATTAGTCATTTGTTTTGAAGAGTAACATTTCAATTTTTTACTATAAATTCTAGGACACCTCAAAAATATTAAATCTATTTTAGTGATGAATTAATAAAACCCACCCTTTTAAAAATGTGCTTAGCATAGTGATGTGCTGATCAGGAATGAAGATATATACTTTATCATCTCTTTAACTTTAAAAGGTTACACCATCAATGAATTGTTACGCAAATTCTTCTTATTGTAGTAAATTAGTATATTACTATGTTATAAAGAAGGAAATATCCTTAGGATGCATATATGATTAATAACTATGGGAAACCAGTTAGTTTCCATAGTTATGTGCCTGAAGCCACATATTCTGTATGTGATCATCCCCAAAGAAGAATTCTTCAAATCCAGTAATAGGAAGTGAAGATTAGTGAGACAGAGATTTGTAGGAAAAATGCTGCTTCTAGATAAGTTATCCAGCAGCATGGGACAGTAGCAGGACTGTAGAACTTGTTGACAGGAGACCTAAGTTTGAATTTCTGCACATTACTTACTCCCTGGGTGACAGTCTCCAAGTCTCAATGTTTTCATCTGCAAAATAGTGATAAGACTTAACATTGAGAGGAGGCAAGGATAGTGAAGAGAACTGGTCTTGGAGTCTGGGAGACTTGGGCATGAATCTTGCTTCTAACACATACTGGCTGGGTGATCCTGGGCAAGTCATTTAATATTTCAGTTCCCTAGGCAACTCTCTGAGACTAATAGTTAAAGGACAATTGTAGATCTTTGCAGATAAAAAGGGATTTCTCAACTGTGAGTTCCCTGTGCCAAGGAAGTCCAGTGACTTCCCCCACTATCCAAAAGAGGACATCAACTAAATCACATTTCCCAGTTGTGAAAAGTGCTTCATAAATTACAAAGTCCCACTTAAATTTATAGTATCAGTTAATATTGGTAAATTTCAACCAGGCATTAGATATCTTTTAGTATATACAAATAATCATGAGCCTCAACAAGCTTCTCTCCTGATAACAGGGACAAACTTTAGCTTTCTCAAACCACACACTTTATCAAGTTTGATTCAGTGCTGTAACCTAGGAACAGTGCTAAAAGAATGAAACAGAAAATGGAAACTCTAAGAGCTCAAAGGGAAGGAATAACAGTTCCTCCACACTTCAGCTCTCCCAAAGAGGATATGAGCACAAACGTGGGAAAAAATTTGGGCCACCCTAGCTAGAACAATGATCTGGGCTCTTCCTGACTCAGGCTACTCTCCTGGTAATTTATATTCTATATGAGAATGGAGGGGATACGTGTAGATCATTCAACATTGCTAATGAAAGAAGATTTACTTAACCATGGTAGGAAAAAGATTTCCATAGGAATAGGTACCAAGGACTGGCATTGCCAGATGGGCCTTGTGTTGCTGCTACTGTCCTTGGGGCCACACTGCTGGGATGTAGGTCAGAGAGAAAGAGACAGAGGCAGAGAGTCAAAAAGAAACAGAGATAGACAGAGACCGAGGGTGACAGAAAGAGACAAAGAGCGAGAAACAGAGATAGTTAGACAGAGACAACATATGATTACAAGTAATCCTACTCCGTATTTGGACTCTTCCCCAGCTGCCAAAAGTTAAAGGAGCAGGAACCTGAAACACAAACCAAGAGAAAGGGGATAAGATGAGAAATGTCTCTAAAATGAAAGACACAGAAAGAATTAGGCTGGAAAGAGACAGAGGTTAGGAACCAAAGGATTGCCAGCAGTATGCTGTTAGTCAAGGTAGAAACAGGTTATTATGATGTGATGAAAGGCTGTTGATTTTGAAAGAGAGGTAGGGAATGTTGTGTGTTCTCTTGCTTTGGCCTCTTCAAGTCTACTTTGGCTACTCTGGGATCCAAGAAGTGAAGAGTGTTAAGTCATTACTCCTAGTGCCTTTAGCTTTTTCAGTCTATACTACTTGTAGGGCACTTGCCATAAGTCACCTCAGTGGACACAGTGGATGGAGCCATGGACCTAGAGTTAGTAAGACCTGGGTTGGACACTTATGAGCTGTGTGGACCCTGGCCAAGTTACTTTTCTCTACCTAATTCTTCTTGTTTGCAAAATGGGGATAAAAAACATCTGTTTGTATTCTGTCTCTCCAATTAACTGTAAGCCCCTTTGGAACAGAGACCATAACTTATATACTTACTTTCTCCTGTACGTGGCATGGTACCCAACACATAGTAGGCTCTCTATGAATGTTCACTAACAAGAAGGATGCTGATCTGTAAACTCTGCCAATTTATTCTCATCAGATTCCACTATGTCTGCCAAGGGAAGCAATCTTAATCAGGAAACATCTTGCATACTTATGGGCATAAAGTTAAGTTCCAATATAAGCATTTTCCTCATAAAAGTTGCATCGCCACTTGGCTTGCCACTCTTTCAGCTGTTGGAGGCCTTCCCTGGGAACAATAGAACAGGCTCTTTTCCAGAGTTAATGGAAGCTCTCTGGCAAAGGGTAACAATTTCTATGTAAATATATAAGTAATTTAGATTATCATGTGAATGACGAACTTCTTAGTGTTTTGGCAATTTTCTCAAATGTGATATCAGACTTTTAAAAGGAGAAAATATAATCAAACTGATTAGGATTAATATTAACAATGTGGCATCTCCCTCTATAACATATGTATTTTATTCTCTTCTCTGGTTTCTATATCTGTACTCAGAAGATTCTGCTGATGGGCAACACATGCTGTTAGAATTTATTCTTATGATACTATGAATTTCTAGTACAGGATGTCTTCACTATAAAGGATTCATGGAAGATTTTTAGGCTTTTCACTCACATCTATGGCAAGGAATATTAGCACACCGTACTAGGAAATAATATGGAGTTAGAGGATCTGGGTGTTAATCTTGGTTCCATGTGACCTTAAGAATTTCCCTGGGTCGCAGTTTCTTCATTTCACTCTCTAGACTTTGCTATCATGCTTCAGCTCCCTTTTCCTTCTACTCCTGTGACTTCTTTTGCCCACTGTCAGGTCCCTACCAAAACCTTCATTTTGAGGAAGGTCTCAGATCAACCATGCTTCACTCTCTAGACTTCTGGAAACTCCTTCTCCTATTCAGATACCTCACCCCCTTTTTCAGCTTCTTTTTCTGTGCTGTCTTCCCCCATAGAATGTAAGCTACCTGAGGGCAAGAACTCTTTTGGCTTATATTTATATCTCGCATAGTGTCTGAAACATGGAACATACTTAATGAATGCTTATGGCCTTGAATTGACATTCCTTTGTTACCTTTTTTATCTAATACTTTGTCCTGACACAAGTCTCCCTAATACACTTTAAGGACCTCTTTCTTCTCTAGTTTTGCCTCCAAAATGGTGGAATCCTAGAACTTTATCATTTAACCAAACTCGAAGGGAGACCATCAGCTGCTCTTCTTAAAAACGCTGTGTCTTACAAGTTCTCAAAATAAAGATTTTTTTTAAAGGACACACCCAAAAGAGCTCTAAATCAGAGTCCAGAGAAAGTAAAAAAACAACAAACACAACAGCTGGCCACTCTTACCACAAGAACAGCAGTGGTGTTTTGAGACTGATTTTTTTATACCATTTTTTATACTATGCATATAGAGGGCTCTGGATCCCCTCCTTTTTGGACCAAGGGAAGAAGTTTATGTTTTCTGTTCTAAGGCAGGTAATTAGAGTCCATCCCGTTTGTCTCCTGAATGCTTAGCATTCAGTGGTATGCTTTTCCCTCCCCCAAGGCCTTTTCCACACTACTTTTAGGAATGGTGGTGGGGCTTGTAAGTTTTGTGTTTATTTTTCTGCTTTCTCTTACCCTAAAGGGCAGCTGGGCTGCATATGCAAATTAATCTAGTCTGCTTCTCAAAAGAGCTTCCTCCAATTAAGAGAAAAAGGAACAAACCTTGCTGGCTGCCTTGCTGTGAAGGGTACAGATTGATGTTCTTGCTACCTGAGGAAGGAAAGGGTTAGATTACTGAGCTCTAAGATCTCTTCTGAGTTTACCTACCCTTTTCTTTTCCTGGAGGAGGAAGGCAGGGCAATTGAGGTTAAGTGACTTGTCCAAGGTCACAGGGCTAGTAAGTGTTAAATGTCTGAAGGTCGGTGCTCTATTCATGTGCTACCTAGCCACCCCCATCTAACTTTAAATACTGTGATCTTATTCCAGGAGTATCACCAAAAATGGGAGACAGGCATTTGTCTTTGTCGTTTGTTGAATAATCTATATATCTGAGACCCTTTAAAGGAGAAAAGACGCAGCAGTGCCCCTGGCTCTAGTAATTTGGTATCTTGGGAATTTCACCAGGCTTTGTGAAAATCATCTTTCAATTCTCTATTAGCTTAGCAAAGACAGTTTTCCTACTTTCACATTTTATTGGGTACCCATCAAGGTAAGTAAATAAGTTGAGTAATTACCTTTCTGAACTTTCATTTGAATAGATTTTTTTTTAATTGTGGAAATGACTATCTGTTCCATATAAGAAAAATGCAGCGTAAACTGCATTTTGTTATATAAAGATGAGTTTCTATTGGAGAAGGTGGTTATATAAAAATGTGCTGGATTTTATTGTTCGCCAATTGAATGCTAGTGGAAATGATACTGAATTCTGAATAAAAAACCTGGGTTTGAATCACACCTATGTCAATGCTATATGACCTTAAACAGATCAATTAACCTCTAATGATCTCAATTTCTATATCAATAAAGTGAGGTTGTATTAAATATTGTTGTAGCTCCTTTCATATTTTAATATTCACTGTTTTTGTGATTCTTTTCAACCTGCCACGTCTACTTCTATACATATTTGAGAAACCTCCCTCAGAGAATTCTAATACAGTCTTCCAGGCATCCACCATATTGCATTGCCTTTAGTAGTGGGGCCTGACACAGTGGCCTTGCCTTTCCATTTGCATGGTGATGTCATTTCTAGTGAAGAGGACTGGTCTTCGTAAAGACTTGCTCAGAGACCTATTGACTGAGAGTCTCTAGCAACTTTACTGTCTGTTCTCCACTCAGCTATCAAAATGATTTTCTAAAAGTGCAGGCCTGACCATATTACTCAATAAAATCCAATGTTTTCTTATTACCTCCAGGATAAAATATAAAATTCTATGTTTGGTTTTTAAAGCCTTTAACCACCTGGTCCCTTCCTACCTTTCCAATCTTCTTCCTCTTTTATTCCCCTCCACATATGGTCCAGGAAAATTGGCTTTCTTGCTGTTCCCCCCACAGGATACTTTGTGTCTTTTTACTAGTTGTCCCTCACTCCCCTCAGGAATGTTTCCCCTCTTGCTTCCCTGTCTTCCTTCACAACTCAAATCCTACTTTATACAGAAGGCTTTTCCTGCTTCTCTCCTTCCCCAAGAACCCCCATTCCTTTGAGATTATCTTCTTTCTTTCTCTATGTATCTTGTATGTACGTACATGGTTGTTTTCATGTTGTCTCACATTAGAACATTAGCTTCTTGTGGAAAGGGACTGTTTTTACCCTTCTTTGTTTCTCTAGTGCTTATAGGAGTTCAGTCAAAGGGCCACACTGGAGGACTTGTAGCCTCAAGGCTGTGGGTTCCCCACCCCTGGGAACCTTGTCTGACACACAGTAAGGACTTGAAATTTATTGACTTGAACAAGGAATGTTATTAAAATAACCTAAGATGATTAAAAGTAGAAGGAAGGTTACTGACATGCAGAGGATGTCTTCCATGCTTTTACTCCTTGGTTCCATTTCTGCAAGGCAGAGGAAGAGTAATTCACTGTAGCACTGGTATATTCTTCCCTTTGCCTTTCTTTTCCCCATCTCTGGCTCTGTGTAGGGCTCCAGAGAGGTATTAACCAGTAATCTCTATACTATTTACAGGAATGCTGGAGCTGGCTTATGTGTCTTTGTGGTTACTACTAAGTGTTAAATACATGATTTACAGGAGCCTAAGAAATATATATGTGTATATGTATGTATGTATGCATATATGTATATATGTATGTATTATTTATAGCATCTATTTTGATAGGTTTGCATGTTGCATTATGTGAGTAATTTTCTCTGAAAGTCCATGTGCATGAAAAATCTTTCTTTCTAGGGGCAGCTAGGTGGTGCAGTGAATAGAGCACTGGCCTTAGAGTCAGGAGTTGAGTTCAAATGTTGCCTCAGACACTTAACATTCAACACACTAACTGTGTGACCTTGGGCAAGTCATTTGACCCCAAATACCCTACCTTCCGCCCTCCAAAAAAGACAAAAAGGAAAGAAAAGAAAAATCTTTCTTTTCTCTTTCACCTCTTCTTTTGAGCAAAGCAATCTCTTCAGTGGAGTTCAGGAAGTCTAACATCCTAGCATCTATTTACATGACTGTTTATGGCAGGTAAAGGGAAGCCAATACCCTAATCCTTTCCCTAAGCAAAAGTTTCCTATCTGGTGAGTTATATGAACATGAAGTATTCAAGAAGTAGAAATGTTTGAAACATCTAGTGCAACTTCCCATGCAAAACAGAAAGCTCATTTAGCATTCCTAACATATGACCCATGCAGTCTCTGTTTTAGGTATAGTTGTTCAAAAAGTTAGAAATCACTCTAAATGTTTGATCATCTTATCTAATCATATTCAGACTGAATCCATAAATTCAACAAATGCCTATTGAATGTCTATTGAATGCAGATGACTTATCTTGGGCACTAGAGGTTAGATCTAGGTTAGATAAGATACAACCCATACATTCACGAAGCACAGTTGAGTAAATAGATCATAATGCTTTGCCCAAGGCTATTTTGAAATCAAGATATACTGCAGTTGGCATAATGCAGTGGAAAGAACAATGTGAGTTTGAGGAGCTGGGTTTTTATCCCAGCCCTAATAATAATTAGTTTTATAATCTTGGAAAAGTTAATTAGTCTCCCTCTGGACTTCAGTCTTCTTATTTATAAGTTGAGTAACTTGAATAAAAGAATATCCAAAGTCTCTTCTGGTGCTAATATTCTGATTCTGTCATTTTATTTCTACAGGATTTCCTCTTTATGTTACTATTTCTAACCTTATCAAAAAAGGAAACGAGGTGCATTTATCATAACTTGACCTTAGTGAACCTATGTTGGGTTCTCATGATCACTGCTTTCTTTTCTAAGTGCTCATAAACCACTTTTCACAAAATTAATTCCAGAAATTTTTGCTAGAGATATAGGTCAAGATGATCAGATTCCATCTTTTCTTCTTTTTGAAAACTGTGACATTTTTCTTTTTCCATTCTTTTGGCCTGTTTCATACTGTACATTTCACAAACAATGATCATATATACTTTTTGAATTTTATTTTAGACTCAAATGATGGAATAAAAATACAGAATAGAGAAAAGAAACAAAAATATATCAAAACTTAAATATTGGAACTTAAATACAAAGTTAGAAAGAAGAAAAAACATGTCATGTGCATAGCAGAACATAAGAGGGGGTTCTAAATATGTAACAATAAATTTTCATTTCAAGAAAGCCTGTATAATAAATAATACTCATTGTGTTGAAAATTGTCGATCTTTTCTTTTGCTCCCTTGTGAGTTTTCTTTTGTTTTCTGCCGTACACACTTTTATTTTGCTGTGTTTTCCCCTTCTCTCCCCAAAAGGTTGCAATAAATTTTAAATATGTTTCTCTATAGCTATGTATATATATACATATATATATATACATATACACACACACATACACACATATACATATATGCATACATATACAGACATATGCTTTCCTAAATATATTCTACTTCTGATCTTTGTTTTTATGTTTGTGCATATCTCTTGAATCCTATCCCTCCTGCCTCCTCTACCCAATACCCTAGCCCTCCAATTGCTTGCCTACTCCCCTCCAATGATCCCTCCCCTATGTTCTAACTCCCATAAGTCTAAACACCCTTGTATAACCCACTTTTATCTATTCCCTCCCCCGCCCCTTTAAAGATCCCTCCATTGCCTTCTCCTCCCTCCCTATACCCCTACCATTTTATTTCTTCTGAAATTAGAGGATGTTTATATTCTTGTATATGTATATGCATATACATATATATATACATACATATATATATACATATATATATATATATAAACATATATTTATTTATTTATCTTAAACCCATTCCAGATGAAAGAGGCTTACCAAAACTACCAGCCCTCCTCCCTCATCTAATTCCTCTGTATCAATTCTTCCTCTTGCACCTCATTTGTATAAAATAATTATTCTTTCTAGCTGTCCCTAAATGGTTTAACTTTTAAAATTCATATCATACTCAGGTTTACCTCAAACTTTCTTACGGGTTATCCAATTCTTAGTAAGAAACTCAGACATATATTTTAGATTTTATATGTATAAAATGAATCCCTTATAATCAGTCTTTGATATGTACCCTATATTTCTCTTGTTTCCTGTATGTCAAATCTTCTATTGAGTTCAGTATTTTTTGAAAGAAAGTCTTGAAAGTCTGAGAGTTTATAAAATGTCCATTATTTTTCCCCTTCAGAGTAATATTTAACTTTGCAGGGTATGATATTTTCAGCCATAGCAGCAATTTTTTTGCTTTTCAATATATTATGTTCCAAGGCCTGCAGTCCTTTAATGTCTCTGCTGCTAGGTCTTGTGTGAATCTAATTGTGGCACCACCATATTTAAATTGTTTGAATCTTGATGTTTTTAGTATTTTATACTTGAGCTTGGGGTTTTGGAATTGGACTATGATATTCCTGTGAGTTTTCCTCATAGGATCTCTTTTAAGTGGTGATTGATAGATATTTTCTATTTCTACTCTCTCCCCTTGTTCTAATGCTTCAGGACAATTTTCTTTAATTATTTCTTCTATTATTGTATCAAGGTTCTTTTTATCATGACTTTCAGTTAGTCCAATTATTTTTATATTTTCTCTTCTTGATCTATTCTCCAAATCTGTTGTTTTTCTTATGTTTCACTTTCTCTTCTATTTTTTTTTTCAGTATTCATATTTTGGTTAAATATTTCTCAAAATTTTTAATTTCACTGGCTTCACTTTGCCCAATTCTAATTTTGAAGATGTAATTTTCTTTCTTAAGATTCTGGATTTCCTTTTCTAATTTGTTGACTTTCCTTTCTTAACTTTCTAGTTTTCCTTGGATTATTCTTAATTTAAAAAAAAAGTTTCCTTCCTCGCTGTCATTTGATTTTTAAAGTCTTTTTAAAATATCTTCTGTGAATTCTTTTGGGGTTAGTGACCATTTGGCATTACTGTTTGGGGGTTTCTTTACTTCAATACCCTCCTTTGAAGATGAACCCAGGTCATCTCTATTCCCATAAGAGCTTTCTATAGTTGGATTTTGTCTCCTTTGTGTATTTTTTGTGGCAACAGCTTAATTTTTGTAATCACCTCTAGCCCTGGGGTACCAAAAATGGTGCCTCTTGCCCCAGATCATCACTTCTCTTCTCTAGCCTGGAAATAAAGGCAAACCTCCAACCTCCTGTAAGTGCCTACAGTCAGGGACTTTCTGCCCCACTGCTTCTGCACTAACCAGGCGTGTAGTCAGTCCTTCTGCCCTGCCCCCTGCCCCACCTCCCTCCCAACCCTCCCCC
>CM053584.1:78312200-78350863 GCA_028627135.1 Pseudochirops cupreus
GGAATCCTTCTAGGAAGGATAGCACGTTAATCTGATCTCAGTCCTGAACCTCTCAGAAAGCTAAAAATCATTAGATCAGTGAATCAATAATTATTTATTAAGCAAGCACCTACAATGTGCCAGGCACTACGGATACAAATACAATGAAGGTTTAAAAAAAAAAAAACCTCAAATAGAAATGAGGCTCACTTGTAGCAATAAGGATTCCTGTGGGTCACATTTTGACTTAGATAATCTTATAATTTAAAACTAGATTTTATTGTATTTTTATTTATTTTGTGAAATATTTCCCAATTACACTTTAAATTTGTCCCAGCAACCTCTGTGGGTTTGGATAAGGCAATAAAAAATATATATGTGTGTGTACATGTATATATGTAAATACATATATATGTATATGAATATATTTAAATAGAGATATGTGTATATATTCATGCATATGTGAGTGCATATGTACATGCACACAATATAAAGCTAGAAAGAATAAATGCAAAGTAGTGAAAATCAAGATAGTTTGGATGGTATCAGGAAAGACTTCACATTAGAAGATGGTGCTTTAACTATATCTTGAAGGAAGAGGACTTTTCTGGGGTGGGGTGAGGAGGGAGTGAATTGCAGGTATGGGAGACAGCCATGGTAAAGGTACAGATATGGATATGAGGCTGTTCTGTTTGAGAAGCACCAAGAATTCCAATTTGACTGAATTGTAGATGGCAGGAATAAAGTCCAGTGCAACTGGAAAGGTAGATTGAGGGCCAGTTTATATGGGGTTTTAAAAGCTCAACAGAGGAATTTGTATTTTGTTCCTGAGGCAATAGGAACTTAGTGATATTAAGTAAGTAGGGAAGTGTCATGTCCAGATCTGCACTCAAGGAAAAGCACTGCCAGCTTTATAAAGGATGGACTAGAGCAAAAAGACACAAATCAAAAGCAGTTAGGAGGCTGCTGTTGTAATCTAGGCAAGAAGTCATAAGGACCTAAAATAAGGTGATAGGTTTGTGAGTAGAGAGAAGGGAATGGATATGAGAGATCTGTGAATGGAAAGATTTATCAGCTGATTGTATATGTGAGTAAAGGAGAATGAAGAATAAAAGATGTCACAAAGGTTATAAAACTGGTAGGCTGGGAAAATGATGGTACCTTTTACAGAATTTTTTTTGGGGGGGTAAGCTAATGAGTTTAATTTTGGACATGTTGGGTTTGAGGTGTCCAATACATATTTGGTGATACAGGATTGAAGGCTAGGAGAAAAACTGAGGCTATATCTACATCTATACATACTATCATTAATGTATACATTGCACACATGCATCACTTATCAAATTTACATGTAATTATATATAGTATATAAGATCACACACACATACAGATGTCTGTGAGTCATTAGCATAGACCTGATAATTAAATCCAATATTATGTTGGAGGGATTCCATTATCTAGACTCCATGGGAACCAATGAGGTCACCAAGAAAGAAAGTGAAGGGAAAATACAATAGGGGGCCCAGAATAAAACCTTAGGTAACACCCACAATTAGGAAGTAGGATATGAATGATGAACTAGGAATGAAAATTGAAAGAGAAGTAGCAGTTAGATAGAAGAACTCACAAAAAAAATGTCATAAAAGCCCATAAAGAAGTAACTATCCAAGAGGCGAACATGGCCACTTGTATCAAATGTATCAGGTTTAGAAAGATGATTGTTGGGAAAAGACCACAAGATTGAAATTCTGCCAGTCAGTCAAGATCATGACACTGGAGGGAGAAGCATTTTGCTAAGAGAGGAGGGAATGGTTATTTTGCTCTCCTTTGTCCCTCCTCTTGCCCCTGCCCCTCACTACTGGGTCATTATTCTAGGACAATTCTAGAGTTCTGCTTATCAGCAGATAGTGTCCATATTCAATAAAGTACAAAAAATTTTAACAAATAGTCCTTATCTTCCAGGAGCTTTGGATCTTGTTGGAGAGGTAAGATTTATACACATTAAAAAAATTGAAGGATAATTTAATCCTATGTAATTTAAGTGCTAAAATATGTGTTCTAGTTTTATAGAATGCCAGGATATAGCACAGAAGAGCCCCAGTGATATTTATGTCTTAGGACAGACTTGTACTTCTGCATTTTAAAGACATTTAAATTCTTTCTGATGATCCTCTATTCTTATGGGATCATTAGATCATAGATTCAGAGCTGGAAGGAATGTCAAGAGGCCATCTTATCTAACCACCTAATTTTACAGATGAAGAAACCGGAACCCAGGGAGGATAAGTTACTGCTATTGGCCAATCTAAATTCAGTTAATTCAACTGCTGCTATGACCTTTTGGGATTTAAATATGACTTTAATGTGTATGTGTGTTTTTAAGTGTCTTTTTCACATTTTCAACTCATGGAAATGTCAGATTGTATTGATTCTGATTTAACTTTGTTTTGTTGTTGTTGTCTGCCATATACCCTTTCATGTCCTCTATGTATGGAATTTAACAGTCATATACCACCTTTCCTGACAACATACATGCTAGTTATCTATGTATGTGTTATTTATATGTGTGTATATATATGTATATATGTGTGTGTGCACACATGTATGTAATAGAATTTTTCCAACTTTCTTATCTATGCAAGTGCAGTTTTCTTATATACCCAAGTTTTGCTTCCCCCCTAATTCTCAGACTAACTCTACAGTGAATAGCTACTATACTTCCCATTAGCACCATTTTTTTTGCTTTTTTCCAAATATACTATAAAAAACTATATAAAATAAAAATATATGCAACATAAATATCATATAAATATACTAAAGAAGTGACTGCTGGAAGGCAGAATCAAAACTGAAGTCTTCTTGGAGCTTCCTTAACAGAGTAGATTGAGAATCAAGAAAAATATTTCCACCATGTCTTCCAAATATCTGCCCTCTTACATTAATAGTAGCTAGCAGCACATAAAACATTGGATTTGAAGTTGGGGAGACCCTATGTGACTCTAGGAAAGTCACTTAACTAACTTCTATGTGCCTCAGTTTTTTCATCTGAAAAATGGGAACAATAATAATGTATTTGCCTCTTGGAGTTGTGAGGATCAAATGAAATACTTGTAAAGTATTTTGCAAGTCTGAAAGCAATACATAGATGCTAGCTCTCAATGGCCTCTAAATAATGCACCAATGGGCCTTGGGAATTACTTTTTAAAAGTCATTCTCATGATTTTAAGTTTATCCGAGACATGAGGGCATTATTCACAAGATTTATTTTTTTTTTGATCTTCTGATAAGATTTACTTGTTTCCTACTGATGTCTTGGCCAAGGACAGCTTCTCCTGGAAATCCCCAAATAAGGATGTAGTTAGTAAGATGGGGCCATTTTGCACAAGCACCTGTTATGTTTCTTGACAACTCTCTAGATAAGAGGGTTTTTTCCAAGAGCCCTAGTTCCCTCAGCTTGTAATGAAATAGCTTATATGTGCAACTGTTGCATATGAAAGAATAATAACATGAAAAGTTCAGGTTACCTCTTAGGAGATTTCTACTTCTATTGGCTCAATCCTTTGCATTAGAGGCATGATAAGATGACAAAATATCCCTCCACTTGTAAGGAAACTGTCACCACCATACAGCAAAAGGAAGTATTAACAAAAGAGAATCGATGCATACAATCAATTACAGGATAAATTTTTGCAGTCAATCTTTACCTTAGGAGAGGAACGGTCTTCAATCCAACTTAACAAAACTTTTTTCAAGGCATCCAGATCCTGTCTGAGGTAGGATTTGAAGCCAGGTCTTTTTTGGCTCCATGACTGGCACTCTATCCAAAATGGCAACTATTGACTCATGAAGAGATTCAAGATGTCTAGATATTTCTAGAGCAGGGCATTGGATTAGAGGCAATAGTTATGGATCAAACAATAATGTGTGGAGAGATCTCAGCCAAGACATCTAGGATTCAAAGCCTGGATCAGAGCAAGAGAAATCACAGAAGTCATAAATTCATGTATTCAATTAAAGACATAAGCAGCTGATGCGTGCCAGGCGTTGTGCTACAAAGAAGAGCATGAAGCAATTCCTAGTTTCAAGGGACTTACATTATATTGTGGGAAACAACACATACATAGAATATTAAATATATAAGAGTAATTTCTTAGAAGAGGACATGAGCAAAAGAGAACATCAGGTTAAGCTCACTGAAGGAAGTGGACTTTGAATTGTTTTGAATGAAGCTGGACATTATGGGATCACATTATAAACAGGTGAGGAGAGAGTGAATTCCAGACACGGCAGACATATTCTAGGCAAAGGCACAGAAAAAGAATATATGTGAGGAGCAGTATATAGGCCAGTTTTTTTGGAATGTAGTGTTCATGTGACTTGTCCAAAGTCACATAGTTACTTAATAATAGCAGAGTTGGGAAGATCTTGTGGTTCCCAGCACTATGCTCTTTTCCCTACTTGATGTTATCTGTGTGTATGAAGCAACTCTTATCCAGGAACTGTAATTAAGATTGAGAAATGTTCACTGTCAGGCATTATGGGAACTTTGCCTTTTATGATTTGTCTAATGAACAATATCTAATCACTGAACTATCCTCTGCCTAAAGAGAATTTAGGATTTTTTTGTTGCTGTTGTTGTTTTGTCTAGCCTATAGAGAGTCTTAGATATAGCCTGCCAAGCATAGAACAAAAACATAAATAGAAACCGTACTTGTGCAACTTTTTGATCGTTTGACTCATGCTTGTTTTTGGAATTGACATTTAAGTACTCCCAATGAAGTCCATGGGAAAAATAAAATGTCAATATACTCTTATTTGCCAGGTTTCAGACCACAGTGGGTATTTATGGCAGAGATAAAACCACTACAAGAGATTTCACTTGATAGTACTACATTGTCAGTATTAGTAGAAAAAGTAAAAACAGAATGATAAAAAATGAGTTATTTACTGTGGGCCATAGTCTGTCCTCAGATACTCATAAGTACTAGTCATAGAAGTAAAGTATGAGAGTTAAGGTATAGAATTTGGCCCATCCAGGATGAGCTCATTTTCCATCTAATCAAAGAATAGTTTACATAAATGAAGAGGATTTTTAATGATCAGAAGAACTCAGCATTAGGATTTCTTCTTTCAGTTCTAGACATTTTCTTCTGAAACGGGAAATCATTTAACCTTTCATTGCTGCTATTTCTTTGGTTATAAGACATACTCATGTGCCTCATCTGCTCTGCAAAGGTAATCTGGGTCTTTCAAGTGGCATTTTCTCATTCATAGATGAAAGAATAAATGGCAAATGGAATAATTTCCTGGACCTTTTTTTCTTTAGAAGCACAGATTTTATCTGTGTTTTTGTTTTAATATGGTAATGTAGTAGTCCAATGAAGGAGTGGGAAGCCACTATTACAATTAGTCACCCCACATGGAAAAAAACAAACAAAACTTCCTAACAATTCTGTTGTACAGTCATTTCCAACTCTTTGTAACCCCATTTGGGGTTTTCTCGGCAAAGATACTGGAATGGTTTGCCATTTCCTTCTCTTGCTCATTTTATAGAAGAACCAAGGCAGAAAGGGTTAAGAGAGGGTTAAGTGACTTGCCCAGGGTCATATGACCGGTAAGAATCTGAGGCTGGGAATTCATGGGAATATCTTCCCCATTCCAAGGCCAATGCTCTATCCACTGTGCCACCCAGCTGCTTAACAATTAGAGCTGACCATACGTGGAATGGTCTACCTAGAAAGGAAATGGCTTCTCTCTCCTTGGAGATCTTCAAGGACAGACTGGAAGACAATTTTCTGAGCATATCATAGAGAGATTCTTGTATATGGTGTGAACTAAATGGCTGATAAGGTTCCTTTTAACTCTCAAATTCAATGATTCTGGTACGGAATTGGTATCGTCAAAGATTCTTCCTAAAAATAGTTATCAGACTGTGGGGCAACAGATTCTAGAGGCACCTAAGGTCCCTTCTCAATCCTGGCCCAAGCTATAGTAAAAGTTACTGAGAAAGCTTTTATTTAACAAACTAAATACAAGAACATTATTTAAGTACCTGTGGTTTGCAAAGCAGTTTTCCAGGTAGTGGGGTTGCAAAAACAGAGGGGAAGAGGAGAAGAGAAGGAGGGAGAAAGACATTGAGAGAGGAAGTGAGAAAGTGAGGGGAAAAGGGAAAGGGGGAGGGAGACTGATCTAAAAAAAAATCTTCATTCAACTAGGGAAATATAACACATACATATAAGTATACTATTAAGAAAATGCAAGAAGCATACAAATGGGAAAAGGACTCACAAGTACAAAAATATTTATAGCACCTCTTTTTGTGATGGTGAAGAATTGGAAATTGAAGGGAGGTCCAATGGTTGGGGAATGGCTGAAAAAGTTGTGGTATATGAATGTAATGTAATACTGTTGTGGTATAAGAAATGAGCAGGCAAACTTCAGAAAAACCTAGAAAGACTTGAATGAACTGATGCTGAGTGAAGTGAACAGAACCAGGAGAACATTATACACAGTAACAGCCACAAAGCAGGATGACTAGCTTTGATAGACTTACCTCTTCTTAGCAATGCAGGGATCCAAGACAACTCCAAGAAACCTCATGATATAAAATGCTGTCCACATCCAGAAAAAGAACTATGTAGTCTGAATGCACATTGAAGCATATTATTTATTCTCTCTCTCCTTTTTTTCCTTTTTTTGTTTGTTTCTTTCTCGTGGTTTCTCCTATTTGTTCTAATTCTTCTTTACAACATTACTAATGTGAAAATAGGTTCAATATGAATGCATATGTAGAGCCTATATCAAATTACATGCCACCTTGGAGTGGTGGGAAAAATTTGGAACTTAAAATCTTATGGAAGTGAAGGTTGAAAACTAAAAGTAAATAATTTTAAAAAAAAGAAAATGTAAGAGAAAGCAAACAGTTCAAGCTCAGGAAAATCTTGTGGAGGGGAGGTGGTATAGAGGTGGAAGCTAAACTATCAAATGTATGGATGACTAGGAGTTCAGTGTGATGGAACTATGAAGAAGAGTAGCATGAAACCAAGCTGTGAAGGTAGATTGGAGCTGGACTCAGGATAACCTTAAATAACAAACCCTTCTAGGTAAGGCCTGACTCAAGGTGATCAAGTGATTTGGCTCAGTGTGGGACAGAAATTAAATACTCATAGGCTATCCAAGAAGGAAATTTGTTATTTAGCAATAGCATGGAAAGGCTGTTTAGTAAGGATGGGGCAGCTCATTCAGTGGGGCACAACTTCCCTTTCTCTGCATTTAAGCCATGGTGGGATGCTGATCAATGGTATTGGTCAAGCCTACGGACTGAGCTGATTCCTCTTGTACTGTTCTTATGTAACTTAGGCAACCAGAAAGTTATGTCAGTGCTTTACGCCTTAGTTCCTCGGACCAATTAAGTTTCAAGGATGATTTCATTATATTTTATAGAAAAAATAAATAACTTAGCCTGAATGTGGTAGATGTTGTTCCTATGAAACAAACTCAGGAATTTCCATTTGATCATGTAGAAAATAAAGAGTCACAAAGTTTTTGCAGAAAAGATTGACATCGTCAGATGTAAGAAGATTATTTTGCCAGTCATTTGGAGGATGAATTGCAGAGATGTAGAAGCAGTTAGGTCAATTGGGAAAGTGGTACAGAGGTCCAGATGAAAAATGAGAAGGGCCTGAATTAGGGTGGTGACTATGTAAATAGAGAGAAGATGATTTAGAGGATGGATAATTTATTGAGAGAGAGTGTGGAATTAAGATTAGCTACAAAATTGCCAAGCTGGGGTAGCAGAAGGATGTTGGTGTTCTCAAGAGAAGTAAAGACATTTGGAGGAGAGGCAGACTCATGGACAGAGATAATTAGCATTGTTTTAATCATGTTGAATTTGAGACACCAATAAGACATCCAGGAGAGGATATTTAGCATATAGTTCATGATTCATGACTAGAGTTGAGAATAAAAATTAGGTCTGACTGTATAGATTTGGAAATCATCTCCATCAGTACTGAACTCATGGGATATCTCTAAGAGAGTGCATTTAAAGGAAAAAGAGAAGAGAGCCCAGAAAATGTCTTAGGAAACACCCACATGAAGGGAAAAAAAAATTGATGGTTGAATATCCAGCAAAAGAGATTAAGAGTTAGTTGTCAAATATTAGAAGTACCAAGATAGAGATGAATAAGAAAAACAAAAGGAGAAGATAGTCTAAAGGAGGAGGGAGTAGTTTACAGTATCAAAAGCTGCAGAGAAGACAAAATTAGAAAAAAGGCCATTGGATTTAGCAATTAAAAAATTGCTAGTATTCTTAGAGTGGTTTCAGTCAAGTGCTGAGTTTGAAAACCCATTTGCAAGGAATTGAGAAATAAGTGGGTATTGAAGAATTGAGACATAGTCTAGAGGACTTGTTTTTCTAGGAATTTGTCCATAAAAGGAGAGAAAGATATTGGATCCTAGAGAGATCAAGTGAGCCTTTTTTACAGAAGTTAGTGGAAATGGATGTGCTTGCAGGTTGCAGAGAAAGAGCCAGTAGATAAGGAGAGACTGGAGATGAAGAAAATGAGAATCATCAAAGAGGCAAAGTCCTGAAGAAAATGAGAGGGGCTAGGTATTATGGTATAGTGAAAAGACTCTTAGACTGGGAGTTTAACAACCGAGGTTCAATTCTCTGCTTTGCCACTTATTAGTTAGGTGGTAAGTCATTTGAAGTCTCTGTGTCTCTGTTTTCTAATCATTCAAATGACATTGGAATAGATGAACTCCAAGATTCCTTCCAGTTCGGAATTTATGTTCTGTGATAGATGAAATTGAGTGAGCAGTCAGAGGGATGCTCCTTGGCAACAAGGGACACCTTTTCCTCAGACAAAGGAGTAGACGAAAAAAGTCTGGGTGAAGACAAAGAAGTATTTCCAGGTATAGAGTGGATGAGAAGAAAGATATATCAGTGGATGTCTACTATTTTCTTAGTAAAGTATGAGATGAAACCATCTAATTGAAGATGGGGTTTCAGAAGGCACTGAACTTAAAAAGAGAAAAGAATGTCTAGAATGCTTGAAACCAGTCACATAAGGTGAATGATATGACAATTCAGTCATGGAAGAACAAATGTTTTATCTTACCACCAAGAGAGTCCCTCTGAGATTAGAAAACATGAATGTTAATGGATCCCTGTTGAAATGATGGTTTGATTTCCTAAAATTGTGTCCCATAGATCAGTAGTAAAAGCGATGGAGAAAGATGGTGTGATCATCCAGGTTTTAGGATTGTAAGGGAACGAACAAGGACAAGAAGAGGGTAGAGAAGTGGTGGCGTACAGACAAAATGGTCAATGGAAGGGTCAAAACTGTGAAGAGAAGAAAGTGATTCCAGAGTAGTGGTGATGGGGGTGGGGGAAGAAGATAAAAAAAAAAGATCTAGGAAGAGTAGGGCAGAGATACAGATGGAAAGACAGGAGAATGTTAATGCAGGCAATTACTAAATAGAGATTATTACCATAGGGGAAATTCTGAGTCCAGAATGATGGAGGTGGTGAAGTTATTAGTGATAACAAGATCTAAGATATGAATATCCTTATTGACTAAGCAAAAGAGAAGCTATATAGGTCATGAGAGTTGAGTGGGAGGCCAGAGTGTATATTGAAGTCCACATGTATCAGAGTAGTGGTTGATTTGAAAAGAAAGTCTATGATTCTGATACTGGTATGGTAGAAAGACAACTGAATTTAGAGTAACAAGATTTGAATCCTGCTTCTGCTATTTACATGTACAATTTTTTGACGAGTTATTTAATCTTTCCCTCTTTAATTCCCTCCTATAAAATGACAGAGGGGTGGCTAGGTGGTGCAGTGAATAGAGCACCAGCCCTGGAGTCAGGAGGACCTGAATTCAAATCCAGCCTCCAACAGAGCACAAAAAACTAGCCATGTGGCCTTGACCACTTAACCCCAATTGCCCTACCCTTCCCTCTCCAAAAAGCATATAAAATTAAATAAAATGACAGAGTTGGGTTAGATTTTATTGAACAAGAATGGGGATGGGAATGTGATATGAGCAGACCTATGATTTGGAAAAATCACTTTAGAATTTAGATGGAAAATGGATTGAAGTGGATTGGTGGTAGTAATGGTGGGGAGACTGGATCATTTAGAAGGTGAGAGATGAGGAAGGCCTGAACTATGATTGTGGCTCTAAGAGAAGAGAGAGGAGGATATCTACAAGAGATAATATAAAGATAGAAACAGGATTTGGCAAATAGTTGGATATGTAGAGTGACTGAGAGTGAGGGATTATAGGATGGCACTGAGTTTGGGAACCTGGGTGACTGGGAAGATTGTGATGTTTTTAAGAGGAATAGGGCGTTTTGGAAGTGGGGAGAATTTGGTGGCAAAAGATAATGAGTTTTATTTTGGATGTGTTGAATTTAAGATGCCTACAGTACATTCAGTTTGTGATATCTAAGAGGCAGTAGGAGATGCATGACTAAGAGTAGAAACCTAAATCTGGGAATCATGTGCATAGAGATGATAACTGAACCCATGGCATATGATAAAACCACTAAGTAAGATATTACACAGCAAAAAGAGAATATGGCCCAACACACCGCCTTGGCAGAATACCCACAGTTAATGGACATGATATGAATGAAGAACCAGCAAAAGAGACTGGAGGACTATTGTAGGGATAGAAGAACCAGGAAAGGGTAGCAAAAACCTATAGAGGAGAGAGTATTCAGGAGACAATGACCGAATATGTCAAATGCTGCAGAAGGATCGGCATTGAGAAAAGGCCTTTAGCTTTGGCATTTAGATCCTTGATAACTTTACAGAGAGCAGCTTCAGTTGAAAGATGAGGACAGAAACTTGATTACAAAGAGGTTATTTAGAAAAGAGTGAGATGAGAGCAAATGGAGACACTAAAAATAAATGACTTTAAAGGCATTTACCCATGGAGATGAGTAGAGATTTTGGAACACGTAAACTATCCAAGTGGCTATCCTACCATAGAACCTCAATCATATCAATATTTACATTATTGCTTTAAATAAAACCAGGAAAAAAAAAAGGAGCAATTGGCAATGAAATAGAAGGATGGTTCACAGGTTCTTTCTGGAGAGGAAAAGGATGCATTTGACATTTGGGTTTTTATTTTACTTATTTTTGTCCCACAGCAATAAGAAGCATTATTTAATGGGATATTTGGTTATCTCATATGGCATGACAAATGTTTTTAAAATTCTCTGTGACAATGGCATTTC
This sequence comes from Pseudochirops cupreus, assembly GCA_028627135.1. NCBI lineage: Eukaryota > Metazoa > Chordata > Mammalia > Diprotodontia > Pseudocheiridae > Pseudochirops > Pseudochirops cupreus. The sequence goes on from CM053584.1 coordinate 78,323,436, forward strand.
TAAATAATATTTTTGCTACAGTCGCTAATATTTTTCATACATATATTTTGCTCTTTTATGTTTTCTACTAAATCCCTGTAGTTGACCATATCTTTTAATATTCCTCAAGTTCTTCATGTTTTAAATAAAACATTCACCTTAGCTCAATGAAAACATGTATTTTAAATCATTTTGGTGATGACAACCAGCTTTTTATGGCAAAATTCCATTTCTTTCTGTAATGTTTTTTGCCTCGAAGAAATCAAGCTTCAGGGTAGTAACTTATTCTACACAACTGCAACAATCACTTTTAGGCTAGATCTATAGTTTGTTCATGTTTGAAATAGCTTAAGAAATTGATAAAAATAAATAATAATTTGTGGAATTCCTTCTTGCAAATTACTCTGCCATTTTATCTAGGTTCAAAGTCTAATTCTCAAGGCTGCTTATACAATGTAAACTAACATATCAAATTTACAACTTAAGAATGAACTAACTAACTTCAGAAACTTTACCCCCTTTCCTCAAAACAGCCCTAGCAAGGTCCTTAGGTATGCTAAATTCCTTCCAGGCAGATCTCAATTTGCACCTCTGACTCTTACTAGATGGGTGAATTTGGGCAAGTCCCTTAACCTTTCAGTGCCCCAAGCAACTGAGACTTTAAAATGCAAACTAGGAACCAATCTGCATTTTTATTGGGACTTTCCTCATTGAGAGTTCCCTATAGAAATTAGAAGATAGATTTAGTTCAATCCAATCCAATAATTCTATCCATTTATATAAGAGAAAATTAAGAGACCAATTGGCTTGCTTCAAGGTCCTCTAAGAAAAAGAGCAAGGATTCCAATCCAGCTCTTCTGATTGACAGTTTAGAGAGCAGTCTTTACACCACCCCATACTACACTCATCTTGTAATTATTAAACCCACAACTCAAGATTTCAATACACTAGTTTCTGTGGCATTTCCTCCCCCACCTTTTTTTAAAGTGGTTATTTCTTCTGTGAGATAGTGTTTAAGTGTTGAATCCACTTACAGAACTTCAGGTTAGGAGTCTCTAGTTATGGGTGCAAACTGAATAGGCCAGAAGATAATAACCTTTAATATACATACCTCTTTTTCATCCTTTATGTCACTGCAGTTCTGATGAAAACAGCTTCCTGGGAGGTGCACTGATTCCTCATGCACAGTCAAATACAGGAATGAACTTTTAGCTGTTCTTTCAGAAGTACAATTCATTCATTCATTAAAATGTCTTCTACTGAGACACCTACTATTTGAAGGCATGGTGCTCAGTGCTGGAAATGTAAAGACAAAGCAAAAAAAAATCCTAATTTTCTAAGAGCTCAAATCCTAGAGGTTATTAAGTACTAGAAATGGTGCTCAACTCTAGGGAAACAATCAAAAGACAGTCCCTGACCTCAAGGGACTCACAGTCCAATGAAAGAGTTAATAAAAATAAATTAAATAAATTAAAATAAATAAAATAAAAATAAATTCCCCCCAAAGTGGAATCATGTTACCTATATACAGGATAAATAGAAAACTGTTATGAGAGGGAAGGCACTAGAATTAATAGGAGTTGTGGGAATGGCTTTCTGTTTGGCTTTGTTCAGCTGTTTTCAGTTGTGTTGGACTCTTCATAACCCCATCTAGGGTTTTCTTGACAATGATACTGAAGTGGTTTGCATTCCCTTCTCCAGTTCATTTTCCAGATAGGGGAAACTGAGACAAACAGGGGTTAAGTGACCTGCCCAGAGTCACACAGCTAGTAAGTGTCTGAGTCTGGATTTGAACTCACCAAAATCAGTCTTCCTGACTCCAGGCCTGGAACACTATTCACTGTACCACTAGCTGCACTATAAATACAGTGATAAATTGTACTATAATACCATGATAACTACATGAGATCCAAACAAAATTCTATGTGAGGTGAGAAGAAGACAAGATCATATCTCCTTCAGTGGTAGGAGCAGAGATGGGGAAAGCTTCATGCAAGAGGTGACTTTTTCAAAGAGAAGGCTGGTATCTGGGCTGTGGGGATTGACAAGAGAGAAGGCATTCTAGGTATAAGGAATGACTTGAGCAAAGCAGATAAACTAAGGTTAGGGATGTGTCCTTGACCCGTAGAAAAGAGCTAAACCCACTTAGAAATGAAACTATGACTTCATTAGCACTGTACTAAAGAATTAAATTAAGCAGAAATTCCAGAATTTCCTCTATTTTCATCATTTCTCCAAGGATCATAAGGAACATATTTTAGAACTGGAAGGGCCCTTAGAAGTCATCTAGTCTGGTCTACTCCTTTTATGTAGAAGAAAATGGACACATGGGACATTTTAGTTGCTTGCCCAGGATCACCAGGACTACAAAATGCAACCAGGACCTCAAATCTTGCAGCCTTCTGTCTATACTGAGCATTTGCTACACTAGTTACTCTCATGTGAATTCTTTTCCCCTTCCATCACTGAGTAAAGTTGGCTTCCTATAGGGAGACCTTGGATATTGTCCATCTTTCTATTTCAAATGACATTTCATAACACTTAGGATCATATTTTAATAGATCATCGGGTCTTAGAATTCATAGCTGGAAGAGGCCTGATCATAAAGAAGTAGAAAAAAAATTAAGAGGAAGCATGATTTTCCCAGGCCAGGGAGAAAATCTCAAACTTTTACATAGACAGCAGCTCTGGAATTTTTATAGGGAACATTTTACACATCTATTAAAAAGTTATGGGAGTTCTATTTGTTTTAGCAGATATGCCATCTACATTTTACTTTGTTGGAGAAAAAAGATAATGGGTGGCTGTACTGGTAGGGGAAAGGAATTAACCAGTAGATTAACTGGGAAAGCAGAAGAAAGAGAAGGGACAGATTATGCTAGTTCCCACAGGATACCACTCAGGGATTTTATCTTATGGACCCATTTTACCAAATTTCTCTGCTGAATTTGGTATAAAATTTCCAAACAAGTCTCTTGAGTAGAGCTGCATTGTTTGTTTCCTTTTTTCAAAAAAAATTGCTATGTTTCCTATCATAGGTTGCAGAACTTCTAAGGGATATTAAAGACCATACAGAACTTCTTCATTTTTATAGATGAGGAAACTCAAGGCCCAAGAAATTAAAGAAATTTTTAATATCAAACAAGTAACGAATAACAATAAGAATCCAGAAAAACATTCAAATCCCCTGACTTTCAATCCAGAGGATGTTTATTTGCCCCCTCCCCCTCTTTGGGGCAGCTGGATAGAGCGCTGGATCTGGAGTCAGGAAGACTGATTTTCCTGAGTTCAAATCTGGCCTCAGATACTTAGTGACCCTGCACAAGTCACTTCACGCTGTTTGCCTCAGTTTCCTCATCTGTGAAATAAGCTGGAGAAGGAAATGGCAAACCACTTCAGTATCTCTGCCAGGACAACCCCAAATGGGGTCACAGAGTCAAACATTACTGAAACTGACTGAACAACTACTTCTTATCTCAACACTCTCTCCTAAGCTTCTTGCTCTTAGCTTAATTCTGTTGTCCTTAGGATAAAAGGAGAAGGTTTAGAGCTGGAAGAGAACATAGAGACCAATGAATCCAATTTTCTCAGGCATAAAGATATTAAGTCACTTGCCTAGGTCAGGTGTCCTATCTACTGCCCCATATACTTAGAAACAGAGTTCATTCCTGAGACATGCACGTTGGGGTCATGTGCCTGGGCCTACATTTACAGGCATTCTGATCACAGTAACTAAAGACTTGTTGGCAAATGTGAATTTTCATTCTATGGCTTGCTTGCCTCCAGGAAATTTGCAATGATTTTAAAGACTCCAAGTTTGTCCTGAAACAGAGGCCTATTTTTTTTTATTTTTAGTCTTGAAATACTCCAATTTTGAATGAATTCTAATTAAGGATCTCCCAGAGGAGCAATGAAGAATTTTACACAAGGTAGGCTGCAATATATTACAACAGATAATTTGTAGACGAAGTGGTATAAACTAAGGATTTCACCGAAGAAATGTAGAACCAAAAAAATATTGACCAATCATGTATACAGATCAAGGTAGAACTGATGAGCAGCCTGTCTGCCCCATTGATATTCCATTGTAGTGAGGAAAGGTCAGCCAATGAGGACCAAGTTCTTGGAGCATGTTCAGAATAACTCCCCAGCCAGGATAAATCTTAGCATACTCTAAAGCCCAGTAACTCAATGACCAGACCCACTGTTGACATCATAATATCAAGAAAAGGCAAGAAAGTCCTCCAGCACGTAGACTCCAGCCTGTGGCAAACTACGAGAAGAATGTAGGCAAAAGTCAGGCATGGGTAGGTCAAGATCTGAGTCACTGCAGGAAACATCTGCTTCCATGAAGTCTCAGGTCTACTGAACAAACCTTACCAGGTATGGATGGTACACTTTTATCTGTAGGGTCATAGGATCTAAAGGAGATTAGATTTGGGGCTGGAAAACACTATTTTAGAAAGTATCTATTAAAACCCCTTCATTCTACAGATGAGGAACTAAGGCCCAAAGTAGAAATAATTTAGCCAAAGTCACAAACGCGGTATATAGCAGAGTGATTTTTAGCCAAAAGGTCCATTGTTCTTCTGACTCTACTATGATATGTCCCTGTTATAGCCTCATGATGTGACCAACCAACAAATGAGTGGGAGTTTTTGGGGAGAATGGGGACAGAGGGTTTAATATCTTTCTGGGTATTTCTATACAGATACCTTTGCAATTTAGATTGCAATCAGTTAAGTCTATTTTGTCTCCAGAGACGATTTTTTTTTCCTTCCCTTTTTCATTAAATCACCACAATTTAAAAAAAAAAGTTAATGTGAGGTAAAACACAGCATTGATAACAAAATTGATTACTGTTACTACTTTTATTTCTGCAGTTACAAAAAAATAACAAGTTATTTTAATATTCACAACTGAATTTTGTGGGAGGAAGACTCAGGGGTGAAGCCTTGCCTAAAGGTCAAGTGGTATCGGTTGTGCTTAACTGAGAATGTCAAGACATCTGGGCCTCTCTTTCCCCTTTCAAGTCCCTTTTAATTCCCCTCAACTCTCTCCCCCACCTCCAAATTAAGCAAAATCTCTAAACAATTCTAAATAAATGCTTATTTTTTCCCCACCATTTAGACACTAAAGTAGATGGAGCACAGCTTTAAATGAATGAGGTCTAGTATTTACTAGTTTTTCCTCCTTATGGCTTTTCCCAAGACACTTACTTTCCCTATTAAAATGATAACAGATTGGAGTCTGTTCTAGAAACATTCTGCCTTAAATTCAAGGAAGGTAGAAGTATTCAGGTCTTCGGTCTGCTTCCTTCTACTCCGTTTGCTTTTATTTTTACTTCTTAAAATTAGATTTAGTTTTCCTTTCATGCATAAAGTAGTTCTAGAAGATCAAAAGTAATACCCTGTTTGGAAACAAGCCAGGAAATGCGCCAAACCACTTCAGATAGTACCTCCCAAATGGGCAGGAGTCTTTCTTCTCTGTGGGTATTTCGTCAGCAGACAGTTGACTCTCTCCAAAATAGATCATCAACCACAATCCCTATGGGAAGACAGGGAAGGATGTAAATTTCTCATTTTCACAATAATGTGTAGAGCCTTTCAAGCCATAGTTGGGGATTGGATATGATTCACTCCTTTCTCTCCCCACCTGGTGAACACCTGTATCACTCCTTTTAAAATCTATTTTCTGTATTACCTGAATGCCTCTCATGAATCAATTACTTTTTAATAACTGTAGGATTTGTGGTGGTCTAATTACTGACTTAAGCCCATCAAAATAATATTTTAATTGTTTAAATTCCTTTAAAGAATAATAAGCAGAATTTTTTGTAATGCCAGTCTACTTAAAATAATCCTACTCAGGTAAAATTTTGGATTCTTCTTGTTGTTACAAAGAGTGCATTAATTGAGAGATTTTCCATAATCTTAAGAAAATTCTTCTCAGTAAAATTTTAGGGGCTAAAACCCCAGAAATAAGACCTTTTGCATTTGGAAATAGAAATAGCATAGCAGAATAAAGTGGAAATAAAATTACTTGGAAATAAGGAATTTGGTTTTCAGTACCAGCTCTGAGACTTATTCAGATGTGACCTTGAAAAAGTCACTTAGCTTCTCTGAGGCTCAGTTTTTTCATTTGGATAATGGGATAATAATACTTGAACTACCTAAGGAAACCACTTAATCACCTTTTGACTGCTATAGGAATATAGGGAACCTAATAGCCCAGAGGATTATTGTTGATTATATTTACATAACAAATTAATAAAATGCCTCAGTGTGGCTCCCATAAGTGTTTTTGTTTGTTTTATTTTGGCTTGAACCACTGCCTTTCATTTGCAAATACCTAAGGACCCTGGGAATAGCAAGGTGACACTGTACTGATCAAGCACTAGGCTGAAGACTCATTTTCCTGAGTTTGAATCTGGCCTCAGACACTTACTAGCTGTGTGACCCTGGGCCAGTCATTTAACCCTGTTTGCCTCAGTTTCCTCATCTGTAAAACGAGCTGAAGATCAATCCTGGATCTTTGCCAAGAAAACCCCAAATGGGGTGAGGAAGGGTCAGACGCTGAAAAACAACTGAACAACAACAAAACAGTTGAGGAAACTGAGCTTGAAAGTTTAAGTGACTTATTCAGGATTAGGGCTGATGTCTGAAGCATGATTTGAATTCAAGTCTTCCTGACTCTAAGCCTATTATCTCTCTGTCATCTCTGGCAAGTCACTCTGGGTCCCCAGTTTCTTCAACTCTAAAATAGCTAGATTATCTTCAAAGCCCCTTCTAACTCAAAAGTTTATAATTCTTTCCTTTCTTTTTAAAGGCTCTACATTGTAAACTAGCAAAGAAGGGAAGAGACATTGAAAAAAATAGGATGAAAATAGATTCAATCACTTAATCTTACAAATTTTGAATGGAAACACTCTGCAAAATGTGGAGTATTTCATTATTTAAAAAGCAACTTGTTTTCTGCTTTTGATCCAGCTGTTCTGTAGGTCTGTCCTCAATCTCACACAAACACATATTCACACTTACACTGGATCTGTTAAACACAACACACATTCTTCTGTATCTCACTCTTCCTGTGTCACATATTGGTTTACTCTGACACATAAAAAAAAATTCAACCTGTCCTTCAGGTCCCAGGGTTCAACTCACTGAATGAGTCAATGAAGAAGGGAGAGAAGTGGATGATAATGGCACTGCTTCTGAGTTGTGTATAGGATTTCTTTTTTAAAAACTTACCACACAATGGTAATTGATTCCTTTAAAAATAATCTGAAGAGTGAAAGTTTTTTTTTTCTTCCTGCTGGACCATTTGGGGTAGTACTGTGCTGAGGCTAGGAATAGTAGATAGGTACTATTATTATACTTATTTTACAGTTGAAGAAACTGAGTCAGGTAGCAGTTGGGTGACTTGCCAAGAATCACACAGCTAGTAAATGTCTGAATGCAGATTTGAACTCGGGTCTTTCTGATTCCAGATCCAGTGTTGTATCTACTGTGACACAATGTGCCCAGTAATTACATGCTCCCAACAAAGTATTTATCATAAAGAGATGATTATAGTCACAAATCACATTTATGTAACATAAGTATTCTTACATTCATTACTGTAAGGAAGTAGGAGTCTGAGATGTGAGGTGAATGGTCTTATAGTTGTAGATACTTCGAGAAGCAGATTTTGGTTTCAGGTTTATCTGATTCTAAGACCTGGGCTTTTTCCACCCCACAATGCTGTCTCTCCAGGCAACAATTGCCTAGGAACATGGTGTGTGAGAAGATAGGGGGAAGGATAGATAGGACAGTCATAGCAATCCCTAAGGTTGAGTAATACAATGTCCAGTTACATACACTCAAATGTTGAATATACAGCTCTATTTCCCTTTATGTAATAGATAGTTTCTTAAAAATGTCTGCAATTCAGTTGTGGGGTAAATCAATGACATTTTAAAAAAATATTGTAGCAGATAGAAGGGGGAAATTATTTAAAGGGTCCCTATGGTGAGTATTCTATATATCAAGCAATCCTTCTGGATTCAATTCAATAATCATTTATTAAATACTGAAGTAAAAATTTGTGTCCTTTGAGATAATCTTAAATTCCCATCTTCTATTAAGCACTTATGATCTGTGTGTGTGTGTGTGTGTGTGTGTGTGTGTGTGTGTGTGTGTGTGTGTAGGAGAGAGAGAGAGAATCTGTAGAACAAATTTAAATTCAGATCTTCTTGACACCTAGCTCAACATTCTATTCACTGTGTCACCTAATTATTACGTAGGCATAAAAGAAACCTTTTTAAAATATCGTAATAAAGTATCTTTCTAAAACCAAAAGGAAACATCATATTTAATAGAAGGACCTTAGAAACTTTTTTTAAAAGAAGACAAGAATAAAGACATGATAACCATTACTATTTGATATAAGATAAGAGGAAGAAATTAAAGGTCTAAAGATAAGTAAACAGAAGATAGAAGCAGTCCTATTTAGTGATGATACAATGATTTACTTAGAACATCCTGGGTAATCAGCAGAGATAGTAATTGAAATAATAGCTTCAGCAAAGTTTCAAGTTACAAAATAAACACCCAAATCAACAATATTTATATGTAACAAAATCTAAAGGGCAGTGATAGCAAGGGAAATCCCATTCCAAATAACTAAAATATGCATAAAGTATCTGGGAATCAATCTACCAAAACACAGAGAAGACTTGTTCATTTACAAAGTGACCCTTAAAGAAAGAAAGTACAACCTAAATTGCTGGAAGAATGTTCAATTCTCATGGTCAGGCCGTACCATTATAATAAAAATGACAAAGCCACTAATCGATAATCAAAAGGATACTTTATAAACTTGATAAAATTATAACAAAATTCATTTGTAAAAATAAAAGATCTAGAATATCAAGGAAAATGATGAAAAAAGAGGTAGGGTCTTAGGGGAGATAACACTTCTAAGCCTCAAGTTATATTATAAAGCAGCAGTCATCAAAACCATGTGGTTTTGGTTAAAAATTTGAGAAATAGATCAATGGAACAGACTAGACAAGGGAGAATAAGAAAAAATGGAACTCTATAACACAGCATTTGATAAAGAAAATGTAATTTAGTAAGGAAAAGAAAACCTTATCTGATAAAAACTACTGGGAAAAGAGGAAGGCAGTCTGACAAAAACTAGACTCGGGCCCATAGCTTACACTGTATGCAGTAATACATTATAAATGAATATGTCACCTTAACATTAAAGATCATACTACAAAATTCAGGAGAGAAGCAAATCACATATATCTCACCATGATGGGTAGAAGACATATTCTTAATTAAACCAGAGATAAAGGCTATTACAAAAGACAAAACAGATAACGGATTACATGAAACTGAAAAACTTTTGTTAAAGCAAAATTAATACACCTAGGATAAGAAGGGGGTCCAAGGAGGAGGAGAGAAATCTTGGTATTAAGGTTCTCTATTGACCAAGTGAATTTTCCAAGATATATAAATTATTAACCTATATACGTATATATATGTGTGAGTATATGTGTGTATATATGCATGCATATGTATGTAAATGTCACATGATTTTTTAAAAACTTTTTCTCTTTTTTCTTTTCTTTTTTTTTTAGTGCTCTTTGTTATTTGGGATGACTCTCTGGGATGGGGAGATATACTGTGGAAAACCATAGGGAGGTTAAAAAAAAATTTCAATGAAACTTCTTTAAAAATAAAATAAAATCAGTAGCCCCAGTCATATAGCCACATTTTTCCTGCAGTACAAAACCTATAGGATGGTGATCATGCCTGTGTTCCCACTTTGCTGGATTGCTTTGTTTTTCATAGATATACGGTCAAACATCAGGTATCCAGAGCATTTCTTTGCCAAGTTGTCTGTTACTAGTCTGACTTTTTTTTTTTCCCGGAAGTTGGTGAGATGCTATATAAAAGCTAACAGCCTGGTGTTTCTACTGTGTTTTACAGGATCTATTTTGGCACCATCAACTAATACAATAAATCAAGACTGAGTCTTGAGAACAGGCCACAAAATAGACTGTGCTGAGGTCCAGAAGTACAATGACAACATAGCTATTACCTGAATTACAGGAAATAGACTCAAGTACCAGAGTACAGGCCAGAATTATCCACTTAGACTCTGCTGGCAAATAAAGGAAGCCTCATTTTAGGGATTAAAACAATTTCATAATAGTTGTAAGCCTGGCAAATCTTGTAATCTTACGGTTATTGGGGCTGATTGGGCTTATGATTGGGTAAAAATGAATTTTAAATGTGATAGTGTACACCCCCTCACTAGAGATCTCTAGTCAATAATCATTAGGTTTTGCTGTGCTGAGCAATTGGCTGGATGTTCCTTACTTATCACCATCACCACCCCAACAGATAAGGGGCAGGAAATCTTCTTTCCCCTACTCCCAGCATCATCAGTCCTCAAAAAAAAAAAAATTATGGGTTTGCCCAAACCCACTCAGTCAAACTCTGTGGTAATTTCTTGTCAAGAAAGATCCTCAAAACTACAAATCCCATCACTCTCAGTTAGAACCTAGACCACTCCTGGGAAGTAATAGCAGGGGGAATGGGAAAAGAATACCTCCCCAAAACACTATTACATAACAAAAGCTAGAGGACCATTTGTCTGATAAAAGGGATTATTTTTCAGGAATATTTGGGATTATCCACTGGTAGAGTAAAAAAAAAACAAAAAACAGAGATTTGGAGTCAGAGGACCTGAGTTCAAATCCAGTCTCTGTCACTACTTGTTTGATACTGGTGAATCAGTCTGTGTGTGTGTGTGTGTGTGTGTGTGTGTGTGTGTGTGTGTGTGTGTGTGTTTAGGGGGATGATGGTCTCATAGGGGAGGGTCTTAGTTGTTCTTCTTTTACAAAAGTGGTAATCATCAATACATTCTGGTACTAGCTAAGAAATAGAGTGGTGGTTTTGTGGAGTAGATTGCGTATATAATACACAGTAATAAATGACCATAGCGATCTATTATTTGATCAAAAATCCAAGCTTTGGTGACAAAAATACTCAATATTTTACAAGATCTGGGAAAACTGGGAAGCAGTTTGACAGAAACTAGGTATAAACTAATATGTATTATAAACACCGTATACTAAGATAAGATCAAAATGGGTACATAATTTAGACATAAATGGTGATACCATAAGCAAATTAGGGGAGCATGAAATAGTTCACCTGTCAGATCTATCGAAAAGAGAAGAATTTAACCAAAAAAGGGACAGAGAGCATTACAAGATATAAAATGAATAATTTTTATTTCATTGAATTAATAAGTTTTTACAGAAACAAATCATTTCAGTCAAGGTTAGAAGGAAAGCAGGAAACTGGGGGAAAATGTTTACAGCCAGTTCTTCATTTCTCAAAATGAGCCAGATTTATAATAACATCAGTCACTGGCCAATTGAAAAATTGTGAAAAGATGTGAACAGGCAGTTGTGTTTTTTTTGAAGAAATAAAAACTATCTCTAGTCACATGAAAAAATCCTCTAAATTATTACTGATTAGAGAAATGAGCATTAAAACAATTCTGAAGTACCACCTCACACCTATCAGATTGACTAATAGGATAGAAAAGGAAAATGACAAATGTTGAAGGGATTTGGGAAAAACAGGACACTAATACATTTTTGGTGGAGTTGTAATCTGATCCAACAATTCTAGAGAGCAATTTCTAACTACACCAAAAAGGCTATAAAACTGTGTGTACACTGTGGCCCAGCAATACTAATACCAGTTCTGTGTCCCAAAGAGATTTTTTAAAAAGCAAAAGGACCTATATGTAAAATCTCTCTCTCTCTCTCTCTCTCTCTCTCTCTCTCTCTCTCTCTCTCTCTCTCTCTCTCTCTCTATATATATATATATATATATATATAGCAGCTATTTTTGAGATGGCAAAGAATTGGAAATTGAGGGGATATCCATCAGCTGGGGAATGGATGAACAAGTTGTGGCATATGATTGTGATGGAATACTATTGTGCTATAAGAAACGACAAGCTGGATCCCTTCAGAAAAACCTAGACTTACATGAACTGATGCAAAGTGAAGTCCATAGAACCAGGAGAATTTTGTACACAGTAATAGCCATATTATGATAATGATGATAAACTGTGACTGTCTTAGTTGTTCTTAGGAATACAATAATCTAAGACAATTCTGAAGAGCTCATGATGAAAGATACTATCCACATCCAGAGAAAGAACTGATGGAGGCTCAGTGAAAATGAAGGCATACTTTTCCACCTTTATTTTCTTTTATTTGGGAGATGGCAGGGTCTGTGTTTTCTTTCACAACATCATTAATATGGAAATAAATTTTGCATGACTGCACATGAATAAATTTGATCAAATCACCTACCTTCTCAATGAAGGGAGAGAGTAGGAAAGGAGGAAGAGAATTTGGAACTCAAAATTAAAAAAAAAAGAATGTTAAAATGTTTACATATAATTTGAAAAACTAAAATATTAATAGCAACAACAAAAAATGTCCCTCCTGGATCTAAACCTGTGGTCTCTTGGTCCTAGATGGTCACTGAGATACCTTCCAACTCTGAAGTTTTGTTATTCTGAAATATTTTTTAATTTAATACATATACAACTGGCATTTATTAAGTGCTTTCTATAAGGAGATGGGACAGCTAGGTAAATGGAGCACTTGGCCTGGAGTCAGAAAGATCTGAGTTCAAATTTAACCTCAGACATTAGCTGTGTCATCCTAGGCAAGTCACTTAACTCAATTTGCTCAGTTTCTTTATCTGTCAAATAAACTGGAGAAGAAAATGGCAAACTATGCCAGTATCTTTGCCAAAAAATTTGATGTTGGCAGGAGTTTAGCTATAAATTGATTTGGAATTATTCAAAAATCATTACAAAATCTTTATAATCATTGATTTCTATTGCTAGGAAGTTATCAACAGCAAGAAAAGACCCACGTGTATGATAATATTTGTAACAGCCACTATTTGTAAAGGCAAAACAGTTAGAAGGAAGTCCTATGTCTAGTGATTAAGAAATAGCATAAAAAACAATGTGCTATTATTATTAGATTATCATGGCATCCTAAGGAATGAAAAATATAAGGAATCCTAAGAAATATGGCAAAAGCTATATGAATGTGAAGTAAAGTCAATAAAGCAGAATCTAAAAAGCAAAACAACAACACCCCCCCCCCCAAAAAAAAACCCACACTATGGCTCTATTAATGAAGGACCATTTTAAAGGATACTAAAATTCAGATTTAAAAAAAAAAGTTAGACAACATTGACACTAACTAAGAAAGCTCATCTACCAGATAAAGATCTATTGTCATATCTTAACAAGCAGAAAGGAATATTCTAACCCTTTGGGAAAATATGTATTCATGATTCCTACTTTTAGCAAAGTCTGATGACCACATAGAGTAATTGGTCCTTGAACATACAGATGTACCTTTTGAGACAATCTGGACGACGTAGGTTCTCTAAGAAAAATTAACAGAACTTGAGTGAACTAATTAGAGGAAATCAGAAGCTGCTTTCCAAATTTTGTGTGATCTGAACATTTAAAGGCAGGCACAGCAATTGCTATTAATATGTCTTTTGCTTAATGAGGTCACCAAATAAGTAGAGAAAATTGATGACTGATTGAGCCAGCTTGGACTTATGATCCGCATTACTTGATAAGGATCAACATTCTGGAAAATAATCAGGGAACTTGTAAATGACATCTTGGCAAGAGTGCATGAAAATTCCCAGCTTATGCCATCCTTTAATGGTTTAGGCTTTAATTCATCCAAATTCCTAGCTCATATTTGACTCTTTACTCTAATAATTCTTAATAACATTCATCATGGAATAATGGGAAACGATTTGGCAAAGAATCTGAAGGCCTAGTTTCTAGTGCTAGTTCTGTCACCAACTAGTGCTATGACTCTGGGCAAGTCATTTAGCTCAAGAGGACTGGCCTTGATCATCTCTAACTTCTTCTCAGTTTTAAAATTCTGTGATTCTTCTTATTCTTGGAGTAAGAATTGTGCCTAGAAATAATATGGTGATTATTTTTATAGAATCACACATTTCTTTGCCTTCAAAATACTTTATTCTAATTGGGTCAGGTACTATATCCATCTCTTAAAAATGAGGTAGAGAATTGAGGAAATTGTTCAATTATTTCAGGAGCCAAACTACTGAAACATGAAATATTCTGATGTTAATGATGGTAAAAAAAAAATCTCAATGTTTATTTGTCATGGGGGATTTTCTAAATGTAAACAACTCCATGTAATGTTATATTTACACCCCCCCCCTTTTAATTTTTGGTTCATTTTTTTTACCTCTTTTGTTTTCAAATATAACCCTTCTTTCTTCTCTACTCAGAATACCCTTCCCAGTAAAAATAAATATATAAATAAGAGAGAAAAGAAATAATTAAACAAATTTAACCAAAGCAATTATTTATAATAGATATATCCAATGTTCCATACCCATAGTCTCTCACCTCTGCAAATAAGAGAGGCTGTTACATTTTTTCTCCTCATTTTCAGGGTCAGTCTTGGTCACAACAATCACACAGAAGAAAATCATTTACATTCCATTTTATGTTATTATGAGCACTATATATATTGTTTTCTTAGTTCTGTTTACTTCTACCTAGATCAGTTGAGGAGTCTCTTCATTAGTTTTTTAAAATAGTAATATTATATTACCTTCATGTACCACAATTTTTTTAGCCATTCATCACTCAATGTACATATACGTTGTTTCCAGTTTTCTTTGCTAACACAAGAAGTATGAATATGATTTTTTTGGTATATTTGATTCCTTCTTGACATACCTAGGAATGGAATCTCTGAAGCAAAGGGCACTAAGATTTTGATTATTTTCTTAGCATAATTCCAAATTGCCTTCCAGAATTCTTACCAGCACTTTGCCTTATTCTCTCATATCTATAAGGTCTAAAAGAATGATGAATACACATCAGTTACTGATAATGGATCATTGTGTTTTAGAACTAGAAGGAAACTCAGGTCGTCTAGTACAACTACCTCATTTTACAAATTAGGAAAATAAGTCCTTAAGGTGTGAAGTGACTTATTGAAGGTCACACAGTTAACAAGTAGCCCAAGTTCACCCACTTAACAAGCTCATACATGATTTGGGTGTAGGTCTTCAGAGCACCTAACAAGTGATCTTCCCACTATGTTATGTTGCTTTTTGAATAAGTAATAAAGAAAAAATTGACAGCGCAAGAAAAAAAGGAAAACAATACAATGGCTATTTCCTCCTCTAATAAAAACCTTATAATACATGTAATTTAAAATTTTATTTTTAGTCATTATTATTTAGTAATTATTCAATAGCAGCTGGCTACATTGACGAGATTCAGTTACTACCTTTCAACTCAGAGAGAAGTCACAGGTTGTCTACCAGTCATACTTAATTTGATCATTTGAGGGTCAAATTCATTATTTTACTCACTGGCACAGGGAAGGAACTCACTCTCAGAATCACAAAATCAGGATCACAGTATTTTAGAGTTAGAAAAGACCTCAGTGACCATTTAAGCCATCAGTTATCTGAAAAGGAGGCAGTGAGGGGGCTCAGTGGGAGAGAGTGCCGGGCTTGGAGTCAGAAAGACCTGAGTTCAAATTGGGCCTCAGACACTTAAACAAAATCCACACTACAACCTCTTTGACAAATGTCACATGGTCTTTGCTAAAAGACCTCCAATGAAGAGGAACCCACTACCTCTTCAAGGCAGTTCAGGACACTTTCAGATAGCTCTTTTAGGAATTTGGTTGCTTAGTTTATTTTTGTTTTTCAGTATCTTGCCTAAATCTACTGTCAGCTAAATAATTAATATTACATTTGCATTAATAGCTGAATCAATTTGAACAAGATTTCTAAGATCTCTTTTCCAGCTCTCATACTTCAGGATTATAATTTATGATGTGATCAACCACTCATAAAGTGACCTGCAAATGATCAGTGTAAAATATCAGATAGATCCATTCTCATTCACTTCAGGTTAGAACTCAGAGACATTTTGAGGTCTATTCCAACAATCCCTGTGGTGCCTTTATAGATTTTATTATTAGGAACATTTCTGAAAGTTACAACTTTCAGCTCTTTCACTTGACTGTCAAGGTTGAAAGTACAATTGGATGGAGTCTTTAGCAGGGAGTTGTGTCTTATATAAAAATGCATATGAAAGACTAAGAATCTGTGCTCTAGGGACAATGAACTGAAACGATTCTGGGTTGGCATGAAAATTCAAGGTTGGTTCCAAAGTTGATAAATTGCATTTGTCCATCCCCATTTTTAGTGAGGAATAGAAGTTTAAAGTTTTAATATTTAAGTTTTTCAATTGCTTTAAAAAAAATTCTCAGTGAATCTGATTGTGAAAGGTCTTCGAATTAACAGACAGGAGGAATGCATTGCCATTGGAGTAATTAGAGTTTTTTAGCAATCAAATCAATTAGTCAATCATCAAGAATTTGCCCTGTGTCAAGTGTGTGTGTGTGTGTGTGTGTGTGTGTGTGTGTGTGCGCGCACTCTGCAAAATATACAATATACTCCAAAGGAATGCATCAGTTGTATCCTCAAGGAGCAGCTGTTCTTATTGGGGAAATAAGACATTGAAGGAACATTGTGTAGCTTTGTGTTATAGGTTGCTTGCTGTTTGTCTTTCATTCTCAAAGGGGACCATGACATCAGGGAGGTGATGCCATGACATGCAAGTGAATTGGATTTAAGTGAGGGAGGGCTGTGCAAAGTCACCAACCTCACTTTCTCCTCTGCAGCCAACTGCATCCAGTGGTCAGATATGGATCAGAACAACTGGAGATGGCCCAGGATGCTGTGTTATAGGAGTTCATAGGGTTAGTGTATAAGTTAGTAAAGGACTTAATGCAGAAGCCTGTGCTTGAATCAGACCTTGAGGGCATTCTAGGCTTTTTCTTGGTGTTTTATTCATCCAAACATGTTTTAGATCACAGCAAATTTTAAATTGACTAAGGAATAACATTTCATCTTTCTGGCAACCCTGACTACTTAGAAAATTGCAGGAAATCATGTATTAAACAGAAAAGTTCTTTGAACACCAAAGATAGACCATATATAGTTCTTTTATGCTCCTATAGGACAGTCTTCTAGGCTCAGGGGGTGCATGAACTTGGTTAGGAAAAAAAATACCTTTTTTTTTAAACCTCTAACTGAAATTTTATACATTTTTCAATTATGAATATGAGTCTTAAACAATACTCTGAGAAGGGATCCAAAGGTCAGACTGCCAAACAAATCCACAAAATAAAAAAGGTTGAGAACCCCTGGTAGATGGAATGATAGTACAGTGCCTGACACAAAGTAGGTACTTAATAAATGTTTTCTGGCTGACTGATTGCTACTGGCAAGCATACTATAAGCAAGAAAGAATAGTTGACAGCAGTAGAAAAAGCGAAAAAAATATGCATAAACATATGCATACACACATATACATACATATGTGTGTGCACATACATACATACATACATACATACGATACAAGAACATGGAGGATTGAAGTTTTTAGTATAGAGGTAGTCCATCATCCTCGATTCTGTTTAGTTTTCTCTTGGGTTCTAGTCCAAGCTTCATCAGTAGTTAACTCGTTGCTTGAGCTAGGCAAGTCTGTGATTTAATAAACTCCAGATATCATTATTAAAACAAAGGATAGTCAGTGTTGTTCAAAATCATTATCAACTCAGTCATCAATAAGAAGCTAAACTGTTTTCAGTATATTCTATTTAAGAAGGCAGAGTAATGTATAATGTATTTTTAGAAAGGTTTTCATTAGGAGAAGTTAGAATTTTATAAAGTTTTCATGCTTAAGGGAATAACTGGCAGTTCTCTGGAAAATTGTGCCATATAGAATCGTTCACTTTCCAGGGATAACTGATAGATGAAGACTTAATGTATATAAATGTGATAATTTGGTATTGTTGTAATTATATTCACCTTTGCTAAAAATAATTTATTCAAAATATATTATTTTCTTTGCTTCAAAGACTTCATATATCGGATAAAGTTGGGTAGATGTCTGGATACTAACTATGTTCTTGCTTGAACTGGAACATGATTGCAATGTTATGTTTTTTGGTCATAGTGAGATGAGTTTAAAGTACAGAGTTTATCCATATGCTTTCCTACTAATACCTTTCATTTGGGTAAGGTCATTTAACTTTCTATAATTCTTGTATGCCTGTTATTTTGACTTCACAAGATCCTGATGAAATAGGTAGATTAAGTATTCTAATTTTCTCTTGAAAGAAGCAACATATAAAGGCATAGACATGCCTAAGGTCATATAGTCAGTATATTTCTGACAGAGAATGGATAAAACCCAAACTTTCTGATCTCTAATGCAGGACTGATTTGATTAGCCTATGGTCCACCTTCCTCTCTATAATAGAGGTCTGTACCTTCTTTAGTGCCTTTGATGATATATTTAAATGCTTTGTAAAACAAACAAAAACAATCACAGTGAATTAGGTATGAAAAATGCTAGTTTATACACCTAAAATAAATGGGAAGAACATAGTGAAACTCAGCCACATCTATTGTACTGTTAAATTTGTTGGATTTTTACCCATACCTTTCCTAGAACGTTGTGATCTGACAGCCAGACAATAAATCATTTTTCAGATCATGCTTTTGAGAGGGTCTAGTTTAGGATTACTGAATTATGAGAACTTCTGACAAGACTTGCTCATGTATCACTATTCTTCCTTTCTTAAAATATTTCATATTCTTTTTGATGACTTATATGAGTATATGTTTTATTCCTCCCATATAATGTATGTTCCTTGAAGGTACAGAATATTTCATGTTTGTTTCATGTCTATCTTTAGCACTTAGCATTTAGAACCATCTAAAAATGTAATGGCAATCTAGATTGGTGGGAAGAGGTACTGGGAGTCCTCTCATTGGGTGGCCACATAGTGAATATATTTTGATGGAAATTATTTCTCAGGTATGGGTTAGTTCCTTCCAACTCTAAAGTCAGAGATTATATTGATATTCACTGAATAATACTTTTGAAAGGGTTCAATTTGGCATTACTTATAACCTTCCATGTAGGGCTGGAGGGTGGAACATAAATATCCTATACAGCTTTTCTATCCAGAGGGTTGGATCTGGAGTCTCCAGCTAACTCTCCAGTTTCCATCTATAGTTCTGCTTGGTTTGAACTCTAAGAAACATGATGCTCCTGCACTAGGGTAGTCCCTACTGGTCCATTTCCCCACCTTTCCAGCTTCCCTTTGTGTGTTGTCTTCCCTAATTAGATTGTAAGCTCCTTGAGGCCAAGGACATCCTTTTTCTTGTATCTTTAGCCTTGCTTAGCACTTAGCACATAGTAGGTGCTTAATAAATGTTTATCAAATTATTGAATGTAGTATTTTACATATATATACACATGCATATATACATACATATATACATATACACATTTATACACACATGTGCATGTGTGTTGTTTCTTGAATGAAAATATGCAAGGAAATCTCTTGCAGTGAAAGAGCAGTGAGATATTTTAATCAATGTTGCTTTAAAAAAATGATGTCCCTTGTTTTATCTATAGAACAATGGAGTGGTAGAATGTCATACTTCTTGATTGCGTATTATTACTCAAAGTCCTGTTTATTGTAACTATTGTGTTTATTTAACTCTGAATATATTTTCAAAATCTAATCTCATAACTGGAGACTCTGCTAGGTTTTTGTTTTACTATCTATATTTACTATATATACACTTAAGTAAAATAATGGTGAATATCAAGTTACCATATTCCAACCCTTTATGTTTGCTGCTTTGGTTCCATATCTAGCCTATTTTTGTGTTGAGAATGCCAATTTGAAACATGCAATATCTCTTGCATTGTCTCTTTTCTTTTTATTCCCAAAGTACCACCATCTTAGTGGTGTCATAGTAGTATAGCCACTTCTCTAATCTACAACACCTGCTTGTTATAAATATCACTTGTGATCTCTAATTAGTGATATTTCTACTGATTGTTACATGGAAATACCAAGAAGTGACATCATCTTCACTGTTCTTGATCTCCTTTGTATGCTGACAGAACTGAGCACCATACCACAGATGTTGTCTGATCTGGACAGAATATACTGTGACTGTGACTCTCAGTGTAGCCCAATGTCTCGTTACTATTTCGAGGTTATCATAATCACACTGTTTGCTAATTGATATTGAGCTTCTAGTTCACTGAGACCCCAGATCTTTTTTCAAACTGTTGGCTAAGTATATTTGCCCCATTTCGTACTTCTTGGAGTAATTTTTTTTGGAAAAAAATATAAGAATTTAGTATTTTCCTCATTAGATTTCTTAGATCTTATTAAATTAACCCAGTTCTCTAACTTGTCACTTTTTTTTTATCCTAACTATCTTCTAATATGTTAGTTGCCCTTACCAGCTTTGTGTCATCTTCCAAATGGGAAAGGCAGATAGGGTTACTGTCAAATAACTTTCCCATCTTTGCACTGGATAAAGCAGGGGAATTCCTTTCATTTCTCTGCTGCAGCAAGTGGTCTCCTATGACTGATATCACTGACACAGACTCAACTCATTTACCACCACTCAGTGATTCCCATAATTTGGGCCTTTCTTTGTAGTCTGGTCAGTATTTCCTTAGACATTAAATCTTAAAGCAAGAAGGGACATTTGAGATTCTTTCCACCACCAACTTTGCTCTAGAGTTCTAGTTCTCTATTTCCAACCATCTTACATGGCACCTTGAATCCAACATGTCCCAAACTGAATGTATTTTCTTCCAACTACTTGGGATTTTTCCAAATTCCTCCACATCACCATAATTTCTCTATTTCTTGCCTTCCTCTGAGTCACTCAGATGAGTCCTAGCTGCATTCATCTATTATTCTTCCCTATCTCACCTTCATACCATTCAGCATGATGTTGAGAATGCCAGTTTGAAACATGCAATATCTCTTGCATTGTCTCTTTTCTTTCTATTCCCAAAGTGCCACCATCTTAGTTTAAACTTTCATCTCTTCTTATCTAGAATATTGTACTAGTTTTCCAAGTGTTGTTCTTATCTCCATTTTCTATCCTTTCCAATATATCTTGTCAAATGACTTCCTAAATAATCTTCCTATTGTAAAGTTCTGTTCGTATCACTTCTACTCAAATTTTCAATGGCTCCTGATGAGATAGAATAAAAGCTAAAAATAAAATACAAGCTTCTTATTTTGACATTCAAGACTTCTACTACCTCCATGCCCTTGCTCATGTCAAAACCCATTCTTAGAAAAGTTTCTATCCTTGTATTGGGTTGCATTTCTTTACTTTTATCTGGGGAACTTCTCCTTGAAGTATTCTTTGCACTTTCATTTTACTCTATTCCCATGCTGATCTGTCTCTTTCCAAATCAAACTCATCACACTATAATTTGATCACACTAATTTTGTGTTCATGGCTTTCTGGTCTCAACTTGATAGCAGTAAATGTGTTCTCAGTGTTCAACACAGTATCTTATGCATAATAGATGTCTGATAAATATGTGTTGCGCTAGTCCTGGGTTTTTTAGTAATACATTTATATAGTGTTCTATACTTTGGAAAAAGTTTACACAAAACAACAAACTGTCTCAAAACCAGGTCTTCTGACTTGAGATTTAGTGTTCTTTTTGCTCCAATTTGCTTCATATGTTTTCATAGGATCACATAAAAAGGGGTTGAGATTACAAAAATGCATAGCAGAGTTTTCCCCACTCTGTACTGTTTTCTTACACCATACTAGTTTCAATGTGAAGGAAAGAAATATCTTTTCCTAATTTAAGCCTTGACTTTGAGAAGTCTTTATTCACAAATTGCACAAATTACCAGAAAGCAAATAATACATTTAGATGGATCATACTAGCAAAAATAAATAACAGAAAAACCTGTGCAATAAAACTAGGTAGGTTCCACACTAAACAGAGCGCTAGACCTAGAATCAGGAACACATAAGCTCAAATACGACTTTTACCAGTTTACCAGCTATGAATCTGGGCAAGTCAGTTAATATCTCCCATCCTTAGTCTTCTCAACTATAAGCACCTACTTTCTAGAGTAATTGTGAGGAGAAGATGAAATAATACTTGTAAAGTGCTTTTAAAACTCTAAAGAGCAAAATAAATATTATTGTTATTATTTATTTACCATTATTAACCCTTCCTAAACTAATGGCAAAATAGTTATTTTTCCTTATTTTTGTTTGCCCTTCATTTTTGAAGAGGACCAATGATATCACAGGGTATTGTCTTGACTTGTGTGTATACTGGATTTAAATGAGTCAGAATTATACAAAGTCATGAGCCAAACTCTCTCTTCCAGAGTCAAAGTCCAATGACAAGATAAAAATCAAGATGATTGATGATGGCCCAGGATGAACTGGATGACCGTGGCATTTTTGATGACCAAGCTCTAAGTTCTCTAAATGCCTGCTTCAGCTTCCTTCACAATCATTAGAACAAATTGTTCTCATCTGCCCATTCCCTTGGGGAAAGTCTTCACATGCTGGGAGTAGACATCCCATTAACTCTCCAGTGGGTTTGAGGCCTGTCAGTTACCCTCAACTTGGTTTAACCTGTCTACTGAGATGGTTTACTTGGATGTGGCCACTGCACATGTTATAGTTTCTTGGAACCACAGATGAGAGTTGAGTGCCAGGTAAACACCAAATGTAGATGAGCAGTCCTGAAAAGGGCTCAGCAAGTCCTTACAACAGAGGTGCTAATCCTCCTCAAACACCTATATATTTCAGTAGATCCCAAAAGAAAAGAATTACTCTGAAAAACTTTATGTCAATGGGAAAAAAAAAAGACATATCTGTAAGATTGAGGTGGGAGGCAGAAGGAAATCAATCTCCTGAGACACTGAAGAGAGGACTCCCCTGAGTTGCTGCCAGATCAATTTTCAGGGAATGTCCTTGCCTCTTCAGCTGTCATTTCATTCATTTCCACTTTGCCCACTGTCAATCCCAAGCCAACTCAACCTACCAGCTATCAGTTGACTGAAGTCAACTTTCACTAGCTCCCCCTAGTTGTCAGATGCTTTATTTTTTTCTGTTGCTTGTCAGTCAAAGCTAACTCTGTCTTTGGCTCTTTCCTTCTGTCCTGAAAGCACCTTTCTGCCATCAAAAAAAAAACAAAACTATCCATTACCTCTAAAATAATATATACACTTCTCAATCCAGTAGGTAAAGGAAAAGGTCAGGGAAGTGAGAAAAAAGACATTTATATACTCCTTACCATGTACAACTAACACTGTATTAAATGCTTTTTATAAAGATTATCTCATCTGACCCAAAAGACTATTGTGAGATATGTGTTATTATCATCCTATTTTGTAGTTGAGGAAACTGAAACAGAGGATAAATAGCTTGTTTAAGACTTTCTACTAGACATTCACTCCTACCAAAGTGGTCTTAGGCACACATTGTTCCTGCATTCCCTTACTTTTTTGTTGTTCAGTTGTGCGAGGAAGTCTCATGACTCCGTTTGGAATGGTTTATCATTTCCTTCTCCAGGTCATCTTACAAATAAGGAAACTGAGGCAAACAGGGTTAAGTGATTTTTTCAGGGTCACAGAGCTAGTAAGTGTCTGAGGTCAGATTTGAACTCAGGAAGATGAGTCTGCCTGACTCCAGGCCAGACACTCATTCAATGCATCACCTAGCTGTCCCAACTTGGCCCTAGGCTGGAGCCTTAGTGATGTTCCAGTTACTAGCATTTTCTCCTTTTAGAAATTGCTTTAAATATATTTTGTGTTTGCTTATTTGTTGATATGGCATAGCCCTCTAACAGAATATGAGCTCCCTATGGACAGAAATTGTTTTCTTTTTGTATGGATTTAAGCATAATTCATGCTTAATAAATGCTTATTGAGGGGAATGGAATTAAGTTGGACACCAAAGGACTTTTGCTGTAGTCTTTCCATCATGAAGCCATCATGGTGTCTCATACTTCTTACCTAGGGTTTCCTTTCTGCTTTCCAAAGAAGCTTTGCTTTGCTTCTTTCTTTTCCCTGTTCCTGTCTCAGGTAAGAATTGCATTAGATTCAGACCTCCCAGTCTGAATGCCTGGGGGTGGGGTGGGGTGAGGAGAGGGTGTGCTATTTTTAATACTCTTTTAGAACTAGCTCTTTCGGAGACCACCCAAGTCAAGTGCCTGGGAGCTATTAATCAAATTCTTTGGTCTGTCTTTTTCACTTACCACATAGCTCTGTTTAGGATGTGATTAAAAGGGCTGCTCTGGCCCTGGCTGTGAGACTTCCTCTTTCGTCTACATAGAGTGTCTCCAGCCCAGATTCCTTTGTGAGTTAGGGTGAGTGATTTTCTTTTATATCTTTGCTGCCTCAGGAGCAGGAAGTGGGATTACTCATTTTGTTTCAGTCACCTGATGCGTTTATCAGTCAGTCAATCAATCAATCAATCAATCAATCAAACTAGCATTTCTTAAGGCCTACTATGTGCTAGGTATTGTGCTTTGTGTTGGGGATACAAAAAAAGGAAGACAAAAGAGAGAGAGAGAGAGAGAGAGAGAGAGAGAGAGAGAGAGGAGGGAGAAGAAGGAGAAGGAGAAGGAGGAGAAGAGACAAATCCTACTCTTTTTTTAAATTAAATTTTATATTTATTTTTAGTTTACATCATTCAGTTCCACAAGATTTTGAGTTACACATTTTCTCCCCATCTTTCCCCTACACACCATGCCAAAAACAGCAATCCTACTGTATACCCCTTCCCCCAATCTGCTCTCTCCTATATCCGATATGGATGGATCTCCCTACCCCAGTGCCTGTAAATCTTATTTCCCAGTTGCATGTAAAAAAATAATAATAAATTTTAAAAAAACATTTGATTTTAAAACTTTGAATTCCAGATTCTTTCCCTTCTTCCCTCCTCACCCACCCTTATTGGGAAGATAAGCAATTCAATATAGGTTGTACATGTGTAGCTACATAAAACATTTCCATAGTGGATATATTGTGAAAGACTGACTATATTTCCCTCCTTCCTATCCTGCCCACCCTCACTTGTACTATTTTCTGCTTTGACCCTGTCCCTGTTCAAAAATGTGTGCTTCTAACTGCCTCCCCCCATCTGCCCTCCCTTCTATCATCTCCCCTCTTGTCCCCTTCCCCCCTACTCTTCTTAGGATAAAATACCCAATTTAGTGTGTATGTTATTTGCTTCTTAAGCCAAATTCAATGAGAGTAAGGTTGACCCATTCTCTTTTGCCTTCCTGTTCTTCCCCTCTATTGTAACAGTTTTTCCTTGCCTCTTTTGTATGAGATAATTTACCCTATTTTGTCTCTCCCTGTCTCTTCTCATTATTCCTCTCTCACCTCTTAATATGATTTTTAAAATATCATCCCTTCCTATTCAATTGATCCTGTGCCCTCTGTCTATGTATACCTGTACAAATACATACACACACTCCCATATGTATTCATATGCATATATACCCTCCTATATAGACATGTATATGTATGTACACATGCATACATACATATATATGTATGTATATACATATACATATGTATGTATGTATATATACATCTATATTCTTTTCAACTATCCTCATACTGAGAAAAGTTTCATCAGTTACAATTATCATTTTTCCATGCAGGCATGTAAATAGTTCAACTTTGATAAATTCCTTATGATTTCTTTCCCCTGTTTACCTTCTCATGCTTCTCTTGCTTCTTGTATTTGATTGTCAAATTTTCTATTCAACTCTGGTTTTTTCATCAAGAATGCATGAAAGTCCTCTATTTTGTTGAATGACCACATTTTCCCCTAAAACATTATACTCAGTTTTGCAGGGTAGGTGATTCTTGATTTTAATGCTAGTCCCTTTGACTTCCAGAATATCATATTCCAAGCCCTACGATCCCTTAATGTAGAAGCTACTAGATCTTGTATTATCCTGATTGTGTTTCCACAATATTCAAATTGTTTCTTCTTGGCTGCTTGTGATATTTTCTCCTTGACCTGTGAACTCTGGAATTTGGGTGTAATATTCCTAGGAATTTTCTTTTTGGGATCTTTTTAAAGAGGTAATCAGTGAATTTTTTCAAGTTCTATTTTTCCCTCTGGTTCTAAAATATCAGGGCAAATTTCCTTGAGAATTTCTTGAAAAATGATTTCTAGTTCCTTTTTTTGATCATGGCTTTCAGGAAGTCCAATAAGTTTTAAATTATCTCTCCTGGATCTATTTTCCAAGTTAGTGGTTTTTCCAATGAGCTATTTCACATTGCCTTCCATTTTTTCATTTGTTTGGATCAGTTTTATAGTATCTTGATTTCTTATAAAGTCATTAGCTTCCATTTGTTCCAATCTAATTGTGAAGGAATTAGTTTCTTCAGTGATTTTTAGAAATTTTTTTTTCCATCTGGCAAATTTGGCTTTTTCAGGCATTCTTCTCCTCATTTGCTTTTTGGGCCTCTTTTGCCATTTGAGTTAATCTATTTTTTAAGTCTTCAGTCAGGTTGTTGACCCTCTTTTTATGATTTTCTTGCATCATTCTCATTTTTCTTCCCAATTTTTCCTCCACTTCTCTTACTTGATTTTCAAAATCCTTCTTGAGTTCTTCCATGGCTGGTAACCTATTCATATTTTTCTTGGAAGCTTTTGGTGCAGGAGTTCTGACTGTGTTATCTTCCTCCTGTTCTATGTTTTGCTCCTTTTTGTCCCCAAAAAAGGAATCTAAGGTTTTATTGCCGTGCTTGCTTTACTTCCTTTGCTTGTTGATGTTGCTACTCACTTACTTGACTTTTGAGCTCTTTGCCACAGTAGCATTCTGTTTCCAGAGAGGAGAGCTTTGTCCCAAATTGCTGGGGTTTACGCAGATGCTGGAGCTATTAGTTGGGTGCCCTCTTTCCTGTCCCCACAAGCTCTGGCTCATTGGTCACACACCTCAGGACCACAACCGAAGACTGCAATCCAGATCCAAGAAGGTTAAAGCAAGAGCAGTTACCCTCTGAATGGTTGCTTGGTCCTCTTACAATCTGCAGGCCAGGGGGTGGCTAGGTAGCGCAGTGAATGAGCACTGGCCATGGAGTCAGGAGGACCTGAGTTCAAATTCGGCCTCAGACACTTAAAACACACACACACAAAAACTAGCCGTGTAACCTTGGGAAAGTCACTTAACCCCAATTGCCCTCCAAAAAAAAGAAAAAAAGTCAAAAAAAAGAAAAAGTTAATGCCTCCAAAAAACTGGACATTAAGGGGATGCCCATCAATTGGGGAATGGCTAAACAAATTGTGGTATATGAATGTAATGGAATACTATTGTGCTATAAGAAATGGGGATGAGATGGATTTCATATTTACCTGGAGAGGCTTATATAAACTGATACTAAGTGAGAAGAGCAGAACCAG
>CM053584.1:78351363-78429964 GCA_028627135.1 Pseudochirops cupreus
AGGAAGCATAGACAGCCTATTGATGATTCCTTACTCATGTTACATGACTGGCTCACCAATCATATTGATCACTATTTTTGAGAAATATCTCAAAGTAGATGCACAACTGACGGAGAGTCAAGAGGGTCATTTGCATAGATTGTTGCATTTTAATCTTTCTGATCAGTGTACTGAAGAAGAACCAATACCTTCCCCCTCTGTCCCTCACTGTACAGTACAGAATGTTCTCTCTCAAGTCAGATGTTTCTTTGAAGTGTTGTGAGGTCTTTGTTGACTCTGTGGAAATTATGCAACTTTTAGTTTATTGATAAACAATTATTAATATGCAGATGAATTTAACAATAATGTTGACAGATGGTGAGTGAGAACTGATCTAAGTACTGTCAGCCACAGTCACTCAAGTTGGGTTGAATCATGGGCACACGGAGAAGAAATTCACTAAATTCTTGTTTTTGGATTAGGACTGGAGGTTAATATTTCATTAAGATGCATCACATGACTCCAGCTTTTATATTAAAAAAAAACTCTCTATTTGTTTGCAACTGTTTGCTAGCTTTCATTTTAAAAGGCAAGTCCACAATAACCTGTAGGTGTTTTAACAGTTGAGAGTATTTAGGTTTTGGCACCCAGTCTATTATTACCCAAGGTTAAAAATTGAATAGGATTCTTAATTACAACATGATTTAAATGAGCAAGTAAAACAAAAGAAACCTTATGGAAAACAATTATTAATTTCTCAATACATTATCAGTTTACTTCATCTCAATTAGGCAATCAATCAATCATGTATCATTTAATAATCATCTGCTAAGTACCATTCCATTATTATTTTACTGGTAAATGGAGATGTAGAGACAAAATGAAAAATGTGCCTGCCCTCAAGGACCTTATATTCTAATGTGGAATAGGATACTTACACAGAAGTAAGAAAAAATACCTACTATGAAGATATAGAGATTAAAAAAATAATAATAAACTTCCTTAATTCTCCATCCAACCCTCTAATATCCTTAATCTACCATATGTCAATGTCATTCAGATTGTTTCCTACTGTTCTATAACCCAGAGAAACTATTTGAGTCAAGGAAAAACTAAAAAAAAGAAAGTATAACCTGTGCTTCAACTGTCAAATAGTAACTTTTGCTTTCATAGGTTATAAGAGTAAATTAACTTTAATAAATTGAAGTAGTCATATTTTATTCAGTCTCAGTATTTTAAATGTTTTTATATCATTTGAAATTGAATGCTTTACAAAAACTATTATTATAAGTACTTTATGAAATAAAATGCTAAATTTAATTTAAATTGGAAAATAAGATTCTATATGCAAATTTTTAAATAATGAAACCAAATTATATAACTATATTTAGTATATAACAAGTAGGGAAAGCAGTGTGACATGAGGGATAGGGGATAGAGAGCCTGCCTCAAGGAAAGGAAGATCTGAGTTCAAGTCTCACCCCTGACATATACTTGCTGTGTGACTTTGGATAAGACCCTTAATCTCTTGGTGCTCTTTACAACACTAAGACTAAGTTGCAGAGTGATTTCTGACTGCATTCATAGAGACAATTCCCTCACTTGGCATTTCCTATCCTACTAAAATGACAGGTCCAGTACTTATCCCTTGCTACAAGCATATCATTGTGATCTTAAAGAGAATTACTGCTGCCAAGCATCATGGTGGATAATCCATGCTTTGGGTCTTTTTCATGTGGGAAAGAGACCGTGAAACTTCAGAAGTTATGTGTCATACAGAAAGCTAGAATTTTTCTTAAAGTTAAAGGAAATGCCCATTAGATCATGGCATTTAAAGTTGCCTACATATTCAAACATACTCAAAATTTCCATTGCATCAACTGGATATGTATGACCTCTTAACAAATTCACTGGTCCCCTGACCAGTTACAACCAACTACATAAGGTCAACCATCTGAGCCCTCAAGTGACTTTGTGTTCAGTTGGGACAAAACCTATAACCCCAGTGGCCTAGTATACAAAGTCCTCAGGGTAAATGCATAAAAGACCTAAAAACATGATCTCTCCAACTCTATCTTCCAACACCAGGAACCAAGTATCTATGCTATAGAAGGTATTGGCATCCATGGAAAAGTGATTACTCCCTAGCAGTATGTGCTTTGTGAAATGTGCAAAGTGCCAGGAGGCTGCCTCCTTCCTCTGACTTTGTTGGATATCGTGATAAATATCCCACTGTGCTTCTCTGCAATGTCATTAGTGAAATTTCACAAATTTACTGATGAAGTCATGTACTTTGGAGGAACGATCACATGTGGGATAATAATGATCTTTCGCACTTTCTGATTTCTGTATTTGAAGAAAGATAAGAAAAATATCGAGGCTGTGAGGTCTGTGGACTGAGGTGTCTAATGTTTAACTCCATAATATTTGCTGCATTGATAGTTGTAAGAGTTTCATCTGCATTATCAATAGTGTGGATTGCTCTTAAAAAGGGTTCCAAATGTGATGTAGGAAATAATCACTGGGACTATCCCTTCTGCCAATGGGACTATCTGACTGATAAATACTTGTAGAATAAGTTTCCAAAACCAGTTGACATTGTACTTTTGACTTGATTCTCTTCTCCATCTATCTGGGAGTAAGGTTGACTCAGTTGACAATCTGTGGGATTCAACTGATAAATGGCCTCCTTGGAGCAGTGT
Organism: Pseudochirops cupreus; assembly: GCA_028627135.1. Taxonomy (NCBI): domain Eukaryota; kingdom Metazoa; phylum Chordata; class Mammalia; order Diprotodontia; family Pseudocheiridae; genus Pseudochirops; species Pseudochirops cupreus. The sequence goes on from CM053584.1 coordinate 78,354,045, forward strand.
TTGGGCAGTGGAAATGGGATGAATAATGTAAGGATAAGTAATCTGCTTAAAGTTCTGTGATGAGCCTTTTGTTATCCTGGCCTACCCTGACATAAGAGTCATCATCTTTGGAAGGTTCCAAAGGATCCCTTGCCCTTTCCTGAGGAGGTGTTAGTATAAGGCAGCCTTGCTGATCTCTTATCCAAGCAACAGCTCAGGAAACTCTAGGTTAGAAAATTCATTCAAATGAATACAAAATAAGGAAAATCAGTTAATTCTTGGCAAGAAAAAAGAGGCACACAATGCTGCCAAACTGATTGGCTCTCACAGATTGGTGACATGAAATGACTTTTGGGAGGGATTGGAAGGAAGAGTTGGAGTGAAGAGTGGGATTAGTGGTAAATTCATGACTATTTCTAATATTAGAATGGACAAACAGTACTAGCTTTGTAAGACACAGAATTAGTTTCTACCCACCCCTCACCCCTGGAAGATTTCCCTGACTATAGATAACTTTGTGCATAATTACACTACCTGATTTGGAATGAAGAAATGATTTAATTTTTGGAGAGAGGGACTTTCTCTTTTCATTTGACAAAAGACCCTCAGGTCATAGATTTAGAGTAAGAACAAAATTTAGAGATCATCTCTATATACTGGTTCATTATTTTTCTATTTAAAAAATATTAATTAATATTTTTTTATATCACCTTCATTTCCAAAGCTATCTCTTTGCAGTTCAGCAAAAAACCCAAAACAAAACAACACACACACACACACACACACACACACACACACACACACACACACACACATACAAACTATCCAACGTATCACCTGAGTCTGATAGTGATCCCAAAAGCCTTAGGGAAATTTTAAGTTTTAATAACTTTAGAAATATAAATGATACAAACTGGCAAAAACCAAAAAGACCAACATTTTAAATGTTAATTATTTAAAATTTTAAAATACTGGTATTTTGTTCAAATTCAACATATTCACTACCTTATGCTAACTTGAATTTGAGTTCACTAACTTGATTTGTTTTACTAGTCATTATTATGAATCATGTAAGTATACAAAAAGGGGGGTGACAAACTAGACCCTCTTTTGTCTCCCAGGGCTCACTCAGATCTTTCTTCTCCTTGGCCCACTCTGTCAGGTAGACTGCAGTCATGCTATACTTTCAGAGTCATCTTCTGAGTGACTTTGCCATTAACCTTGCCTTGACCAGAAACCATGGTCTGGGAAGTTACAATTTTTTTAATGTCTGGAACTTCTCTCACTGTATTTCCCTTACCCTTAACACATCTCACAATTCTAGTTCTAACAGCTTGATCAAATCAGTGATGCCTTCATTCCCAGAAGAGAGGAGTCAATCTATTCCTATAAGGTCATACTTACCATCCCTCTAAGGGAGAAAAGTGCCCCTACTCTTCCCTGTCATGAAAGATTAAGAAATTCATCTTAGAAATAGAGATTTAAAAAAAAATGTCTTACTGGCTAGGAAAAATGCCTGATTTAACCCCCATCAAAAACTATGGGATATAATCAAGGCCAGATTTGGTGGGAAAAAATGTACTTTCTGAAGGAAGAAAGCAAAGCAATTGGAGTTAAATGACTTGCCCAAGGTCACACAGATAGTAAATGTGTCAAATGTCTGAGTCTGGATTCGAACTCAGGTGCCCCTGACTCCAGGGTGGTTGCTCTATTTACTGTGCCATCTAGCTGCCCGACAATGTGTTTTCTTGATGAATTAAAGAATGTGTCAAAATCTTCCAAATGAAATGTCAAATCATGTAAAACAAATAACTATAATAAAAAGTAAATTTTAAACTAAAAAGTAAATGTAAATTTACTTTGAAAACTTTAAAATTTACTAATAGTAAAGTGTAAGTCAAAAAGTAAATTTTAAATTTAAACGTAAATATTGCATAGTAAAAGTTTTTTTAAGAGATATTTTTAAAGATTTATTGTATATTGATAAATTTACATATTTTATCTTGTCCTGAATAATTTGCACCCCACTATAGGAGATATCTCAGGTGGAATTTTAACCAAACACTTTCCTTACTTCTGATCCAGTAATGTTTCTAATTTGCCACAGTAGAAATTGATGATAATAATCTATATGCAATAAGTTTCCTTCCAATGAAGATATTTTGTTCTTAGTTTTCTATAGGTCCTGTGTGTGTGTGTGTGTGTGTGTGTGTGTGTGTGTGTGTGTGTGTGTGTGTTGGATTTAGTAGAGGATTAAGGAGGAGCATAGAAAGATGTTAAAATCTCGAGTATAAAGTTAATTAATGTTTTAGGAATGTAATTCTCAGACCTTAAAAAAAAAAAGAGAGAGCATCAGTAGTTCTATTTTAGGAGATTCTTTTTTCTGACTATGGTTAGTCGACCCCACTTATTGTGGGGTTTTACCTATAAGAGGTGATATGAGTACAAATAAGGGAACCGTGGTATTTTGGGACCAGGAAGTAAGGATATTTGAGACATTTCCTTTATGACTTAATTTATACCAAGATTTTCAGAGGTTAACCCCCCTGTGACATACATGGTACTGAGCTGTGAGTCAGACCCAGGACTGAGTCTAGTTAGGGGTAGGGAACCTGTGGCTTTGAGGCCACATGTGGCCTTCTAGGTCCTTGGGTATGGCCTTTTGACTGAGTCCAAGTTTTACAGAACAAATCCTTTTATTGAGGGAATTTGTCCTGTGAAATTCGGATTCAGTCAAAGGGCTTCACTTGAGGACCTAGAGCGCCACATGTGGCATCAAGCCTGCAGGTTCCCCACCCCTGCAAGGCCTAGCTGCATCTAACTTACTTAAGTAGAAGCTAATTAAGGATTCATGTAACCCCACTGCTCAATTATTTTACCCCCTAATTTCTATTCCTCATTTCTCATTATACAACTATCAATTAGTATAAACAATTTATCATATTTTATTTGGTTCCTAAGCTCTACAGTTGTGTGCTCTAGAAATAGGGAATTATGGGTGATCATCAGTGTCCATAAGGGGCCTTTTATCTTTGTCAAGTTCCCTACACTCCTCCTTCAGATCTGAAAGGCCTCAATCAGGAGTGTGCCCTCAAAGGTGGATTAGTTCTGCCCAGGCATAATAGCAGAAAACCAACTACTTGTTCAGGAATAGTTGAAAGGGTCATAATTAATTCTGTAGTATCTATTTAAGGTTTATGAGATTTATATTCCTACTAGTTCATCTCATTTGCTCAGTTCAATTTGGTCCTTTGACTTTTATTTTAATTGACATATTGGGGTTGTATAGCCCTTGTTATATCCTTTCTTGTCAACAATCAGTAATCCTGGCTGAACTGCGTTGTATATGCTTCCAATTTCTCCTTTTACTATTTTGACTTTTAGCTTGTAGAGCAAGCTTCCTTATTATAGTAGAAGGCACTTTGACATTTTTGTCTTCTGAACTATGTAGTCAATGCCATGACCTCATAAAATAACTCAAAATGAGGTTCTCAGAACTAGTTAGTTACTTAAGGTGGATAGGCCAAGAATGTATCACTTACTGTATTCCAGATACTGCTCTAAAGCTCTGGCCATACAGATAAAAATACATAAGACAATTGTGGCCCTCAAAAAGCTGGGCCCCCTTATGATTGTTACAGCCTTCCCTATGGAAAGTCCCCAAAGGCAAGAACAGAGGAAAAGATTAGAGAACCATAGGAGTCTGCCCTTAAAAGTTCTATTAGCCTTCAATGATTCAGATAGACCCTGGTGCTTTGTGGCATCTGATTGCCAGCCCTAGGGGTTGAGCATAACTTTTTAGGGTTTCAGGATTTACTTATTTGATGTGACAAGTCCCTAGCTGTTCTGTTTATATTTAATCAGAGTTGCCTTTTTAAAAAAATCCATAAATGAGTGGAAATCTAAAATCCCAAAGCAAATCTCTGAGCAAAAGCGTAAGGTGATTAGCTGCCGGCAAGTTCCAATTCAGTAACATGGCTGGTGGGGAGACCAAGTTAACACACCATGTCACATCTTGCCGTCTCCTCGAATACAAGTGCAAGGGGGATCTCGACAAACCCATTGGCATGGTGGACAGGAGCACAGTTACATAAATCTTCTCTGTCAGATATGAATTTAAAATGGATTAAGTGAACTTTGCATTTACAAATCCGGTTAATTAGCAGATGATGGCAAAAAATAGGAGAAAGAAAAACCTTTAAAATGCTCGATTTTGAAAACTAAATTCTAGAGAACTCACTTTAACTTATTTTGAAACACAAATAAAATTGGAATAATGAGTAAAGACGACTCATAATTTTTTTCTGTTTTGATTTGTACTTTCTGTTTTATTCTTCACAGATGTAAAGATTTAATAAACACAGTTTGAACACAGACTGGATGGAGTATTTATTTTTGCTATTTGGGGAAACTTAAAATTCAAATTAGTTTACCATGAATATAAATAGAAAATGAGCTTTTAGCTAATTTAGATATTAAAGATCCTATGCAAGGAGGAGGGTTCAAAGAAAGAAACTCTAAATTTTGCTTTTATTTTTGCCTACAAGAGGTTAGTGGTCATTGGAAAACTAGGTCAGTGAAATAATTGTGTTATTGAAAATAATGAGCAACGACAGCTCAGCTACTATGTGTCCGGGGGGCTATACCATTTGAGTTGGGGTATTTTTATAAAGATGACATTTCTTGGGAGTGATGAAAATTATGTGGATTATGCTAATTCTAACATAAATTAACATATTAAAAGTGAAATATAGGTGAAGATTCTTATAACTAGATATCACTAAAATATGATTAGACTATTCTAACTAGAGTCACTTTATATTTCTAGAAAGTATAAGCATTTCATTAAATTATTTTATTCTAAAACAAGTTATTTGTTTTCCCTCATAAAGTAAGTAGATACTGCTTCTGTTTCTAAGAGGCCATATTATGGCATAGAATTATTTTCACCTTGTTTTACTTTGAATTTTTTTTTCAGACTCAATTAGTCAAGGACTTAAAAATAAATCTATACTATAAATTAAAAACAATTATATAAGAAACATTGTGTTAAGCTAATATGAATACAAGGGTTATTTTTTTTATCAAGCTAAGTTGATTCTTATTTCAGTATCATTGTACTTAACATGTCCGACACATTAGGAAATGGAATAGAAAGTAGAATTTGCGGTGATGAATGAAAATGTATTTTTTTAAATACAGGACTAGATTTTTAAATGTTTTGTTATTCTAAAACTGTTCCTTATACTTGCTTAGTATGCCAGAGATTTAAAAAAAAATGATTGGGTTTCAAATTGATGGAAAATGGCTTTGCCCCCAATTGAAATTTTCCCATAAAATATACTGCCTACAAGAAAATACATTAAAGTGTGTTTTAAATCTATTAGTAAACACAGGTTTTCTCCAGTCATTTACATAGAACACACTGAAGCAAAGAAGCATGCCATGCCTTCTAGCTAGATGCTAATAAGGCAACGGGGAGAAAAGTCATTGCAAGTCTATTCTGCATATATGCTTTCCATAATCCCCTCTCTCCCCTCTCTAAAACAATCCAAAGATCTCATGGCATTTTGATGGGGAGAGGGGTTTGCTGGTGAATGAGTATGTGGGAAAAAAAATTCAAGTAAAATATTCCTTTAAAAGTCTTCAGAAGCAAATTATTGCATGTTACCCTTAACTGATCTATTTTTAGACAGCCCAAAGCAGCCGGGTATGTCAGAAAGCTTTGCTTCATGAATTATTCATTTGTCCTTTTTTTTTTTTCCATTTGGCTACAGTTCTTTTATTTATGTTGTATGAATCCTTAAAGGCACTGAAGATGTTGTGTGGTATGTAGGAAAATATATATGCACAGATATTTTTATATGAAATTATTAACCACATGTTTAATTGTCTGTCTGGGCTTTGCAAGCTTGTAGACACTTCAGTGTTTCCATAGTTATGAGAGACATCCATGCCAGGAGTGAGGTTTTCCCTGCGGGGAATCGTCTCTTTTATTAAAGCCAAGTAAGTTCCATAAAATTATGAATTCTCTTCTATGAAGGTTTGAGAGCATTTGAACCACTTTTGCTTGTGTCACAAAGCTCTAAGTGCCTTGTTCTTGAAGGGGTGGTGGGTGGGTTGATGTCACTATCCCAAAATGTGAGGTTTCAATTCATTCAAGTTATCATCTCTCCTCCAGACTTAAAAACATACCTCAAAGGTCATACATTGCCATCTCCATCTACCCATTTACTTTGGAGGTGAGAGGGACAGGGAAGAAGAGCCTTTTAAAATGTACCTGTAATAAAAAAATTTTTAAAAAAGTTGGGCTGTTCAGATAACTTAAGTGACAGTGGTCAAAATTTGTAGCTGCACATGTATAGGCTCTATATGTGAGACATTCCTCTGTGAAGCATTGTTTGAGTAACAAAGATAATTCAGCTAACATCTGTGACTAATGCTGCAGAAATAAGAGAGCCTTTGTCTGACCCTGAGCTGAATATTGAACATAAAAATATTGATTTGCTCCTCATTCTCACAAGAACATTTACTTCAGCCATGAATAGGATGGACTGTCTTACTGAAAGAAGCTATCCCTCTGACCTCCTGCATCCTTTTGTCTTTATCTAATTCCATCATCTCAGATGCCAAAGACTCCCTTTCACAGTTGTTTGCAGTTGCTTGTCATGCATGACTCTCTGTATTTTGCCTGGGCCTTTCTTTGCCCCTGGAAAAGCTGACAATGAAAAAAAAATAGTTTTACTGCTTTCCAAAAGCTCAGTTCACGCTCACTGGTCTCACTCTGACAGGTCAAAGGAGATGAAACTCCTTTTAGACAGGCTGGTGTTTTGTTTTGTTTTGTTTTTTAACCTCAGTAGTCTAAATTGTACTTGGATAATATAACAAATGTATTTTTAGCCTTTTGGCCATGATTGTAATCTACCAAAAGCAGTTTGATGTTTGAAACCATTTTGAATGAGAGATGTGTATAAAGGTAAAGAGGAATGAGAAGGGTTTGATCCTTGCTATATGGGCTCCAGTGTTTTCTTGAATAATTTCTCAAGTTTTCTTCAAAGAAGTGTGACTATTAGAAACAACCTTACCTAAATTAAATTAGCACCATAATAAGAGGTTTTCATTATGAGATTTATCCAGCTTACTTTTCTGCCTGTCAAATTATGCTTTTAAGTTACATCAATTCAAAAAATCAAAACTGATTTTATATATACTTCAGCGCATCTATGATTTCATTAGTGGAGGAATTCCTTCCAGTACTGAAATTAAAGAGTCCTCTCAGCTTTTGGGGTACCTGTTCCTGTCCTCTGATAAACTGTGTGTTCTTGTATGCATATATGTCCTCTTAAAAGTCAAATAATTCTCTATTTTCCTCTCTTTAGTTTTTAAAGTTTTTTTCTACAATTTAGAAAAATTAACAATGTTAAGAAAAAGAACATTCATTGAAATGATTTATACAATGAAAAAAATCAGAGTAAGAAAAATGCAATTAAAATATTAATATTCATTTATAGAATTTAAGGATTATTTCTTTATTTAAGAAATATTTTGATTGATTTTAGAAATAGTTTGAAAATCCCGTGTTCAATTCTCCACATTAGCTAATTATGATGATACTATACCCACCTTTGAGTAAAGTTATCTTTTTTTCTGGATGGGAAAATTTCTATACATGGTGAATTATTTTTCAAATTTTATGAGTGAAAAACATGCTAATGGCCCTCCATTTGATTTTCTGTTGTTATTTAATCTTATATCTAATTTTTCTTTGTCAAAAAGTCACAGCAATATGCATACATGAAGTCACGTCACCATCTTCCTCACACCCTGGCAAAACATTGTGGCTAAGATTATATTTGAATATGTACTTGAAATATATTATATTTGAAACCAAGCAGCTTAATGTTACTTTCCTGGGCCAGAGCCAGTGACTGAGCTGATGTCTAATATGATATCATATTTCTTACTGCACCTATGCTCCATGCTTAAATCAGAAATAGGTTGAAATTTTGCAGATGCATTTTGATGACATTAGCAGCATTCATGGGCATTCATGTAGGGCAGCTAGGTAGCATAGTGGATAGAGCAGCAGGAAAAGATGTGAGGAGAACCTGAGTTCAAATTCCAGCTCAGATCTAATGATGTGTGACTCTGGTCAAGTCATTTACCTTTTTAACCTCAGTTTCCTCATCTGTAAAATGAGCTGGAGAAGGAAATGGCAGAATACTCCAGTATCTTTGCCAAGAAAAGCCCATGTAGGGTCACGGAGAGTCAGACAAGACCCCATTTGGGGTTTTCCCGACAAAGATACCAGAGTGGCTTGCCATTAAGTTCTCCCACTCATTTTACAGATAAGAAAACTGAGGCAAATAGGGTTAAGTGACCTGCCCAGGATCTCTAATGGTAATGGTAATTTGAAGATCTTCCCTGCCCCTTTATAGGCCTAGGTGAATTTGAGGACCTTTACTGATCTGAAAATATACTTTGCCCCCTAATAGGATGAATGTACTGACATGGAGCCTGTGGTAGGAGGCTTGTTTTTCAGGAGGTACAACTTTTGTTGCTTTGTAGTCAAGTGAGTCACAAGGCTTATGATGTTCTCTGAACCCAGAGAAGGCTACATATACTCTCAGGTGAGGTTTTGCTTTGGGGCTCACTTTGGGAAGAGTTGTGTGATTTGGCCAGATGAGACTCTGGGCAGCCATTAATTCCCCTGGCTTTGAAAACCCAGATATTGGTGCTTCTCTCTCTGGTGACTAACTGTATATGTGTGATGGTAAGACAGCTAGAAGTCCTGTCTGTTGAATTGTGTTATTTTCTCTGTCTGTATTTTTTGTCTGCTTGTAACTTCTGTTTGTATTCTCTGAAGTTCTGAGTGCTGAATTTTTCCCCTGAACTAGGTTAATGATATATGTTTGATTAAAGTAAAATGGTTAACCCCTTTTTGAGTTGCTTTCTTTTAGAAAAGCAGATCAAAGAATCTGTGCTAGCAGCCATCCTGGGTATGCTAGGGTGTTTGCTGCTACAAGATCACAGAGTTGGTAAGTTTTTGAGGCTGGATTTGAACTCAGGAAGATGAGTCTTCCTGACTCCAGGCCAGGCACTCTATCCATTGTGCTACCTAGCTGCCTTGGGTGGATGGAAAACTGGCCTCACAGAGATACATGGCTTCAAGTTCTGCCTTTGACAGGTATTTCCTGTATGACCCTGGGTAAGTCATTTACAATTTTTGTGATATAAGCAGCTCTCTAAGACTGTGAATTGCTGAGAAGAGGCTGATTTGCATTGGTTAAGGGAATTTCCATACCTGGAAATTTCTTTATACTAATGAATTCACGAGTTTCTCATTCCAGTCCTATAAAAATAAAATTCTTGCAACTTGTAGCATTACTAAAAGCTGTAGTGATGAGTTATGGCATTAGTAGTCCATTTCTGTCTCTCCATCTTTCCTTTTCATAAATTGAAAGTAATTAGACACGGATAGCATGTGAGTAATTATTTTTAAAAAAAAGTCTTTGCATGCTAAATTAACAAAGCTGGAGCAATGACAGGGAGAATATGATGCTACCAGAATGGAAAGTTTAGGGTGTTCTGATCCCAGATTGCTGCCCAGGCTGATTGAGGCTATTTGGAATGTTCTCATAATCCAGGTTTGTCCAGTTTTTCTCAGGCTTTTGAACCATCTGCTCAAGAATGAGAACTGTCCATTTCTCACCCTTTTTGCATTGAAATGAAAGTAGATGTTATTCTTTATGAACTTGTAAAGAACCTTCTTTTAGCATTCTTGTGATTCTTACTTTCAGTTCTTCCCTACTTAGCCGTTTACATTTATTAAATTCTGCACTGTTATATAGCTAAATATTTTTCCCCTGCTGTTTATTAGAATAACATTGAGAATCATGGTAGTGATGAGCTAAAAAAGGGAGAAAAAAAGGGATGCTTAAATTTAAGATTTTTTAAAAAGTTACATGTAGTTCAACAGCATATGATGATGAGGCAGCTAGGTGGAGCAGTGGATAGAGTGCCCAGCCTAGAGTCAGAAAAACTCATCTTCTTGATTTCAAATTTGGCCTCAGACACTAGCTGTATGTCCCCGGGCAAGTTATTAACCTTATTTGCCTCAGTTTCTTCATCTGCATAGTGAGTAGGAGAAATATATGGTGAACCACTCCAGCATCTTTGCCAAGAAAACCCTTACGGGTTCAGAAAGAGAGAGGATTGAAAACAACTGACCACCACCAACAAAAACTTATATATGAATATGCCTAAAATAATACACACAGATTAGGGTCTAGAGGTGCTATTCTATTCTGGGCTAAAGTGATAAGGAATCAAAGTTTTCTCCAGGTATTAATACAGCACATTGTCTGAACTGACTCACCCAGCCTGAACTGAGAATCACCCATCTCCATCTTGATTTGCTTTGGGACCATAAGTAAAAGATTCAACCACTGCCCATAGAAACAAAGTGATTCAATTCAGGAAATACTTATTTATTGATAAATGATCTATAAGGCACTGAACTAGATGCTAGGGATACCAATACAAATTGAAAATGCATTCCTGCCCTCAAGTCGATTTCATTTTCTTGGGGAATTTGTTGTTGTTATCGGACTTTTATTTTATTGGTTGAGGGAGTTTCTGGTGCAAAAGTCCCTTCTACCAATGGAGAAGTGCAATTCTCTGCAGCTTAGTCTGTGAATCTGCAAAGACACACGATGGATTTATGGAAGGTATGAAAATCTAGCACCTATACTGCTTTACAATTTGCACAGTGTAGCAGGTAGACAAACTAAACAAGTTTATAATATTAAACACATCACACACATTCTGCTCTGGCTGTTTTTGTAATATTCCAATATTTGCCAGTGGGGCACTCCCATCAAGGTATGTTTTCCCCATCACTAGCTTGGGTTTTTACTGTGAGTTTAATAATCATAATAACCAGTATTGCCCTAATAAAGATGTTCCATTAAAATGGAATGGATAATGGCCATAAATGGGTACAGCACAACGTTTGAAAGGACTAACTAGATATTGCCAGAGCCTGCGGGAAATCTATGAAAACCAAACTCCATAAAATCCTTTAAAAGTTGTTCAGTCAGAGGTCTTTGTCTTACGTGATGCTTGAGCTTAAGAACCAATCTTACATAAGACTCCTAGGTAAGGCTAGAATGTGAGAATGTCCATCACACAATAACACCAGGTGACATCTTTTCAGTGCCATATGAAAAATCAATGACTTTTCACCTCTGTATTGATGTTTTTTTTTTCTTTTCAATTTGTTTATTTAGATATATCTTTTCTAGTACTAATTCATAGTTCTACCAACAAGTCATCAGTGTCCTTGTCTTTTGAAAGCTTAGAGTCCCTTTTGTGTGAGGGACTGTGGGCCTAATTTATAAAAGAGAGGAAACAATTTTCACTAGCCCCAATCATGTTGAGCCATAGAGTGACAAAAATAGTTGATAAGACTTGTTTTTTGAAAAGGAAAGACCACAACAGGTAAGACCTCTGGTAGAGATGATAACAGACCATCAAGGAAAATGAATAGTAGCTAAAGACTACTCTAGATAACTGTTGCTTATCTGCTGGAGTTCAGCTCTCCTTCCTAGTTGGGTTGGAGTGGATGAATTCCTTTCAACTTCCAACATACCCCTGGCAACTAGCACCTGGGCCATGCAACTTACTTTGACATTTCCATCAACAGTTAAGTGGGACATTATGGATAGAGTTTTAAACCTGGAATTTACATAGTTCAAATACAGCTTCAGACACTTACTAGCTCTGTGACCCTGGGAAAGTCATTTATCCTTTGTCTGCCTTAATTTCCTCAAATTGGGATAATAATAGCACCTATCTCATAGGGTTGTTTTGAAGATAAAATAAGATACTATTCTTAAAGTGCATAGCACAGTGCACATAGGCTCTTACTCTGTCTTCTGACCTCATTATTCTACCAAAATTACTCGCTCCCAAGTCTCTAATAATCTCTTATCACCAAATCCAGAGGCCTTTTATCAATATTCATTTGAAGCCTTTGACAATATTGATAACCCTCTCCTCCTTAATACTCTCTTCTCTTTAGGTTTTTAGGACTACAATCTCTTCTGGTTCTCCTCCTATTTATCCGACCTCGCTTCACATTCTTTGCTGGATCTTCATCCAGATCATACCCTCTAACCACATGTATCACCCCCAGGATTTATCCTGGTCACTCTTGTCTTCTCCTCCAATACTATTTCACTTGGTGATCTCATCAGTTCTCATAGATTTTATTACCATCTCTATGCTGATAATTCTCAAATCTATGCATGTGGCCCCAACCTCTCACATTTCTAACCGCCTTTCAGATATCTCAAACAGGATGTCTGGCAGACATTTTAAACTCAATATATCCAACACTAAACTCATTATTTTTTCCTCAAACCCTCTTCCATTAACTTTCCTATTACTGTTGAGAGCAATGCCATCCTCCAGGTCCCTCAAGTTTGATATGTAGGTGTCATTCTAAACTCCTCATATCCAATCCAGTGCCAAAGCCATTATACCTTTGTTACATCTCCCCATTATACTCTTCTGATACTGCCACCACCCTGGTGCAGACCCTCATCACTTCACACCTAGACTATTTTAATAACCTTCTGGTGGGTCTGCCTGTGTGAATTCTCTCCCCACTCCAAACTATCTTCCATTTAGCTGACAAAATAATTTTCCTAAAGTATAGGTCTGAAAATGTCACCTCTTTTCTCAGTAAACTCCATTAGCTCCCTATCACTTCCATGATCAAATACCAAATCAAAATACTCTGCATAGCATTCAAAGACTTTTATAATGTAGCCCCCTCCTTTTCCAGTCTTCTCACATTTTCTTCCTTACCATGTACTCTTTCAATCAGTATCAGGGTCCTTCTTGCTGTTCTGCAAAGAAGACACTACATCTGTGGTTCCAGGGATTTTCTCTGAATGTCCCACATGCCTGTAATGTTCTTCCCCACTCATTTTTGCCTCTTCAATTCCCTGGTTTCCTTCATGTCCCAACTAAAATTCTGTAGGAAACATTTCCTAACCCCTCTTAATTCTAGGGCCTTCCCTCTTTTAACTATTTCCCATTTATCTGGTATACACCTTGCTTTGTATATATTGTTTATATGTTATCTCCCCTAATAGACTAAGTTTCTTGGGGACTGGGACTGTCTTTTGTCTCTTTTTGTATGTTATGCACTTAGCCCAGTGCCTACACATAGTGCTTAATGTGCTTTATAAGCATTTATTAATTGATTTTGAGTAGCTACATGACTTGTTAAAGCACATTAAGATCATTGTAAAATAACTTTCTCATAACAAAGCAAGACTATCAAAGAATCTTTAGAATAGCAGAACTGTCAAGAACTGCTTTATTTGATTGACTTAATTTTCTCCATACTCTTCCCTGCTGGTAGATAGGAGGAGAAGAGGCAAGGACTTGGAAAGTTTTGGAACTTCCTGAGATTAACTGGCTAAGAAATTGGGCAAAATGGGGGTGGAGGGGTTTGGGGATTATGCCTAGTGTGACCTTTTCTTGCTTTGATTTCACCATGGCTGCTGGTTTCAAAATTGCTTCTAATCTACTTTTACCCCCATATACCCCAAAATATTTATAGTAGCACTTCTTGTGATAGCTAGGAATTCAAAATAAAGTAGATGCCTAATGTTTAGTGAATGGCTAAACAAATTGTGTCACATAAATATAATAGAATATTACTCTACTGTAAGAAGTGATGGGTGATGAATACAGAGAAGCTTAGAAAAAGCTATATGAACTGATGCAGAGTGAAGAAAACAGAACCAAGAAAACAATACACACAGTAACTACAACAATATAAATGGAAGGAATCATATATCAAAGACTGAAAAGTCAATATTACAAAATTTTAAAGATCAAACATGCCTCATACTGAAAAGACATGAGACACCTCCCCTTTCATGGAGGTGAGAGGTCCACGGGCATATTGCACATGGTTTTAGACTTTTTCCAATATATCAGTCATTTATCCTGACTTTTTTTCCTCTCTAAGAAAAAAAAATGCAATTTGAAATATGGAATGACTATCTGGCAGAGGAAATGGTGGGAAGGAATATGTGGGATACTTTGGTGATGTAAGAAACAGAAATGTATATATACACACATATATATGTATAAAATCCACTTTAACATAGCTCTAGACTAATGTCCATTAAAATTCTTGATCCCATTCTTCTGTTTCCATACTATCCCAGGTGTCTTACTTTATATCTCTGCTATGACCATTACTGCTTTCTAGGATTTACCCCAGCTTGAGCTTTGCTGCAGGATACACAGCTATAAGCAGTTAACAGCTGCTGTCTCCTCCTCAGCAAACACTCCCATTCTCATATTAATCTTCTCTCTCAGATATGTGGAAGGAATGGCATGAAGCTGCAGACAGGGATGTGTAATAAGGGCATACAATCCTAGGCTTGGAACCTTTCCAGAGGAAAAGAGAAGAGGAAACTCAAGGATGTTGACAAATGTATACCCACTTAAATTTTCCACCTTTCCCTCTGTCCTGCAGAACTATTTCTCCCAATCAACTTCTGTGAGGTATTAGCAGCACCTGTTACTTTCCTAGACTCACTGCAACATTAATGTTTTTTTTTTTCCCAATTCTTTATGGTTTTATAATTGAGAATAATCTTCAAGAGGCATATGGGGGAATTTTGAATTAGAAATTTAATACTTGAAAGTTCCTTTGGTAATGAACCACATATTCTGCAATCTAGCCTTAGAGACCACAAGTATATAGTCTATAACACCAGTTTATGCAAAGATAGCTTATTCAATTGGTCACATGAAAATGCCACATACAACCTAAATCACCCCCTTTCACCTCTGTGCCAATGGTTCATGGTAGTTCTAAAACTAGAAGCAGGAAACAGTTATCCTTAATTATGTCTTGTTTGATTGTGCCATTTAAACCATTAACCAATTCTTTGAATTGCTATTTTTAAATATTCCATGCTTTTTGAGTGAATGGTACTCCTATCCCTTGTTTTGTTGTTAAATGTAGAAAATAATTTATAATATTTGCAATTTATTTTTAATATTCAAGAAAATTAAAGTATGAAAAGCATTATATAACTATCATTCATGAAAATGAAAGCAAGAACATACTTGCCTCTCTCTATGTGTATCAAATCTATGTTTAATATAAGTATACAAGTTTGTCTGGCTAATTTTTAGTAATTAAATTTTAGAAAGTGATTTTTCCCCCAAAACAAAGTGGTATAAGTATTCCTAAGGAATGGACTTAGGATTACTAATTTTCGTTTCAGGTACCCAAGAAATGAGTATAAGAACCCTGAGTCAGTCCTCAGTTTCAATTACAAATTTTAGAGAATCTATGTATGGCAGGGTTTCAAGTTAGTCCAGGATTTGAAGACATGACAAAATAGTAGAATCGACAGCCATCAAATATAAACCATCCCTAAACTGGATCTCCTCTATAACATGTTTGAAAAAATGATTGTATTTAGTGACATCTACCAGTGAGGAGGACCATGCTATCTCCCAAAGCTTCCCATTTTCACTTTTGGATTGATCTAGTTGGGAAGTTTTTCTTTGCATGAAGTTAAAAATTGACACTAACTCCTACCCATTAGTTCTAGCTTTGACTTTTGGTGCCAAGCAGAGCAAACCTGATCCCTCTTCTGCTCGAAAGCTCTTCAGATAGTTTTCATTCTAAGTCTTCTCCGGGCTGAAAATTCATAGTTCTTTGAAATGATCCTCATTTGGCATGAGTCTGAGGCCTTTACCTTGGCTGCCTTCCTCTGGATACTCTCCAGCTCATCAAGGTCCTTCCTAAGCATGACATGTGACATGCAGAATTCATTGAATCTTTTAATATGCTCTCTTGCAAAACTGAGTATAATGACACTATACTTCCAGAGTTCTTGATGGTATGTTGCTCCTAATGAAACTTAAGATTGAATTAGTTTTCTTGGCCACAATAATACACCATCAACTCATATTAGCTGGTAGCCCACTAAAACCCCAAAATCTTTTTCTTTTTTCAAATGAACTACTGCCTAGTCATAAGTTCCACATCTTGTGCTAGTGAAGTTTCATTTAAAAAAAAAGAATACTAAATATAGTACTGTCCATTCAACCTCATTAAATTTCACCTTATTTGATTTGACACAATCTTCTAGATTGTCAACGTATTCTTAGATACTGATTTTATCATCCAAAGTGTTTATTTTCCCTCCCAACTTTGAGAATCGTTTGTAAATGTGATAAGTGTGCCATCTTTGCCTCTATTAAAGTCAATATGGTCTATATCAGGGCACAACACTCCCTAGTGTAGTCCAAACAAGATTAAAATTTAATTGAAAAATTTTGACAAATAAATATGCAATAGAACATAGATAATGTTAATGTAGGGTTTTCTAAGTCAATGTGGCTTGCAAGAATCATTATGTATGGTTTAGTGGCCAATTTCTATTTGAAATGGAAACCACTGATCCAAGTCAGTGACAAAAATGTCACAAAACACAAGGTCAAACACAAATCTCCAGGACAAGGCTCCAGGTATCTTTCACCTGACTGCCAATGAACCAAATAGCATTGCTCTTTGTGTCTAGTAATCCAACTAGTTCCAAGGTCACCCATCTGTGTGATTGTCTAGCCAACATATCTCCATCTTTTCCCCAAGAATTCCTACAGGAATTCCTGTAATGCTTTCCAAAAATCTAGGAGTCCTCCAATTAAAGTGTCAGCCACAGTGATATACATAATTCTTTTACAAAATAACCGAATGCCTTTCCTTTCCTTAAGTTGTATAGATTTGAGGGTGCTGTCAGAAATGAAAGATGGCATTTAAACTGAGCTTTAGTTTCGTATAGAACTTCCACATGCTTCTTTCTTGACTTTGCTCTCTTCGTACCAAGAAGTGGATGACTACAAACAAGCCCCAGGGAGGCTTATGGTCATTTAAAAATACCCAGGGGAATATTTTCTAGATGGTTGAAGCGCTCTTTAGGGCTGAGTGTTCAAGCCAGAATTAGATTGATTAAAATGAAGACCACCAGGACTCTCCTCATCAACTCATTTCTTCAACTCCGTTTCTCTATTATACCAGAAATCTGATCAGTGCTATGTCTGTTTCTGTTTTGAATTGGTCAGAAATCTGGTCTGAATATCCCCACTCCATGAGTTTCCTGCCCTACATCATTGGGAGTCCTAGACCAATGCCATTTCCTGGACACTGACACAACTGCCAATTTCCTGGAGGTAGTTAGGGATGTCATAGGTGGGGTGTCTTGCTCGAGGACAGATATTGGAATTGTGTTTGCTCAACTATACTAAGAGCCAACTCTCAAGCATCATCTCTTCTCACACACCATCCTAGGCTGTGCCTTGTCAAAAGCCATAAAATTCTTTACCATTTGATGGCAGTCATCTTCATCATCATCACCATGTGAGTATCTGGAGGAATGCCTTCCTCTGTCTCATAGCTTTGACTTTAACTATGAGCCCCTTAATAAAGGCTGCTGAGAGAGCAAGAGAGAAAGAGAGAGAGAGAGAGAGAGAGAGAGAGAGAGAGAGAGAGCAAATTATTTTTTTAATTGATTTGTTTATTTACTTTTATTTTACAAGATTCAGTTCCACAATCCCTTGAGTTTCAAATTTTCTCTCCTCTCGCCGTGCCCCCCCCCCTGCCCCCCAAGGTGGCATGCAGTCAAGTATAGGATCTTCAAATAATTTCACACTGGACATTAGTCTGGTTCTATAGAAGGGTTGTAATCAATGGAGTGAACAATGGGAAAGAAGAAACAAAATCAAACATGGAAAAGAACGAGAGCATGTAGTTTGCTTCAGACTCCATTTAAACTCTGTTATTTCTCTATCTTTCTCTGAATGTAAACATCTTCCATCCTGAGACTTTTAGAGTTGACTTATAACCTTGCATTGCTGAGAAGAGCCAAGTTTATCAAAATTTGTCATCACACATACTGTTTGTCTGTGATTGTGTACAAATTTCTCCTGGTTCTGCTCCTCTCACTTAGCATCAGTTTGTATAAGCCTCTCCAGGTAAATACGAAGTCCATCTGCTCGTCATTTCTTATAGCACAATAGTATTCCATTACATTCATATGCCACAACTTCTTTAGCCATTTCCCAGTTGATGGGCATCCCCTTAATTTCCAGTTTTTTGCCACCATAAAGAGAGCGGCAATAAATATTTTTGTACACATGAGTCTTCTTCCCACTTCTATGATCTCTTTGGGATACAACCCCAGAAGCAGTATTACTGGGTCAAAGGGTATGCAATTATTTATAGCCCTTTGAGCATAGTTCCAGATTGCTCTCCAGAATGGTTGAATCAGTTCACAGTTCCACCCAATGCATTAGTGTTCCAATTTTGCCACATCCTTTCCAGCATTTGTCATTTTCCTGTTTTGTCATCTTAGCCAATCTGACTGGTGACATGTGGTACCTCAAAGTTGTTTTGATTTGCATTTCTCAAATCAATAGTGATTTAGAGTATTTTTTCATATGCTTATAGATATCTTTAATTTCTACCTCTGAAAATCGCCTGTTCATATCCTTTGACCATTTATCAATTGGGGAATGACTTGTATTCTTATAGATTTTAAGATTTAGTGAAGTCCTATGGAGGGTCCCTAGATTTAAAAAAAAAAAATTGATGGGGTTACTGTCATATTGCCAGTTGTAACTTCAGATCCTGCCATTTTTCTGTACTATCTCATAGCTATAGACATATGCACATATATATACACATACGCATATACATTTGTGTGTGTGTGTATGCGTATGCATATACATGTACATAGTGGTAATTCTCAAAAGATTTTTGTGGAAGCTTTGATAGATTAGTGACCAGGATATTTCTTATTTAGCTTCTTATGTCCTTTATGGCCTATCTATTCTGTGAGATGTGAAACCTCATTTCTGAATCTTGAGCCATTCCCTTGGGTTCTGAGGGTCATTTACCTTTTGTCAGTACAGCAGATGGAATGTTGCATGCTTGGCTCAAGGCCCCTGGCTCAGTGCCCTGGACTATGAGGCCAGTTGCTTTACTCAGAGAGCAGCTTTAAATTCAGGCCTATGCCATCTTCCCAGGGCTTTACACTACTTTAGAAATATGGCACGGGGTTGCTGTGATTAAAATTCAGGGGACAAGATTTTGAATCCAAATTGAATCCAAAAGATATCCTGAATATAAGAAAGAATTGGTTTCTCCTCAACTAAATTTAGAAACTCTCCTTTGTAATGAATTGTGATAGGCCTTGAAAGCCAAGAAGGGCACCTTGTTTAGATGTTTAAAGTTTCCTCTTGTCTATTAACAACCTCACTAGAATCCTGGAATCAGTGTGAAGAGTTTATACTTCTTGGATTAGCCAATAGACCATAGTGGAGGACTCTGTAATCAATATCCCTTACCAGAAAAGAAGATATGTTAGAACTTTCACTAGTATCTTGCTATATCACCTTTTGATAGCACCTCACATTTTTATAATATGCTTTCATTACATTATATAATTTTATCCACAACACCACCATGTAAGCTAAGACAGGCATTATTTCCATTGTTTTTATAGTCAAAGCAACAGACTCAGAAAGAGTGAATATTTGTGATTTATCAAAGCCCATATAACTGCCCTAAGTCCTTTAACCCCTTTGTACAGTGATCTTTACATTATACTTCCCTGCTTACCTAAATTCAAAAAGCTAAGTCTAACTTCTTATGGACTCGTCTGAATATGGTTCTTTATAACAAAACATTAATTCTGATGATGCACATATCTTCTAACACAGTAACTATAAAATAACCCACATAATGCAGTACTCAAAGTAAAATCGGTAACATGCAAAACATTTTTCTCACTAGTAATTCCCCAGAATTCTGTGACTATTTGTGCTATCATCTTAATAAAAAAATTGATTTCATGTGAATTTCATTTTTCATAACACATGAAATCTACAGTACCATAAATAATACACAGCAAATGAAATTTTTAAAATTATAACAATTTTTTTTAACTTGAATCTTATATTCCACAGTGTCAGATGGTGGTAGTGGGGTGTTCAGGGAGGACTAGCATGTCTGGTGTGAAAGCTTGCTGAACCCTTCACAGGGCTGTTCATCAACCTTTGGTCTTCACCTCTTATCTGTGGCTTCAAGAAGCTGTAGCAAGCTCATGGCCACACTTGGGTAAAGCCATATTGGCAGACAGGCCAAACCAGGTCGAGGGTAACTGACAGACCTCAAACCTGTCAGTGAGTTAGGGGAATGTCTATACCAGGCAAGTGAAGCAGGTGCTATGGAGCCCTTAGAGCTTGGTTATAGGAAATGCCAATGTCTTCCACTGTATCCCAGGCCTTTACCAATCATCCTGACCTTTGTTTTACTATTGGACTTTGATGACTCTGGAAGAAAGAGTAAGACTGATGACTTTGTACAACTCTGCCTCACTTAAATCCAGTTCCCATGAAAGTCAAGATATTATCTGATGATATCATTGGTTCTTTTTGAAATATGAAGGATAGACAATAACAATATTGCTATAAACTTCTCTACCTTGGCTGCCCTTTGGAAACCAACGGAAAGGTTGCTGGGACTTTAGTTGCTGCTTCAGAAGGTGTCAACATAGCCTTAAAACCCAAAAATCTTGCACTGTGCTTTGGGGTAATAATTGCAACATAAAACTTGATTTTTAAAGGTAAACAATCAAAATATGTCACAAATACACTAGGAGTTCTTTAACACAGTAGGCTGAACAAGCCCAGCGAAGCACCTAGTAGGACACCAGCCTCTCCACAAATTTGTGCACTTCTCAACTTTGACTTTTTCTCTACTGTGCATAGCCACAAATGGGTGCAGTTGCCAATGTGAAAGTGAGCTTATTAACAAGATCATGTGAATGCTTAAAGTCACAAAAGTTAAATGAGTGAATGTTGAGGATTGACTGTATATGCTACAATATATTAATTTTTGATTGCGTCATTGAACTATCAATGGATGGAGGTAGAGATTGTGTCTTGTAATTTTTTGGGGGGTGGGGGGTCTTTTATAGCATCTAACACTGGAATGGCCTAGGTACATACTCCCAGGTGCTAAATAATTATTTGCTAGGTATTTAGATAAAAGAATATCAAGTCAGTCATATATTATTGCTAAAGTTAAATAATCATACTGTGTCTCTGGGGAGAATATATATATATGTATGTATATACACACACACGCCATATATATATATATATATATATATATATATATATACATATACGTATTTGTGTGTGTATACATCCACATACATATGCATACACACACACATACACACACACATCTGATTTTTGTGGAATTGTGCAAGTGAAAGAGCTCGTTATTAAAAGAGATAAGTTTTTACATATAGTCTGCTTTCCAGGATCACTAAAACCAAATCAATTCTCCCTACATATAATTTGGTTTGACCTCACCAATGGTGAGACCTACAGAATCAGATAATTGGTTCAAACTCTTCATAGTTCAGTTGTGTTAACTAAAGTGCAGAAAAGTTAAACAACCAACCCAATACCACAAAAAGTCACCAGCAGCATCAGATTAGTGAACCGAGGTCTCCTGACTCCCAGTACAGCCTGATTTTGACTATATTTTACCCCACTTCTTAATAATGAGTAAATCCCTTTTTAGGGGATTGCCACCTACATGGGAAAAAAAGGTGACTCCTGCCAGGTTTAGATCTCATTTCCATTTCTATTTTCTAAGATTAAAAGAGTAGAAAAAGATAAATTCCTCCCACCTACTTCTATCTCCAATGCTGGCACAACAAAGTGAAACTAGAGTCTACTGATTTCTTAGGTGTGTGTGTATGTGTGTGTGTGTATGTGTGTGTGTGTGTGTGTGTGTGTGTGTGTGTGATCGTTTCAACTGGCCACAAAAGAAAATGTTCCTTGATTTAGATGAAGGTCAGTAAACCAGATTAACTGTCACGTATCACT
The DNA here is from genome assembly GCA_028627135.1 of Pseudochirops cupreus. Classification (NCBI taxonomy): domain Eukaryota; kingdom Metazoa; phylum Chordata; class Mammalia; order Diprotodontia; family Pseudocheiridae; genus Pseudochirops; species Pseudochirops cupreus. Next base: position 78,376,044 of record CM053584.1, read on the forward strand.
TTTATTTTCTTCCTTTATAAAATTTAAAATAATTTGAACACCTGCTTTAAAACTACTCTGGTGAGTTACTGAAAAATGAAGTTGAAGAATATAGACTTTGCTGATGTTCAAAATCTTTGTTTTCTGAAAAAATACATTGAGTCAAAAACTTGTGATGAAACGTGTTTATTATGTAATCAAAGAAAAAGAGATCTGCTATTGGAAGCTTTTCATGCCTCTAATCATACTTTAAATGGGGCTGAGTGTTTCCACATCCAGTGTAAGTTTTTTCCCCACATTTCTGATAAGATGGTAGACATTTTTAAAATGTTAGTATTATTGGAAAATCCTAGCACCACTGACTCTAAAGTTTGTGCAGAATTTGTCTACTTCTGAGTCTTACAGACAAAACTGTATTCATTGCAATTAAATCATGTCTTTATTCATCTTTTTCTTGAGTTGAGAGAGAGAGAGAGAGAGAGAGAGAGAGAGAGAGAGAGAGAGAGATCCTAGTTACAGATTCAAGTAATAAGCCAAAGACTCTGACCAGGATCAAAAATTGTTGTAGATGCAGAGATCCCCAAAAATCTGACATAGAGGAGAAAGTAAGTAGTAGAGTAGTATAGATTTGGAAAAAAAGATTTTCTGTCCAAATAGCTAGAAATAAAATAAAGTAAGAGATAAAAATAAAATGAAGTAAAAGCTATGGAGGAAAGAAATGGGAGAGGAATAAACAAGACAAGGTGGTACATCTTACTTTAGTAACAGACTCTTTGAGAATTAAAATGTACCAAACAAAAATCAATTACTATGAACCAACAACAATAAAAAACTGCAAAAAATTCAAAAGATTGAAAAATAGAAGAAATTGTAAACTATCTTCTATTGAAAACAAATGACCCGAATCACAAGACAAGGAGAGATACTAACTCCCTTTGCCAGTGTAGACGAGCACCTGATTCAAGCCTATAGTCCTGAAGAGTTACCTCCTACATGGGAAAGTGGCTGACCTTTGCCTGGTTTAGGTATTTTGCAATTTCTGTGTTCTAACATTAAATTACATGTAGTATGTAATAGCTCCTTTAAAATGCTTATTGAATTCCTTTAATTAGATTTAAACAATCGCCTCCATCTGTAGGTAGTCTGGTTTAAAGACAAACAGAAAAAATTCTGTTGCCAGTCCTATACTCAGTCTTTCCAATTCAATAGAACCTGCTGGAAATTAGGGTTCTTCAATAAAGTCTACAGAAATTTAGGGTCGTCTTCACAACAAGATAGAATCAGATTTTAGAAATGGATACATTTAGAAACCGATGCATTTTTAATGTACTTAGATCATGCAGATGGCTATGCATCACACACACACGTGCATAAGTAATGTGTGCATAAAGTAACAGGGATCTCTCTCTCCCTCCATATATATGTATATGTATATGTATATGTATATGTATATACACATATATATATATATATATGCAAAAACACACATATTTGTGCGTATAAATTTCATCTACATAAGAAGCTGTTGTGAATTTCCAAAGGCATTTCTTCTAGCTGATATTTCTAGAAACCAGAAACAGTCTATATTTCAAGAACAATTTCTGATTGGGTAATATGAAGTAAGTTGTATATAGTTTTACATATTGAAAATACACAAAGGGTTTTCAGTGTTTTATTTTTTTTAGGCAAGATGTTCCATTAGAATTAAATTTCTAACAACAGCGTGACTAAAAATATGACTCTCTACTTATCTGAAACAAGCAAAGTTCATATTGTTTAAGTAGAGATTAAAAATTCAGAAATCTGCAAAAAGCAACTTTCCTAGAAACCTACATTTTGGACAAGAGGAAAATAAAAATTCGGGTTACCACTCAAGATGAAAAAAGAAAGGGATTGTTCCCTGAATTTTTAACTTTTCGTCTAGTTTACGTCCTGAGTTGTATTTCATGTGAACACAGAGTACCTCGATTTCAATGAGCTGTGTAAGTCTTAAAAAAAATAATATTTCATAAGATTATGGCAGCACCTGTACTGCTACAACAACCATGGTTTGGAAATGGGTCAAACAACAGACTTTTCCCAGTGATAGATTTATATGCTCAGTCCTCTAGTAGCCTACAAAGGATGGTAGATATTGAGGTGTAAGGAAGGAGTCAGAGAACCTGGGTTCAAATCTCACCGGGGATGCTACTCATGTGACCATGGGCAAGATGCTTTAACTCTGTGCATCAATTTCCTCATCTGTAAATGTAAGAGTTGGACTACATGGCATCTGAGGTTGCTTTTAGCTGTAGCTCTAAGACGCTATAATATGTATGCATAATTTCAACCTTTATGAATTTATATTCAGCTGAGCATGGTGGTGGATGTTATTAATCCTTGCTACCAGGAAGACTGGTGAATCGCTTGAACTTGGGAGTTCCAAACTTCAGGAGGGCTAAAGCCAAATGATTGTCCACACTAAAATTAGCACCAATATGCAAGTCTCTGGAGTATGCAATGGGATATCTGTTTGGTTAAGTAGAGAACTGTTCCTACGTCAGAAATGAAATACATGCCAATCAATTATTAATAGAGGGACGACTGTACTTCCAGTCTAGGAGAAATAATGAGAATTAGTCTCAGGAAAAAAAAAATCTTATTTCTAGCCAGATACTACTGCTGCTGCTGCTGCTACTACTACTACTACTACTACTACTATCATACATGAAACAAAATATAATATATAATTATTAACTGTTTGTTTTACCAAATGTAATCCAATTAAAAATAGAACTTATAGATATTTATGTATTGTTTTAGAGTTTCCAAAATGATGTACATACATTATATCTTTTGATACTTACAACCAAACTATTTGAGAAATAAGGAAACAGAGCCACAAAAAAACTACTTTCCCAGGACCATACTGGTATTTGAGGTGGGATTTTAACACATCTTATTTACTGTTCATTGAACACACACAATAATATATACATACACATGTCTGTATATGCACATACGTGTGCATATATAGATAATACATTTGACTCATAGAAGCAAACGTTACCTTAAAAGCTCTCCTCCAAGAGTATCAAAATGAACATATCAAAATCATGAGATCATTTGTAAGATGTAACAAGATGATTTTTAAAAATCAAATTAAGCATCAATAAAGCAACCAGCCAACGAGCAAGTATTTTGTAAGTATGAAAAATATTCCAAAAATTTTACCTGGTGCTGGGGCTACGAGGACAAAAATGAGCCAGAGCCTGCTCTTTAGAAGTTGTGTTCATTGGGGGTTGAGGAAGAGGGGTCAGATAACACACACACACACACACACACACACACACACACACAAGTATATGGAAATATAAGTAAATATAGGGTGATTCAAAATAAGGAAAGGCACTAGCAACTGGGGCTATCAGAAAAGGCTTTGTATAGGAGGTGGTCCTTGAACTGAATTTGAAACTCTCTAGAGAATCTAAGAGGTAGAGGTAAGGAAGGAATGCTTTCCAGGTATGGGATGAAGGGGCCTGTGAAAAGGCACAGAGGTGGGAGACAGGATAACACAGGATCAGTTATCTGGAGAAGGAAGAACATTGGAGGACATGCATGCCCTGTATCTTACAGATAAGGAATTGAAGGCCCAGAAACATTAGATGACTGTATAAGATCAAACAGGTAGTAAGTATCGGAGGTGGCATTTGACCATTGGCCCTTTGATTCTAGAGCCAGTGGTTTTTCTCTGGTGCAGTATGTTGTATGTAAGAGACAAAAAGTTGACCAGTTTGGCAGGACTATAGAGGATGTGAATAATAGTAGGTAGATTAGAGGCAGATTTTAGAGGGATTTAAATGCCAAAGAGAGGAATCTATATTTTATTCTAGGAGCAACAGGGAACAACTGAAACTTCTTGAGCTTGAACAAAGGGAGACTCATGCTCTGGAAGCTATTTTCCATGGACATGGAATCCAGCACAAGACCCAATGTATAAAAGAATTCAATATAGAGGAAAAGGCCTTGTAGAGGCTAATGTTTGTGGAGATATTGAACTGGTTGCACTGAGACTCAGAATATTAATGAAATCCACCATCACTCAAGAATTTGTCCTAATTTCACCCTTTAAAAATGCATTAAAAATGTCTATTAGTCAAGAAAAGGATGTGCACTTGGGTAGACAACCCAAAAACCTCCATCCCTCAATACATATATTAGGGACAGACATTGTTAATGGACAATGAGCTGAGCACACACCTGAACAAGAGCACGAGAGAAGTCTGAATAGCTTTTCGGTATTTGCATAGTTCTCCCAAATGATCCAAACCTCTCTGTACAACAAAAGTTCTACTTTTGAACATCAGTATTTTTCCAGTAATCTTGAATGGCCATGAGACACAGATTATCTTGTCTCTTTTGAAGAGCCATTGACTATCTGCATAGTTTTTGAAGAACTGAAGTCAAAGATCACCCAAGTGTCAATGGTGAGGTGCATAGTGAGTGTGAGCAGTCTGCAATTATTATAAATGAGCAGATAGAACTTGTCTAAGTGCAGAGAAAAGCTTGATATTGTAGTTTAAATATAAGATAATTAAAGGAAAGTGAAAACGTGTCAAGAATTCCAGAATGACCAAAAAAAAAAAAAAAGCTAGTCCTATATTGAGAGCCAAGGATATCTGATGATGGCCAAGTCCCACTATCCAATGGCATCTAATAGAATGAAAGGAAAGAACTCAAAACTTCAGGTGGATACCATGTGATGAATTTAAGAAAGGACACAGATGAGAGTTATACAGCATGGGAAATCATGGGTGGGTTGTGGTCTGGAAAAACAGATTAGATAATAATTAAATTAATAATAAATTAATAATAGCTAATAATAAATTAATAATAGGAAATGCCTAGTGTAATATATCTTTTTTAGTGTCACATACATTACATATGTAACACTGCTATTGAAGGGTTTGACAATGGCAAGGCTTTTGGTATTAATGACAATTAATGATAATTATTAATAATAAAATAATAATTAATAATAATCTACCTTTCTAGTAATAGAAAGGAACATACACATCAAGGAAATTATTTTTATATTGTGAATGGGAGTTTGGATGATTCAGGGAAAGCTTAGGAGTAATCTTCACCTTAGTGATATCAAGTTCTATCCCAAACACTACAATGACAAGTTTATGCCACCTTTCTTATTCTCCTACTACCCTAACAGGATGACAGAACCCTATCTTGAACCTGAGTGGGGAAAGAAAAGAAGTATTCTATGAGGAAAGAGGCTATTCTGTCAGTCATATTCTATAAGACAGAGCAGGATGCAGAAGGTTTCAGTTCCAGCCCACATCAATAATTAAGAAGAGAGAGGTATTTTCTATTCTTTCCAATAAGTCTTGAGCTTTTTACTCAAAGTGTATCTCCATTATTTGAAAAAAAAAATTTAGAGTAACCACTGGAAAAGATCATCTTTTTCAATTACATTTAAATGACTCTCTTCCTATCCTTTTTCAACTCCCCTCTTTCATGACTCTATTTTGTGTCCAAGGAAATGCAAAATGACTGTTTTTGTATCTCAGCCCATATAACAATTTCAAGTTGAGTTCAGCCCAGCAAATGTAATCATGGGTTCTGTCCACTTCTTCAGTGGCTGTCTGCCTCTTCAATGAGTGGCCAACTTATAAATGAGCAGATAGGACTTCTCCAAGTGCAGGGAAAAATGTGATATTGGAGTTTAAATATAAGATAATTAAAATACTTTTGCTAAGTTCAAAATTAAAATTTTAATTTTAAAATGGCTTTAATAATTATATATCACATTTTTAAAAATTAAAGCAATAGCAATTGCCAATTATTTGAAAGTGACTTCATATCATTACTTTCCAATTAAAAGTATTTTTAAAGTTAAACCTTGCTTTTAATTTTATTTTTTTTTAATTTATTTATTTTTAGTTTTCAACATTCACCTACATAAGCTTTTGAGTCTTAAATTTTCTCCTCCTCCCTCCTCTTCCACCTTCCCAAGACAGTGTGCAATCTGATATAGGCTCTACATATACATTCACATTAAACATTTTCATAATAGTTATGTTGTAAAGGAGAATTAGAACCAATGGGAGGAGCTACAAGAAAGAAAAAACAAAACAGCAACAAAAAAAAGAGAGCAAATAGTATGCTTCCATCTGTATTCAGACTCTATAGTTCTTTCTCTGAATGTGGACAGCGTTTTCCATCATGAGTCTTTTGGAGCTGTCTTGGATCCTTGCATAGCTGAGAAGAGCCAAGTCTGTGAAAGTCAGTCATCACACAATGTGGTTGTTACTTTATACAATGTTCTTCTGGTTCTGCTCACCTCTGCTCATCATCAGTTCATATAAGTCTTTTCATGTTTCTCTGAAGTCTATCTGCTCATCATTTCTTATAGCACAATAGTATTTCTTCATATTAATATACCATAACTTGTTGAGGCATTACCCAATTGAAAAGCATCCGTTCAATCCCCAATTTTTTGCCACCACAAAAAGAGCTGCTATAAATATTTTTGTATATGTGGGTCCTTTTCCCATTTTTATGATCTCTTTGGGATACCGACCTAGAAGTGATATTGCTGAGTCAAAGGGTATGCAGTTTCATTGCCCTTTGGGCATAGTTCCAAATTGCTCTCCAGAATAGTTAGATCAGTTCACAACTCCACCAACAATTACATTAGTGTTCCAATTTTCTCACATCTCCAACATTGATCATTTTCCTGTTTTGTCATATTGGCCAATCTGATAGGTGTGATATGGTACCTAAGAGTTGTTTAGATTTGCATTTTTCTAGTTAATAGTGATTTAGAGTATTTTTCATATAGATAGCTTTAATTTCTTCCTCTGAAACTGCCTGCTCATAATTCTTTGACCATTTATCAATTGTGGAATGACTTGTATTCTTATAAATTTGAGTCAGTTCTCAATATATTTGAGAAATGAGGTTTTTATGAGAGACACTGGTTGTAAAAATTGTTTCCCAGGTTTCTGCTTCCCTTCTAATCTTGGTTGCATTGGCATTGTTTGTTAAGCATAGCATTTTTTTTAAAGCTTTGAATCAAAATTATCTTTGAACTCATATTCTGAGTATCATTTTGCAAATGAGCTTGTCTTTGTATACGACCTTCAGGTAGATGCATTAGGTGTACTATGTACAGAGCACCATGCTAAGCACTAGGAATATAAAGAGAAAGTAAAAACTATTCCCATTCTTGAGTTCACATTCTAATAGGGAGCTGTAAAGAGCAAGTTCAACTTGGCACCTGGAAATGCCTAGTGGAAATCTGGGTGAAAATGCCTAGTGTAATGTATCTTTTTTAGTGTCACTTACATTAACTTGAACTGTATGTAATAATACTGCTGTTGAAGGATTTGACAATGGCAAGGCCTTTGGTAGTAAGAACTTTCTTTTCAGGATCTATGGGTGCTGAGAACGCAGGGACTGTAGTACTAGCAGAATGAGTGGCTGGGTTGATTTCCTGGAAGATGACTTTGATGGCTGGGTTAGAAGGTCAGTGACCTGGAGAGAAAGGGTCCTGGGCTTTGACTATCCAGGAGGTAGAGGCAGGTGGTTTGTCTTCCTATCTCTTCCTCAGAGGATACTTCATCTATAAAATAAGAAGGTTTATCTATATGGCCTTCTAAAGGTGCTTCCACTTCCCAGGACATCTACCTTATAATTTTTTTTTCCTCACACCTCCATTTGCATCCTTCTTATACACTTTTTTTTTCCCTTTTGACACATGAATATTTAACTTCAACCTAGGAACAAATATTTCACCTTTCTTGCTACAGCAATAGCCAATAGCCTTAGAGGAAAAACTCCTGAATACTCATACACACATATGTGCATATATGTGTACATACATATATGTGCATGTGTGTGTATTCCCCTCCCCCTCTGGTCAATATTGCCCTCATGTAATGGTGTTTTTGGATTTGAAGCCCAACTCCTTCAAAGGGAGTTGAAGCATTTTGTATTTTTTCAGGAGAGGCCATGGGATTCTGTCTGAGTCTATTAACTTTGAGTTTAAGTAAATGCAAAAGATTTGTCTGCCTAGGGTTTTGTAACACTTAACTCAAGCTTGAAGGACACTTGGGATATAATAAGTGAGCCTTCATATTAATAGTAAATATGAATCCTTGAAAGTAATCTATTTTTTTCCAAAGAGGAAAATTCTAATGTGTCCTATACACCAAGCCTGACAATTCATGCTGAGAGCAGCATCCGTTCTGCACTTGTGGTTAAATTTCATGTACACCACATGTTAGAGCTGATTTCCCATAGTGAGGGCCAAGAGTCTTCCAGTGAGCTGGAAAAACAAAAGGCCAGAAAAGAACTTTGACTGTTTCCAAATACCTGCTTGAACTGCTGAGCATCATGTGCTCTCTCAAGACACAGAAAAATACAGAACTAAGTTACACTGTTTTTACCAAAAAAAAAAAAAGTGTTTTCTACTTTCTAGTCTTCTGAAGTTCTCTGTTTTACATATTACGTGTATTGTTTTCTGGAATTTTCCTCTTGAGGTTTCAGGGCCCTTTTTTTTTTCTCTGTAAGAAATATCTTTAAAATCAAACTGAAGCAGAGGCAAAGGGAAGGGGAGGAGAAGGAGGCACACACAGAGACAGAGAAAGGGAGAGAAAGAGGGAGGGAGAGGTGGGGGAAAAGAGAGACACAGCTAGAGACAAGGAGAGAAAGAGAGAAGGAAAGAGAGAGAGGGGGGAAGAGGGAAAGAAGGAGGGAACGGGAGGCGGAAAAGAGAAAGAGGGAAAGAGAGAGACAGAAAAAGAGAGAACTTGCCCATCATTAGTTGTTACTTTTAGATAAAATTTTAGAAAAATCCTCTCACAAAAAGTCCAAAGGGATGAAGGTCAAGGATGAAGACTCCACTGCAGGAAATCTCCTTTTTTTTTTTTTGCCTGAATCTCCTTCTGAACTAATACCAGAGCAGTGAGGATCTTATTTAGGTCAGATTTACCCACAAGTATTTTGAGATTAAAAATGTGTATGTCTGTGTGTGTCTGTGTGTGTCTGTGTGTGTATCTGTGTGTGTGTCTGTGTGTGTGTGTGTGTATGAGAGAGAGAGAGAGAAATAGAGAGACAGAGACAGAGACAGAGAGAGACAGAGAGAGAGAAAGAGGAAGAGAGAGAGAGACAGAGAGAGAGACAGAGAGAGAAATGCTATGGCTCTTTGGTTTTGATGACTGGCAGTTTAGTTATTGCTGTTTGACTACTTTTGTAAAGTCATGTGTACCCTGAACTTGACTTCTGTAGTATAATAAAAATATCATTATGGGAGTGATAAGCATTTTAAAAGCACCCACTATGTGCCAGCCACTGTGCAGAGCACTTTTTACAATTATCATCTAATTTGTACTTACAACAACCATAGGAGGAAAGTGCTATTATTATCCCCATTTTATAGTTGAGGAAACTGAGGGAAGCAGGTTAAGTTATTTACTCAGAGTCACAAAGCTAGCAAGTGTCTGAGGCTAGGTTTGAACTCAGTCCTTCTGGATTCCAGGACCAGCTTTCTATCCACTGCTCCATCAACTACCTATTGCAAGCATGTAACATTCCTTTTGACCCAAGAATACTGCAACGAAGTCCATACCCCAAGGAGATCAAAGAAAAAGGAAAAGGACTCCTGCATACAAAAATACGTACATCAACTCTTTTTTGTGGTAGTGAAGAATTGGAATTCAAGAAAATGCCCATCAATTGGAGAATGACTGAACAAAAGTTGTGGTAGTGATAGAATATTATTACACTGTAAGAAATGAGGAGGATGGTTTCAGAAAAACCTGAGAAAACTTGTATGAACTAATGCAGAGTGAAGTGAGCAGAACCAGGAGATCATTATACAAAGTAACAACAATACTGTCATGATGATCAGCTGTCAAAGATTTAGCTACACTGATCAAGACAGTAATCCGAGGGAGTTCCAAAGGACTCATAATAAAAAAATTCTATCCACTTCCAGAGAGAGAACTGATGAACTCTGAGTGTAAACTGAAGTACAGTTTTTCACTTTATTTTTCTTGCTTTTTCTTAAACAATATGGGTAACATGAAATATGTTCTGAAAGATTTCATATGTGTACTTGCTATCATGTTACTTGCCTTTTCAATGGGTGGGGGAGAGGTAGAGTGAGAGAGAGAGAATTTGGAACTGAATTTTTTTTAAAAAGAATGTTAAAAACAAATTAAAAAGTTTGAAAGACATCATGGTGACTCCCTCTTAGCTTTATGATAGAATATAAATGTTTCTTTTCTGACATTTAATGCCCTTCAGAATGTAGTTGCTTTCCAGAGTTATTTCAAATCACCACATCTAACACAATCCAACCAACCTCACCTATTTACTAATCCCTATATATGGCATTTAATCTTCTACCTCTGTCCCTTTTGCCTGGAATTTTCATCTTTACAAACATATCTTAAATTTTGAATACATGTAAGGCACAGCTCAAGTGACACCACCTTTATTAGGCCTTTCCTAATCATCTCTACCTGTTATCCCAGTCTGAAATTATACTTTATTTACTGTATGTGTTTGTGTTGTTGTATGTGTGTATTTAACATATTATTTCCTCTTTAGTAGAATATAAGTCTCTGGGGGGCAGGATCAATTCTCATTTTTGTCTGTGTCCCTAGCACACACACACACCCTCCCCCCACTCCCTTTCCACCACCCCCAACCCTCCAGGGCCTAACACATAGTAGTTATTTTAACAATGTTTATTGAAATGTTAAATTGAAAAGGTGAGAAATGTAAGGTAGAACTGCAGGAAGACATCAGAGTGTGGTCCCAAAGTTAACCAAAATAGGAAAGGAGACCATGGGAATTTTAGTGCTACAAAGGATGGATATTCTTGGTCCTCTGCTCTGTCAGTAAAATCAACCGAGACTAGCAAAGTTTAGTGTAATACAAGTGACTGAATATCAGTTTCTTCATTTGTAAAGTAAGGAAAAAATATTATCAGCTTTAACTACCTGTAATGGCAAGCACAGAAGTAGTTCATACCTTGTTTCAGCAATTGAGTTAACACCTTGTTTCAGATCAAGTTTCTTTTGAGCCTTGTATCAAATCTGTTAAGAAACAGAATGTGTGAACCCTAGAACTTGTGAATTCCTGGGGAGGAGCTAATGATCATATATAAAGAGAGGCCCAGGCTGGGGACAGCAGAACTGAGAAGAGGACTCTTGTGATGGCAGAGTCAAGAAGGAGAAAACTTGTGGTATCCCAGCACTCTGTTTGACTGCTCTGTCTGTGATGATGTTTGTTTGTGATACTTTGTACAGAAGCCCTGGGTCCTTACTAGAAGCTGGCAAAGAGGATTTTCTAGATGTATGTTTACAGAAGTCCTGGAGGAGGGTTTTTGGAGGTCCTGGGACTTTGTGCTGATTTGTGCTGACCTCTTGGACCTTGTTTATGGGTCTGTGTTGATTTTTATGTTGATAATTTGTGTTGAGTTCTCAGAGCTTGTTGGTGGATCTGAGTTGATTTCATGAATTGATGATGGTGCCAGCAATGTGCATGAATGTTATTGTGGCACTGTCAAGCTTTGTTTTCCCAGAAACAGGAACTGTGAAGGACTTGAGATGGACTGGAAACTGTGAACTTTAATGTGAAATGGGAACTCGACAAAGAACTGGACAAGGAGCTAGACAAGGAACTGGGAGCTGCCTGCCTTTGAACCCAGGTGACAGTTGGAGCTGGGACCATGAAAGATGAACCATAGAAGCTGAGAGCCAACCTCAAGCCAAGCTGAAAAAAGACTTTACTTGGATACTGTGTACTAACTGAGAAGATTATGATTTACTGTGATCTATGGGTGGAGAACTTTGACTTTTGTACTATGTGTCCCTTAAGGAGGCAAGTATCCTTAAGGATGATTGAATGATTGAGTTACTAAATGATTGTACTTTGTTGAAAACTATGTGACCTCTTTGGTGAAAACTATGTGGCCATTTTAGTGATAAGTTGTTGAGTTGTGACATGGTGAATGCTGTATTTTGATTTTCTGTGATAAGTTGTAACACTGTGAATGTTGTACCTTGATTTCCTGCGAATGTTTTGCTCTGATTTGTTATTGAATAAATGGAGAGTTTGCCATACTTTGCAATCAGAACCTTGAAAGTTGTTCACAGCAGCAGTCCTCTGGAAAGCTGCTCATGTGGCTTTACACTACCTCCTAAGGCAATTGTGAGAATAGAAATCTAAGTTACTTTGGAAACTAATAAGTAAGATATTATAAAGTCAGGGATTGGGATTGGGATTTCATTTGTTGTAGGAAGCTCTCAAGTGAAGAAACTTTTTCTACCAATGTAGGTTGGCATGTTCTAGTCTTGGAGAGGTGCCTTGAGCACTGGGAGCTTGTAGGTTGTGACCAGGGGCACAAAGCTGCTCTGTGACAAGCCTTGAAGCCACATTTTCCTGGCTCTAAATCCTATACTATCTCTCCATTCATAGCATTATTCTAAAGTGGCAACATGATGTGGTGTAAACACTACTCAGTGGGTGTCAGAAGGATTCCATTCAAGTTCTGTTGCTAGCTGTTAAGAGCATTTATTAGTGCCTCCCTGGTCCCCAGACTTTAAGTATTTACTTTGATCATTTTATATTGACTGATCTACATGACATTACCAATGGAATGCTGGCATTGGAGCCAGAAAGATCTGAGTTTGAATCTAGCCTCAGATACTTAGCAGTGTGACCCTAGTCAAGTCATTTAAATACTTTTAGCCTCTGTTTCTGGAATATAGGGATAACAATGGCACCTAATTCAAAGTGTTTTCTAAGGGGCCAATGATATTACATTTGCAAAACACTTTGCAAACCTTAAACTTCCATATAAATGTTATTGTTGTTACATTCCCATTACCCATATTACCCCTTCTAAACCTTCTACCAATTGAATATTATATCACCGAGGGCATGGGCTATTTATTTCTTATCTTCAGGGCCTAGCACAATGCCTACTATAAAATAAGCACTTCTTGAATGAAAGGATGAGCTTAATTATGCTTATTTATAAAATAAAGATAAATACAGTTATAATGTGAAGGAAAAGCTTTTATATTATAAAATTGAATGTAAATATGAGCTATCGCTATGATTTACCAAACTCTTATAATAAATACATTTTATCTGCTACTTAAATTGGATGTAACGTTTCAAATTAAGTTATTTTGAAAAGGAAATATGAAAATGAGGAATGCAACTTAGACAACAACATCTATCTTTCGCTGGAAAGCTTTTTTTATGGTTGTTTTTCAAACTTTCACCAAGGATTTTAATAATTAAATAGCCTGGTCCATAGAAGATAAAACCAACAGAATCTTTGGCATTGTAAAGAAGTGTCAAAGAGAGTGGGGAAACAGGAAAGTTTATTATAACAAGATGGTCATCAAGTGAGAAACAGATAACACTTTTCATCGTATCAGAATAGAACAGCATAAATCAAGTCAAACCTTCCTGGACACATACATCAATTTGTAAGGCAGGAGTTTCTTTTACACTATGCTTTGAAGGTTTGACACCAAATCCTTTATTTCAAAATACACAAAATTTCATTATGCAGGATTTGCTATAAAAGGGTTTACAATGGCAACAAGGAAGGAAAAGACCAAAGGGCAGAACACATCATTTCTGAACCTGGGGCCTAACTGCCTATTCGATAATAGGTGATTAATTTTTTTTAAGTACATTATGATTTCAAATGGATTGACAGTTTAAGATGATAAAAATTCTAAGTTAAAACAATGTAAAGTCAATTTTGCAATATTTTATTTTTCCTACTCTATTCAAAAATGTGCCTTGTTTGAGCAGTGGTTTTAAAGTGTGCTATGTAAAAGAAGAAGGGTTCAAAAGGTGAGGATTTAGATGAAAAAAAGTCCAGAATTGAGTTGAATTGACCATCTTTTCCAATTTTTAAATTTTCAGTATCTGCATATATACCTTAGAAATTGAAATGCTGTAAATTGGGGCTTGTTTTTATCCTTTTGTTGATTGTGGACTCAAGAAAGGGATAGAGAACATATTAATAATGCTGATTAAACTGAAAAGTGTTGTGCATTTTTGGAGAGCTGCTTGTTACTATTTATTAGCACATTCCTGCCCCAAACACTACCCTTTATGCTTACACAGGGCAATACACAGCAGTAGGGTCTTCATAAAATTCACTCCAAAGTTCATTCTGAAGTTCAAGTTTTTCCACAGTCTTCCATCATTAGAAATATGTAAACTTAGAATGCAACCGATATACAATAGGAAATGATGTTCTTTGAACTGAATGATCTGTATCTGAAGAGAAAAAAAAATGGCCTTACAAGTTGAAAATTTCCCATCGTTCTCTCTTTCCATGCACCTTCTTCCTTTGATGGACTGTGTAGAGAAGTTTTCCCTCTGGGGTAGGGTTCTGAGATTATTTGCCCCCAGTTAAAACACAAAAAAAACCCAAACACAAACACAAAGTGAATACCCAAAACTTGTGATGAGACATTTTGAGAAATCACTTATGCTTTTAAAAGAAGCATATTTTCTAGCTAATATTTCTTTTCATGTTCAGAAAGCTTCCGAAATCTTGTTAGTATCTACAGGTCACATTCCAATAAGGTTCTTTTTCCCTTTTTTCCCCCCTCAGTGCACAGGAAGTACTTTGAAAACATGAAAGACCATGAAAAGTCCTTGAGCATTTTTTGCCACATAAACTCAAATTGAAAGGGAGGTAGAGTGTTCAGGAATTTTTTTTTTCCCTCTGATCCCTCTGGGCAATTTCCTTATGGTCAGAGACTAGAGTCTTCGTTATATTCTTTTCTTCATAATGTTAGGAACACTTCAGATATTCAATAGATATGAAAGAGGGGCTGACGGCAGCGGATCCAAAGGAGTGTTTTTAGCGTGAACTTCACAGATACTTTTATTTCAGAGTTAGGGGAGGAAGAATGGATTTTACAATGGAAAACACTAGCTTGGTGTTGACGCATCACCACAGACATTCATTCAGTGTTGGAAAAACAAGGATCTGTGGCAGAATTCAACTAATGTAGGTTTCCTGGAACGGGAAGTGTGATGAGGTTTTTTGGAGGTGAAAAGGAAGTGAGAAATCGTAGACTGTGAAACTGTCCTAGAATATATAGGGTGTCATGAACAAACAACTTGCAAACCAAATCATGTTGTGGAATGAGGTTGGGGGATGGAGAAAGGGAGAGATGGCAGATAGAGAGATAGAGGGAGGGAGAGACACAGGAACAGCAATATAGAAAAAGAGACACAGAACCATAGAGAGATAAAAATGAGATAGAGGAATACAAAATGATAAGGTAATTTGGGGATAGGTAAGGCACCTGGAAGAAAGAAGATTTTTACCTCTCTCTTCTCTGTGTCTCTATGTCTAAATTGTGCTTTTAGTGTTTTAGGAATTTCCCAATAATGATACTCCATCCACCAAAGAAGATCAATTGTTCTACATCTTATGACCTTACAGAGGAGTTGCCAGCTTTGCTAAGAGGTTGATTTTCTTGCCCCAAGTAACATACAGCTAGTATATTTCAGAGGCTAGTCTTGAACCCAAGTTTTCCTGGCTGCAAGGCTGGCTCTCTAACGATTAGAATATCCTGCCTCATGCACAGACCCACAACTACAGTCATAATCACTGCAGAAGTATAGTAGCCACTGATAGGATTATGTAAGTATTCACTCCTATTTGTGACCTTCAAGCTGGGAATCAGATGACAGTTTGAGTTTAGTTGAGGTGATATGAAAAGATTATTTTTAAATGTTCGTGGCTTGTGAAGAAAATTCAGCTTCTTCCCCCCCAGGGGAAGTAAAAACACACTATGGGAAAAAAAATTATGAAATTCTAACCCTTGTGTACTGAATTTGACTTGAAATGAGGATATAGAATTAGTTATTAATATTTTAGGTTAGGGTGTTAAAACCTTCCCTCGATTTTAAAATTATTCTGACTTATCACTACTACAGCTGTTCCACCAAGACCTTTAATAGGATTAGAATCTGACTTAAAAAGTGATTTCTTTTTCAAATGGCAAGATTCCAACTGTGAGTAAAAATCAGAGTGACTCTGTATTGCTAAGACATATTTTAAATGGTGCTAGGGAGTAGAAGGTTAACAAAGAATAAACGTGAACCTGATTTGAGGGAGGTAACCCAAGACCAAAGAAATCCTAGCACCAACAGACTGCCTTTAGCTATGTCCAAACACAGATAGCACCATCACCAACAGGTCTACATCTAAACAGATAGATCAATGTGTATATGATTTTTCAAATTTAAGAAAAATTAATTACAGGTTTCCAGAGAAGAATAAGAGCAGACCTCTGGGGAAAAAAATTACCTCGGCCAAATAAGAATCAAGTAAAATGAAATAGGTCAGTCTAAATAAAACTCTTTAAAATTTTTTAATTCAGGTTTATAATCTCAAACATTTGTACTTTTGAACTTTGAAGACCTAATTTTGACATCCTTGGACAATACTCAAGTTCTTTTACTCAAAACCAGAAAATACAGTCTGAATAGGACTACTACAGTGAGTGGGTTGTGGGAATGACGAGGTTATAAGGGTTTCCTCAAAGGGCAGTTGAATTAGAGGCAGCCTTGAATTTTACCTATAATAGAGTCTTCTACTACATAGAGGAAAGAGGGGGCATTTAGTGTCCTTTTTAAAATATTTAGAACATTCTTCCCTGATTTTGGAATTCAGAGAACTAAGACATAGGGATACTGAAGCCAAATACAATTTTGACAAATAATTTAGTATCTCCGTCACTCACACTTCCAACTGTGGAGCCAATGTTTTGAATATAATAGCAATCTCAGATTCACAGAATACTGGAGTTGGTACCTTGATTTTCTTGATTGAAGGAGGAACAGCAGTTAATGGGTTGAGGGGCAGTGTGGTATAGAGAGCATGCCTTGGAATCAGGAAGAGTTGGAGCGAAGTTCTAATTCTCCATATATATACGAGTTGAGTGATCATAGACAAGTGCTGCCACCCCTAGACAGCCTTTTAAGATTATTAATGACAGATGAATATGCATCAATTTAGGCAGTTACCACACCAGGAATTTCCTACATCTAGAGAATTAGAAAGGAGGTAGCCAGGTGGCTCAGTGGATAGAGAGCTGGGCCGGAAATCAAGGAAGACCTGAATTCAAATCTAGCCTCAGACACTTACTAGCTGTGTGATCCCGGGCAAGCCACTTAACCTTTGTTTGCCTTAATCCGTTGGGGAAGGAAATGGCAAACCATAACAGTATCTTTGCCAAGAAAACCCCATAGACAGTATGATCCCCTGGGTCACAAAGAGTTGGACATGGCTAAGGAACTCAACAACAATAAAAACAAGGAAGACCACAAATCCAGATATCCCTTCCCATTCCCCCACCCTGATATACGCCATTGTCTTTACTGGCAATTACACTGAAAATGTACCCTTTTTTAAGGAGAAAAATTATAATCACATGACACTCCTATGAAGGAATAGAAAGAGGCATCATAAAAATGGTGACAGAAAAAGCTATGAACTGGAAGTCAAAAGATCTGAGTTTGGGTCCCAGTTATGTCACTAAACAGCTATGTAACTATAAAGTAGTCACTCTGTGAAGAGGATCTAATAATATTTATATTACTTCCCACCAGGACTGGTGCCGAGATCAAGAGCGTTTGTCCTTAATCGTTATTACTTAGTTTCGATACAAATATTAGTTATGATCATGATAATGGTGGTGGTGATATGCCAGGATGTCTTACTGATTCACAATTTTCTTTCTTTAAATATATTTTTTAAGTAATAGTAATGATGGTGTTGGTCATCATTATTATTGACATTTCTATAGTGCTAGAATGTAAAAGGTGTTACCTGTTAAGCCTCAAATATAAAGTAGAAAATGCAGCCATTATTATCATCTCCATTTCTTAGAAGAAGTAATTGAGGCTTGGAAATGTTAAGAGACTTGTCTGTGATCACCCAGCAATAAGCGTGAGAGGTGGGATTAAAATTTAGTTCTTCCTGACTCCAAGTCCACCGTTATCCACTATGCCACTTGATTTATTGGTGTTTTATGTATATATACATGTTTGTGTCTGTAAATACATATACAGTTTTACTCTGTTCAGTTAAAGTCTTGAGACACTAGAAAACACATAGTTTATATGTAGCAAACAAGCTCTTGTGTTCTTTCTTCAAATCACCACAAGTAACTCTGCATTTTCCATGGCTTTGGATAATAGGGCGCCATTAACAACATGCTGTTAGGCCAACTAATTATCCTGTTTTCTTCACAGCACTGCTCACAAGTAGAAAACTAGCCTGAAATTTGACTTTCACCTCCTTTAATTTTCTCTGTAGTTGGATATGCTAATAAGCAATTGCAGCAATCAAATGTGATCAACCAAAGGGAAGACACGGAATTGGGGACAGTCTGAATAATCACCAAGTTGGAAAATTGAGTGTGAAATAATTTAGCATCTACTATGACTTCTTGTACATCCCAATGTTTCTCCTCCCCTTAGTCTTCATTTATTTATTTATTTTTTTGAACAGAAGAGTCATAGTGGAACAACACCAGCTTTGGATTCAGGGAAGCTAGGCTTTCATTCTCCCTCTGACATTTCAGAGCATGAGATTTAAAGCTAGATGGAAACTAGGAGGTCATCATGTTCAACCCCTTTATTTTATGCATGAACAAACTTAGACCAAGTGAGACTAAGTATCTTGACTGAGGTCACAGAAATAGTAAAGAGGAGAGCAAAGATTCTAACCTAGAATTTTTTTCATTCCAAATAGAGAACGTCTACTCCATAACCATAAGCATAAGTGTAACCATATGCAAGGTACAATTTTTCAAAGCTTGTTTTCTGATCCATAAAATGGGTACAATAATATTTATCACACTTAGAAGATTGAGAGAAGGAAAGTTCTTCATAAGTTGGTAAGTACCATATAAATGTGTCCTATTGTTTATATTAAACTGTATAACAATCTGATTGAAATTCTCTAGATTCTGCACTAAAAAGAAGCAAACAATAATAACAGACTTGCCTGAAAGAATAAATCTTACTTTTTAAAGGAAGACGAAGGTATTTGGAGTTCTCATCAGCATAGTCCCCAGCACTTGATGGGCTTATAGCATTATATGGTCATAGACTCAGTGTCTCTGTCAGGAGACAGCATGTTCTACATAAGTCCTACTCTGCCACTGCCTTGATCACCATCTCCCCTCTGATCCCAGTGGTGGTAGCTTGGGGATTTGTGCCCAAGAATACCAGTGGTAGTAGGACGACTCCCGGCTCTCTTCCTGCTCAGCCCTCTCCACTCTCACTATACATTATTCAGTGAATCAAACCCTGCACTACCCTTACCAGTACTGCAGCACTAAGTTGTATGCTGTCAAAGCCACTCAGGACTCAGAGAGTTCTTAGCACAGTAGTCTCTGGCACTGCCAAATAGTTCAATATCAGAAACATATATGGTGTTATCAATGCAAATGACACTCAGGAGGTAATTAGTGCAGTGCATAGAGTGCTAGACTTTAAATCAGAAAAACCTGAGTTCAAATCCTGCCTCAGGCACATACTAGCTGTGTGATTCTCAGCAAGTCACTTAACTTGTGTCTCAGTTTCCTCATCTGTAATAATAAAAGTACCTACCATTCAAGGTGGCTATGAGGATCAAAAGAAATAGAACATATTAAGTACTCTGTAAGTCTTAAAGAGTTATATAAATACTAAAGATAAATTATTGCCACTTGTCTTATTGTTCTACCCTAAGCACAGTGTGACTTTCCATCCATACTGCAGCTGGATCATTTTCTATATGTTGTTTCCATTTATTAGAACATGAGTTCTTTGAGGGCTCATCCTGATTTTGATTTTCTTTCTGATTTCCCCAGCACATAATACTTTGGGAGGTAAATGTTTAAGGAGGGTTTTAGAGGAGGTAAAACATATGGATTAGGGATAAGAAGGGGTGATGAGTTATAGGCCATGACCACAGGCCATGTAGGTAGAAAATTAGGAAGTAGTTCATGGCGGATGTCAAGCAGGTGCCCTTGACTCTTGTGGAATTTGTGATCAAGGACTAAATCATTGAAATGGTAATAAAGGAGAGTCAGTTGGTAGTTATAGGATCCAGGAGTGTGGAACCTGCAGCCTCCAGGCCACAGGTGCCCCTCTAGGTCCTCAAGTGCAGAACCTTTGACTGAATCCAAACTTCACAGAACAAATCTCCTTGATAAAAGGATTTGTTCTGTAAAACTTGGACTCAGTCAAAAAGCCAAGGACCTAGGAGGCCACCCTGAGGCTGCAGGTTCCACACTCTTGGGCAAACTAGTAACTTGTCTTGGAGAATGGTTTATAAAGTTATAATTTTCATACAATAGATTTGATACACTCTTAAAATATTACTCAAGTGGATGAGGGCATGGAGAAATAGAAAAGAGGGAAGCCAACTGGGAGGCCATAACTAAGGCTAAATTGACAATGTCTTAGAATAGGATGTAGTCTTAGAAATGAAGAAGGAATGCATCCAAAGCAATATACAGAAAGACTAGGAAACTTTGGAAGTAGATTCAGCAAGACCAAAAAAAAAAAAAGTATTTAAGTTGTTTATCTGAAGTAACCTCCTTAGATACTACTTAGCCATTTTACAAGTATTCTCACCAAGTCAAAAGTTGAAATACCCAGTATACCTCTGGATATTTCTTGTAGACCAAAAAGAAAATTGTACACAATACCATCACATCCCCATGGAAATAAATTCATGGACCACTTATAGCCAACTCCTCCTACAAAGAGGCTCTATACTGTAGGTGGCAATGTCTGAGAAATGGATTTTATTCCAGAAAGCCTAGTCTTTGTTGTTTCCTTCAGGAAGCTAGAGGGGGAATCATAATCTGGAAGTGTTTGAAACTTAAAACACTCACACACACACATATACAAGTCTCACGGTTTAAGGAAAAGGAACAACTCTGCCGCTTGTGATTATATTTGCTAAAAGCATTCCAAAGCTTACCAGGAAATTAAACTTCTAAGAGTGGTTTCCTTCTACGTTTCTTGATTCCATACAGTGATGTAGGTAATGAAATATTAAGGATAAAACAGTCATTTTCATCTCACTTCCAGCTAAACTGGAAGCCAGGAAGACCAGGAAAAAAAATTCTGTGGTAAATGTTCTTTGAAGATCTTTGCTAAATCATATTCACTCTAATCATTTTAATAATTCAAAGTGAAGGACCTTCGGGGGCACACCTGATTTGCTGAGGGAATCCTTAATTAAACAGAACACAATATGGTTGTAG
The DNA here is from genome assembly GCA_028627135.1 of Pseudochirops cupreus. Lineage (NCBI taxonomy): Eukaryota > Metazoa > Chordata > Mammalia > Diprotodontia > Pseudocheiridae > Pseudochirops > Pseudochirops cupreus. The sequence continues at coordinate 78,397,361 of CM053584.1, forward strand.
TGTCTGACTTTCAAATGTCAGAAATAAATATGAGTTCTTTGTGTCATTTTGTGCTTCAAAATATAAATTTCCTTTGGAAGATCTGCTGAGTTTCATAAAAGCATCTATGATTTTAGTTATGTCTGTAAATACAATATGAATGCCATATGAGTAGATTGCTTCTCAGTACATTACAGTCAATCTTAAGAAAAATGAGTGATAGTATTATTGGGTTGCCTTATTTGTGTTTGCCATATAAATTAGGTAGAGGTGTTGGGTAATTTCTTGTCTCAGAAACTTATGAAATTGAGAGCCAGTAATATGTTTGTTATGTGTATGTGATTTTCAATTTGATTTATTGACATTGAAAATGCCTATAATAACAGCACCTAAATATTTCTTCTAGTAATACTGTTTCCCTTCATTCACTCGTTCCATATTCAGCACCTACTATGTGTAAGTAACTGATGTTTGTCGCTGATGGTACAAAGGTAGAATATGATGCAACAATTCTATGTCCCTCTGTACCATTTTTATAGCAATCCCTATACCAAGAAATTTCCACTCCTCTTCAAAGCATTTTGGAAATTAATTCAAACCAAGGCTATAATTCTTGCCTTGTTTGTTTTGTTTTCTTCAAAAATATGTTGTGCCATAGAATAATTTAAGGTTTTGGTGACTTCACCATGAACACAGAGAAGGAAAATTTGAGGATTATAGATCAGACTGGAGAATTTTTTTTTTTAACAAGCCCCTTAAACCACTCAGAAACCTCACATTTGCACATAATACATTATGAATAGCTTTTTAAAGAAAGTTGTGCTCTGCTGCCTGTAGCCAGCATTGAACAACATCAAGCACATAAAAGGAAACTGACTGTATCTTAATGGACAGGAAATGACTGGTTACTAAGGTGGGAGCCATTTCAGAATTAACTCTCTGCAGTTAGATCAACAACTGGTGAGAGCAAAGGTCAAAACAACACCTAATTAGAAGAAAGATAAAATGACACAACATAGTTGCATGCAGCTATAATGAAACTTGTTTAAGCTACTAAAAATAAAAACAAAAACATTGATTGTGATTATAACCATTTCTTAGAGAAGTTGAACTGCCATAAGACAGTCACAACGAAGAGACCAGAAGAGTCCAGAAAGTGCCCCAGATACAAGCACTTAGTGTCCTTTCCATTCAGCCAAGGGTAAGAGTTGTTTAGAATAAGAAATCATTTGCAAATAATTTTGTTGGAGGGTAATACAGCCTAAGTGGAATTGCCTCCAAAAAGCAACAGAATGTATTTGAAATGAAATGAAAAATACTTATCACAGTATCTGGTACACAGTAGGCATTTAATAAATGTTTGTTGACTTAAAAAGAGCTTGATGTGAGACTCAAATGTGCTAGATCATCAGCCAATAAACATTTATCAAGCATCAGTGCCGGGCACTCTCTGCCCTCAAGGAGCTCACAATCGAATGGGGGAGAACAAAGGAACAAGTATTTGCACATGATCACATATAGAACAAATGTCAAATAAATAAGAGAAGAAAGTCACTAAAATTCAGGGGAGCTGGGAAAGGCTTCCTCTAAGGTGGGATTTTAGTTGGGACTTAAAGGAAGCCAGAAAGGTCAGTAGGAGAGATAAGAAAGGAAAACATCCCAGGCACACTGGACAGCCAGAGAAAAGGCAGAGAGCTGAAAATTGGAGTGTCTTAGTCCTGGAACAGCCACAAGGCCAGTGTCACTGGTTCAAAGAGTATACAGCTGGAAATAAGACGTAAGAAAACTGAAAAGGTCGGAGCGGGCTAGGTTATGTCAACAAAGCATTTTTTTTTGATCCTAGAGGAGATAGAGAACCACTTGAGTTCATTGAGTAGGGGAGGAGAGGAATGATTTGGTCAGATCTGCGCTTTAGGAAAATCACTTTTATGTCTGAATGGAGAACTGAAGTAGGACAATAAAAAGATGAGAAATGAAATAGATCTACCAGCATTTCTATAGTGACCTATCTAACTAGTGACCACAGAGAAACCCCCCCACCAGGACTCTGTAAATCGAGTACTAAATTAGCCATGTAAGGAAGTGTCAATGATATCCAAAGAAATTAACTTGGGAGGTATAGCTATAACTAACACATGGAGGAAATTTATACTAGAGGTGACACAAGGTTAAAGGCACAGAAGAACCAAGAAAAACATATAAAAAAGGAGGAAAGTCAAAAAAAATATGAAATATTTAAATGAAACTTTTAGAAGTAAAAACAAAAAAAAAAAAGGAGTGACATTTAGGACTATTTCCTCATCTCCACAAAAATTTTTATGAGAATGTTCTATATGTGGATTCTTAAAAAAAATAAGCTCATAGGCAGTTTTTTTTTCAAGAAAACTTTTTCTGAGACCATGTCTTCATATTCACAACGAAGATAGAAAGCTTCATTGAATCACCAGGATAGCAAACACAAGATCCTATGCTGATTATTGTCTCTTTATTTTTAAAGGCATTTCACTTGGTAGGAAAAAAAGCATCATTAAAGCCTACCATCCATGGAAGGAAAGCCCATAGCAAGGAGACCATGAATTTATTGAGTTCTTTTAAGAGGCTAGACTACAAAGATTCACTATCTCCTCTCATTCTTGCTACCTCTGCTTATCCAAAAACCAAAGGAAAGTTTGGGAGTATCTGGAATTTCTCACACACTCTTTCTTCGGGAGTGAAGACCCAGGATACCTTGGATTTATAGTGATCCTATTCCAATATGTCTCAGATAACAATTTCTGAAGGGGATGACCATCACAGGTACTCATTCCAGAGTAAACATCAACTTTATGGAGACATCAAATGCATATATGAAGAGATTACTTGATTTCCAACCTCTTCTAATGCTAAGAGGCATTGTTGGTCAGGAAAGGACAGGCCCACTCTAATTGATAAATATAGATCTTCAGGGAGTGGCCCCTGGTGGGTCATAGCATATAGGATTTGGGGACTGAAGAATACCACCTCCCCCCAAAATTACTTCATATATGTGCAGAAACCATAAATTTGGGTATTGTCTAGTGTTCTTAATGAGTCAATTTTAGTAACTCTCCAGATGCTTCTAGATTTCAATTAAATCCCGAAAGTAGAAACAAATGGCAAAGAATCCTTTAGATTTAATTTACATCAGCAATGGCATACTACTTTTTTGCCAAATATATACAACCCACTGAAAATATGGTGGTTTTGAATTTTCAGCATAATTAGCTTCTTTGGGAACTTTTCTGGAATGGCCGACATAAGCAATGACTCCTTAAAAAACTAGTGTGGGTTAGTAATTAGAGGTAACTGGCAAAAGAAGTAGTGGGGTGGGTAAAGGAAGCCTTTGTGGCTTTGTATTTTCTATACTCTCAACCAAGTCCAGGAAAGAAAAAACCTCTGATTTAACCTCAAATGGAAGTTTTGATTTTTAATTATGGTAATGAGATTATTGAAATTGGCGTCAGACACATTAATGGTCTCTTACTCTGTGAGGTCCCCTCAGGTCCCTGTACAAATACTAGTGATCCTTGAGCTTGAGATTCATGGCTGTGTTTAACACAATGAAGGGAAGTCTTGCCCATGGGAGTAATAACCCAAACAGACAGAACTGAGTAGAATGCCTATTTCTATGAAATATTCAAATATGGACATGCGTTTCTAGAGTGGAAATGATGTGTTCACTTGCTGAATGAGTTTCAAAAATGCCACGTACCAGGCAGCAAAAGACATCTAGTTTGTATTCAGAGAAGGAGAAGACATTCATAATAAAACAGATTTGGCAACCAGTATAATGCCAAAGTTTCAACATGTGCTGACTTTTCTAAATGCTGGTTCTCTACTTTATGGTGCGTTTAATTAAAGAGGGGCCAATGTTAAAGTCTGAAAGGTTTGCACAAACTCCTTCAAAGTTCAAATATTTATTCAATGCCTATCTGAACTCCTTGTTCAAGAATCTTGCCAGAATGGCTTTTAAATAAAAATAAACATAACTTTTAAACTAATAGCCTCTAAAGATCACTTAGATTTGAACACTCTCTCTCCCCCCACTCTGTGTCTCTCTGCCTCTCTCTCTCCTCTCTCTGTCTCTTTCTCTTGTCTGTCTGCGTCTCTATCTCCCTTCCTCTTCTCTCTCTCTCTTTCTCTCTCTCTTTCTCTCTCATTCTTTCTCTTTTTCTTTCTCTCTGTCTTTCTGTCTCTCGTTGTTTCTCTTTCTCTGTCTCTCTCTTCTCTCTATCTCTGCCTCTCTCTTTCTCTCTCTTCCTCCCTCCCTCCCTCCCTTCCTCTTTCTCTACTTCTCCACTCCCAGGAATTTGATCAAACACATCTGGACAAAGCTAAATAAAGTACTTTCCCAGGAGGTCTTAATATCCATTCAGTGCTTAGATGACTTCACAAAATCACACACTAGATATTCCTGCTTTGACTGAGTCAAAGCTCTATTTTGTTGTTTCCAGGTGCTTCCCTTGGATGGAGATTGGCAGAGTGAGAGGAAACTGGAGAGGGATTTGCTACAGAAACCAGGCCAGCCCACAGGGATAGGAAGCAAAAGTCTGGAATCTAATCAATGTCCTGATAGGAGCTCTGTTCTTACTCATAGGAGCTTGCCCATGATTGGTTTGGTGGTTAGTGACCTTGTCAACGAGTTTGAAGTTCCCAAGAAATGTAGTCAGAGTGAGCATACTTCCCCTGGGGCTTGGACTTGATACCCTATAAAGCTGTAAACAAATGGGAGCTATTGTCATTAATACTACTCTTCATAATAGTGAAACACTTGATGTAAGAATTCAGGATTTGGTTTCAAATCCTCACTCTAATTTTTTTTTCCCTAGCTGGGCAAGGCATTTTGCTTTTCAAACTTAGTTACCTCATGAAATAATAATATTTTTTTTATTATTATTAGCATTTAATAGAGTTTACCTTAAAAGGTTAGCAAAGCACTTTACAAAGTGTATCTAATTCTATCTTCACAACAACACTGGGAGGAAAGTGCTATTATGATCCCTATTTTCATTTGAGGAAAGTGAGTCAGAAAGTGGTTAAGTTACTGACCCAGGGTCACACAACAGGTATCTGAGCCTGGATCTGAATGTGACTCAGGCCTTCCTGACTCCAGACCCAGGGTTTTATCCACTGCACTACCTGGCTGCCTCTACAAAATGCAGGCAGAGGAGTGGTCTAGATGACTTTCCAATTCTCAGTCCTATTATTTCCTATAACTCCTCTGCCCCTACTATAAAAATGAAATAATGCACCTTTCAAGACTGTTTAGGAAGAGCTTTGAAGCATTATAACCTGACAGCAAGTAACATGCTAGTTGTACTTATTCCCTGAGTCTATTATGAAACATAAGAATGGTTAGCTTTTTGCCTTTCCTAGGGAGGAAAGACAAGGGCTGAGTCATTTTGTCTGAGATATAATTAGCATGCCTAGCCTTAATGAATGTGATTTTCATGTTGGCCCTCTGGCAATGTTCATACTGAGAATCAGGGCACTTCCTTAAAAAGCTAAGGCCTCCTTATCCTAAAACGTCTGCCATACCCAGTTCTCGATAAGTCGTTGGGGAAAAAAAATAGCCTTATTTTCAGACTTTGATTTCTGGCAGAAGAACTCCCTAACTTTTCTGGAAATGGTTCATTAAAACCTTCCTACATAATGTTCTCATTGTCTGATCAGCTTTTTTATAAAAGACATTCAGGAAACCTCTGGATCTAGGCTATTTATAAGAAACTTCACCTTTCTCTAAGAGAGACAGGTCTTGGTAAAGAGCAGCCCCCAGAAGTAATGGCCATCTGGGAGGTCTCTCATAACTACTGATTATTATTTCCTAAGTTTTTTTCTTTTTGTATGACAGCACGTTTCACAATGGATTTCTTCTTCATTATATTAAAGTCTTCTTTAGCCATACAGTTAGAATTCTTTTTCTATTCAAGAAAAACCTGCCTTGCTCCTGTCTCTGTTCCTTGAGGCAAATTAAAGATGTATTTCTTTAAAAAAAAAAATGACTAGACTATATAGCCCAACTTTACAACTTATTTCCTTGAATACTTCTTTTGAAATTTAACAGGAAAAAATAGTTTCAGAAGATGATTGTACATACAAAGAAAGCTTGTTGCCAAGGAGATAGGATTCTATATACTGCAATACCCCACCTAGTGGCCATGATTCCAAATTGCCTATTAGCATTTCTAACATTTATTCTTTGCATCCATTAGAAAATGGTCTTTATGGAGAGTAGTAATGACAATAGTTCAACTTCGTTTAAAGCTTTGTAATTTACAAAGTGCCTTTCTCACAGTGTTCTATAAGGTTTATAGGTACCATTTATAGGTAGAATACCACTAGGTTTGGAATCAAGAACATTTGGGTTGAAATTCCAAATTTATTATCTGTGTGATCCCTGAGCCTCAATTCACTCATCTATAAAATGGAGATATTGACACGTGTAGCACTGACCTCAATAAGTTGTTGTCGGACTCAGATGAGTTAAAATACATATTTTGTAATGTTTAAAGATACTCAAGTGGATCTGTGGTTTTTATAAATCCCTCTGATAATTCAGATCATCACCTATCCATGCCAGCCCATCTTAAAATCAACAATGACAATGAATGGAGCATGTATATAGTGCTTTAAGGTTCACAAAGTACTTTGCACATGGTATCTCATTAGATCCTCACAACAACCCTGTGAGGTAAGTGCTATCATTAGCCTTACTTTACAGTTGAAGAAACCAAGGCAGACAGAAGTTAAACGATTTACTTGCCCAAGGTCACACGAATAAGTTTCTAAAGCAAGAAATGAACTCAGATAGTCATGACCCCAAGTCCTAGACTCATTTCAGTGTGTGCTTAGCTGCCTTATGCATGGAACTTCTCCGTTTCCTCCTAAAGGTTTGCAACTGGAGATCCCCAACCCCTAAATGTTATTGAAGTCTTTAAAGTACTATCCCAATGATAGATTTTATGATCTTTGTTTTGTAGATTAGGCAGCTGAGATGGAGGCACAGCTCAGGGTCATATAGCTAATATGTGTCATAGGGAGACATGAGCAAAAGACTTTAAGTCCATTGCTATTTCAACAATACTGCACCAGGCTTTAATTTAAAAGGACACATCCTTCACTGTATATTGTAATGAAGAGAGCCCCGGATGTGAAGCCAGAGGGCATGTACTATGATTATTATTATTTCTGATTCTGGCAGAGGTATCAAACATAAGATCTAAAATACTCATAAATGTGGCCCTAACCAGATTAAAATGTGGTTCCTATCTGATTTTATTGTGTCGATGTGTAAATTTTAAAAAGAAACATGTAAACATGTGATTTTCTAAGTCACCATGTGGCTGGCAAGGATCCTTATGTAGAGTTTTGTGGCTTTCATTTCTATGACAGCCTACAGTATCTTGGACAAATCACCTAACTTCCAAGGTTTTCTATTTCTTCCTCTTTAAAATGATCAGATTTGACTAAATCAGTCAATTAGTCAGTCAACAAGCACCAATTGAGGACTTACTATGTGCCAGGGACTGGGTATATAAAAAAAGGCAAAATATTCTCTGCTCTGAAGTAGCTTGCATTCCAAATGACCTTTAAGTTCTCTCCTAGCTCTAAACAATGTGGGTTATTACCTAGGATCATTGATATTACATTATTCCTCCTGGCCTGACTCCCAAGTGGTGCCCACGTCAGAGTCATGTCAAAACTCCAACTGAGTGAGTTCTCTGATGTCAGTTGGTACCTTCCACTTTGCTAGTAAGAGATAGGGCAACTGAGAAGTTTCTGTGCTACTTGAGGTCAAAAATATCATGCAAGAAGAATCCAGTTCAAAGATGAAGAAGACAAATTGAAGAACTGTAAGGACCAAAAAGTGGAAATGGTATCTGATCAGGGCTGATACCAGGAAGCACAGAAGAGGTGACTGGGAGAGAGTGAGAAGCATGGTCCTGGTCTGATGAGAAAGGCTCCATGTGAGGCAAAAAGCATGGGCTCAAGCAGAAGAAAAGAATCTTCTTCTATTTGTTGTTTACTTACCTAATGGAAGCATGTGGATTTTAGACCATGTTAGGAGGGTCCAGGGCCTTCTCCTCAGAATCATCTGAATTCCCTTTAGCTGAAAAGGAAATTTCCATGTGATACAGGGAATCTAATCCATTCCAGTAAGTACTTATTAAGCACCCACTGTATTTGATCAAATAAAATGAGACAATATTTGTAAAGTGTTTAGCATGGTGCCTGACACATAGTAGGCACCTACTTCCTTCCCTTGTCTTTCCTTTTCCCTTTCCTTTTCCCTTTCCCTTTCCCTTTCTCTTTTCCTTCCCCTTTCCCTTCTTCTTGTTCCCCTTCTTCCCCTTCTCCTTCCCTTTCCTTTCCCTTTCCCTTCCTAGGAGATGAGAATGAAAAATTCATGCTTAAGAATTGGGAAAAAAAAAACAACATAAAAGAGTAATTCTCCCCACCCCTTTACATTCCATGTAATATTCAAGGCAATGAAAAGCAAAGTGTGTGTGGGAGAGACTGATGGTCTCTAAACTCAGGAAAACATAGGTTCAAGCCCTATCTCTGAATATATATTGCCTGTGTTACCCTGAGTGAGCAAATCAATCTCTCAGGGACCAAGGAAATTCTCTTAAGTTTCAGAAAAGGTGAAGCATTACGGAAGAATATATTTCTTAGGTGTTTCTTATACTGATGAAATCACGTCTAGTACAAAACAAATAGATAGTTGACTTGATATATCAGCATATTTCTCTTAGGAGAGAACATGAAAAGGTTGGAAAGAAAAAGGGAATGTTTCAATACTATCATCCATATCTATTAAGCAAAAAATCATTATATAATTTGAGTAATAAAAGATTCCAATTTTCCTTCCTCTTTCTTTCCAAGCCCCAGGTAGTTCTTTGCTAATCCTGTTATTTCCATTTTACTTTTGTCATGATTATATCAATAGATTCATAAAAATCCTTTGACAAAATACAACATTCATTTATGTTAAAAAAAAAAACTTTCAAAGTATAGGCAGAGAAAGATCTTTTTTTTTTAATGTGATAAAAAGCTGTGTATATAAAACCCAAAGCTAGCATCATTTTCAATAGGGAAACACTAGAAGTTTCTCCAGTAAATATGGGAAGAAAACAAGGGTGCCCCTTCACAGTTTTTTTTGACATCATTTTACGAATTCCAATATCAGTAATAAGAAAAGAGAAAGATATTTAAGATGCTAATATACTCAAAGAGGAGACAAAATTATTCCTATATGCTTATGATATGATTATTTAAATAAAAAAAAACCCAGAGAATTGGAAAAGAAATTAAATTCCGATAAATTAGCACAATAGAAAATAAACGCACAAAAATCAATACCATGTCAAATTCTAGGGGAAAATATAAAAATAAATCATATTCAAAAGTAACTACAGATTATATAAAATATGAGTTGTTTTCCCAGACTTGTTCCTAGGATGGTCAGGTCAGTCCTGGTAAGGACTCAAGGAAACAGCTGGTGAGGGAGAAAGGAGTGGTGTTCTGTTCCCCCAACCTCTCTGAGAGGTAGTCAGGTGTTCTGGGTGCCAATTTTCTTTGGCTTTGGTTGATGTCTCACAGGAAATGGTGCCAGAAGGATAGGAAACATTAAGGAAGAAAGGTTCTTGGAAACGTAGTCTCAGAAAAGTCATTCATCCCTAACTGAATTTGTCCAGGGTGTCAGAATATCTAATTAGAACTTTAAGTTATTGCCATGGTAACAGTAGTCTTAGTTTATAGACATCTATGGAGCAGACGTCCACTTGGACATTCTCCAGGACCTGAGTTTACTTAGTCCTCTTTGCTCTTCACCATTGTTTATCTATTTAAAAATTGTGGAAATTGTTTATCTATTTAAATTGTTTATCTATTTAGAAATTGTGGAAAACTTCATCTAAAAGAGACCTTTTCAGTGATATACTAAAACCAGCTTAAATTGGCTCATGAGAGTTAATTGTTAAATTTTCCGTGTAAGCATCAACACCTTAAAAATCATCAAATGCTACAACCAAGTCTTGATTTCATGGTTGCATTTATTGTCAGCTTAAGAAAGGGATAGAGGAAACAATAATTCCAGTTAAGCTTAAAAGTGTGTTTTTTTTCTTTTTTTCAGGGAGAGCTTTTTGTTAAAATTTCCCAGTACACTACTTGAACTTGTGGATTATAAAACTCACCCTCTTTGGTTTATACATGAGGGATGTTAACTGTCTTGTCTAAGGTTATATTGTTACTTACATATAAAGCTGGGAAAAGAACACTAAGCACTCAGTCTACTGACCCTATGACTATTTTTTAAAAAATTCCAAATACAATCACTACTAACAGCGTAGTACTTACAAGAGAATGAAGAATGAAATCCTTGAGATGAAACTTCAAATCTTGTTATATTCTTACATGTATGTATCACAGGCAAAAGGTTAGATGAAGAAAAATGTAATTAAATGAAGAATAAATCATTCAATTGGCAAAACAAAGAAAATGAACATCTTATTGCTATAATAACTTTTCTACATAAAGTTGTGATTATTAAACAGTATGGAAAAAATAAAAAAAAATCTTGCCGTCATGTGATCAAAACTCTGGATCAAAGGATTCATCTGGATATCATCAACGGTGAATTTTAGAAAATTTCTATAGACACAATCAATTTGAATAGATTGACTTTTTTTTTTAAAGGTAGAAGTCAGTCAAGCAACAAGCCTCTTTAATCCTCAACATAGATGGATAGTAAACAGGCAAAGAGGATTTTCCATACATCTCAATAAATTATTTAGGTTTTACTTAGATACAGACTTAAATCCATTCTTAATTCAAAAGAAATATAAATATATTTTTTAATTTGAATATCCCTTTATACTTTCTCAAAAGTACTTGAATTTTTAAAGAACCACACTTTGGTCCATATTCTTCTTCTGGGTAACCCCAATATAGAGAGGGAAGAGAGTTAGAGAAGGAACCAGGGGAATTTTCTTGCCAAAGAAACAATGTAGTTAGCAAAGTTCAGGGTCCCTAAAGGATTGTTCCTTTGTATATGAGTTCTTGAACTCTCTTAGGCATTCTACTTTCTAGGAAAAAAAATAAGCTGGTCATTTCCTGCCTGGATTCCAAGATCCAGGTATAGTTAGACCTGTCCAAATGGCTTATGCTCAGCCTAGGCATTTAGATTCAGATTCAGCTGCTTTGTACTTTTCCAATTTACACACACACACACACACACACACACACACACACACACACACACCCCCATACACACCCATGATATCACATACTTCATTGTGATCTCTAAATCTCCGTTTCTTCATCAGTAAAATGAAGATAATAGTACTTACAATGATTCACTTGTTTGAGCATCAAATGAGATAAATGTATATTAAGTGCTCTTATAAACCTTAAGAACTATATAAAAGTCAGCTACATTTACTAGTTGTATGACCATGAACAAATCTCTTCTTATCTCTGAGCCACAAGTTTCCTCAGCCATAAGTGACTATTAATTAGAGCGTATCATTTAGTGAATAGAATGTTGCTGTTTGTTCAGTCAGACTGGTTCTAATCTCACCTATGATTCTTACTAGTTATGTGATCAAATCACTTACCTTTTTGCCTCAAGATACTTCCCAGGACTACCTTGGTGAAGGAGTTCCCCAATCTTTTGAAATCACAAATCTTTCTGATATAAATGTCAGTTATTAGGTTCTCTTCTTTCAGGGGCATTCATCTCATCTTGACTAGATGGAAGCTCCCCCAAAACAAGAACTGGGTCTTCTATTTCATTTGCCCGGCCACGAGCATATGACATAATTCCATGAGGGCATTCAGTCATAAAAATACCTATTAAATTAATCAAGCTGATTGACCCTTTTAATTTCATTTCACCTTTGAGACAAGAAGTGGTGAAAATTTGATCTGGGTTTCTATTCAATCACTTAATATATATTGAGCAACTCACTTAACTTACCTCCTTAATGTTAATGTCTTCCCTGTGAGGTTAGGTTGAATTTATCATAGACAGACAGACAGATAGATATAGATAGATACATCTATAGTCAGACATAATATTGATAGATAAGTATGTGTGTATAATTTTTATTACATATACAATAATTGCTTAGCTCCAATTTACCATGGATAGATATAGATACCTATATACACATAGAGATAGATATAGATAGATATGTGTGTATAATTTTACTATGTATATGATAATTGGTTAGCTCCTATTTATCAGTTTATCATACATATTAATATATATATGTATATATGCGTGCATATGATTTTTGTTCTTTGCTTGTTTTCTCCTTATGTTAGATTGTGAGCTCCTTGAAAGCAGGGGTTGATTTTATTTTTCTTTGTATCTTCAGTGCTTAGCACCACGCCTGGTGTATTGTAGGCACTTAATAAATGTTGTTTAACTTGATTTAAGTGTTTGCATTTGAATGTTCTTATATGTAACTTAGAGATGATAATTCTTGCTACATTCATAAGGTTATAGAGTTGTCATGAGCATTTAATGAAGTAATGAAGATGAAAATGACAAATAAATATGAGCTAAGACCATTATCACACAAATCAATGCATTTTGTCTGGATTATGATACAATGTGCAGAAACTTGGAAGCAATGGACTCTCTAATTGCATTGCTGTGTTGACAGATCAAGTTGATGGGGTTTACTTGAAGTTGTAGTTGTAAAATTTCCTGGGATAATTCTTTTGTCAGCATATACAGACATTTAAAAAACAAGACAAAGTTATATTTCATTCCTTTTTTAACATCTTTTTTAAGATTTTATTTTATTTATTTTCACTACATTTTAAGTTCTGCTCTATCTCCCTTCCTCCCCAACCCACACTAGAGAAGGCCACTATTTGACAGAGAGAACACCAGATATATGTAAAATCATACTACATGTACATCAGTTTTATCAGTTTTTTCTCTGGAGGTAGATAACATCTTCCTTCATAGATCCTTTGTAGTTGCTTTGAGTATCCATATACTTAGAATAACTCATTCACTCACAGTTGTTCTTGTTCAATATTGCTGTTACTATGCACAAAGTTTTCTTGGTTCTGTTCATTTTACTCTTCTTTATCTCATGCAAATCTTTCTATGCTTTTCTAAAACTCACCTGCTCATCATTTCTTACAGCACAGTAGAATTCCATCCCATATTTGCTTACTTTTAAAGCGAAACAATGAAAATAAATTTTAAACTAATTTCTGTTCTGTCTCAAGGACTTTCTCAATACACATAGGATATGAAATCTAAGTTCCTAGCTATTGTGCTTTAATAAGTATACTGCATGAGGCTCAATAAAGTGGAAAAAGCATTGAGCTCAGCATCAGACAACCAGAGTTCAAATTCTGCCTCTGATATTTACTATTTAAGTGACTTTGGGTAATGGCAGCAAGATAGATAAGTTCTATAGGACCTTAGGCTATAATGACAAAGCAAATGGTAACGTATTGAGGGTCTCTATTTCACTGGAAGGACAACAGTGGTTGATTTCCATCTCATCCAAGTAATATAAATAATATCTTTCTTCTAAACTGGCAACCCTGAATTCAAATCCCATCTATAATGTTTATTGTCTGGGTGACTCGATCTTGGGCATATTATTTTTTTCTCTTGGGATTCATGTTTGAATTTTGATGGTTTTGTTAACATAGCTCTCCATTTATGAGGCTGTGAGATTAGGTATAAAAATCAATATTTATTCAGTGCAAAAAGTCCAAGTAGTTACATTAAGAACAGCCTTCAATGATTCCAACTTTATTCCTTCATTGTACAATTATAAAATCAACATAGTTATCAAAATGGATCTTACCATATTCATTTGATTCTTTCCCTCACCTTCATCATTATCAACTCATTCTTTTATCGAATAAACATTTATTAAACATCTCTATAGAGTACAAGCTACCATGGTAGTTTCTCAGGATACAAGCATAAAATAGAAGACTATCCCAGCACCCCAGGAGCTCACTCACTGAAAGGATATAGCATGAACACAGATCATGGGACTGAATATTTGCCTCAGACTGGTTATTTCCATTGTGCTAAGTTCTGAAGATGCAAAACAAAAATGAACGGTAGACCTGAAGAAGCTTACATTATACTGGAAGGCTACAATATGTTGACCAACAACTAAATAACTCTAATGACCATGCCTGAAGTGATTGATCATTAATATAGCAGAGAAGACCATATGGGCTACCACATACTATGTCCATTTTTGCATTTGAAGATTGTATTACTTCTCTGTGAAGCTGAACTCTGAGGGGCTTCAAAGGCAACAGAAATCAAGCCAAGGAAGAAAGACATGAGCTACCACATTATTATGAATTAATGTCACATATTAACTGATAGAGAGCCAACTAGCATTTAGTTAAACACCTAATGTGTACTGGGCACTGGGCTAAGTTGAAGTCTTTCTCTGCTCCAAGTCCTATTGGCATTCTTTCTCTTATTTCCGCACAAATTGGAAGTTCTCACATAGCAATTCTGAAAAAAATAAGTGGTATTTGAAACCTCAAAACCACAACAACCAGGAAAAAAAATGTTTAGGGAACCCTTGCTTTCCTACCTCAAACTATGAGAAGAAAGAAAAAAAGAGAGAAGAAGAAAGGGGATGAAAGGAAAGGAGAGGAGAAAAAAGGGGAAGGAAATAAGATTAAAAAAGGAAGAAAGGAAAGGAAGAGAAGGGATGGGATGGGAAATTATAATAATAATAATAATAATAATAATAATAGCAAGTATTTATATAGTAATTTAATATTTGTAAAGAACTTTACAAATATATTCTCATTTTATCCTCGGAACAACCCAAGGAGGTAAGTGCTATTATTATTCCCATATTATAGATGTGGTATCTAAGATAGTCAGGTTAAATGATTTCCCCAAGGTCACCATGAAGCTACTCAGTGTCTGAGGCTGGATTTGAAATCAGATCTAGCTACCTTCGGTCCTGCATTCTAGCCACTGTGACACCTTCTGTCAATTTGAACTCTCAAAGCCACAACCACCAAAGGAACAGTGAGGTTTTAAGTGAACACCTGCTTTCCTACTTCAAGCTGTGGGAGAAAGGAGGGGAGGAGAGAACAAGAGAAAGAGGGAAGGGCTAGAATGAAGGAGAGAAAAGGCAAAGGATGAAAGAGGAAAGAGTGTGGAGAGAAAAGATAGGAAAGGGTGAAAAAGGGAAAGGTTGGAAAGGAAGGGACAGAATGGGAAGGGGTGACAAAGGAAGGGGTAAGAAAGGGTAAGGAGGGAAAGGACTTAAAAGAAAATAGGGGAAAAGAAAATAAGATGAAAGACAAGGAATAAAAACAAAAAAAGAAAAAAGAGAAAAAATGTTTCAGATTAAAGAATAAATAAACTGGTCTCAAGGTGAATCCCTTCTCTTGGGCTCTCATCACCTCTGGGCCATGAGGTCACTCTGATCATTGCTTTCCTTCCTACTCTCACAGTTCCATAGCTCCACAGTTCCTCTGCCCCAGAACACCAAACTGAAAAGGACATTCTCCATGCTGCAGTAGCTTCTTAATGACTGGTGACTTCTCCCCACAGCCCTATTAATGTGAGGCCTCTTTGCCTGAGCACTCATGGAAAACCTGTTATGTAATCATCCACGTGGGGGGGATCAGGAAATAAATATATCCAGCTATTACTTTTGTTCCTCCATATCCCAAGACCCTGCTGCCATTATCTGAAGAGCTTTGCTCCTTTCCAAACTTCCCTTCATTCATTTATTCTTTCAGCAAATATTTACCGAGTATTACTATGGACAAAGTCCTGGTTTGGAATTATAAAATCAGAAAAATGTCTATGATATATTTACTGCCTTCGAAGGACTCACAGTCCACTCCAGTCCACTTTATTGTTCCTACAGACATTAGTCTGCATGAATAGGAGAAATTTGTTCCCTATAGGTTGGTCTTAGATATCTAACTATACTTAAGTGCAAATTCATTCATTAACAAGTTAGCAATAATCAATAGTCAATAAGTATTTATCAAGGGCTTACTAAATGCCAGGCCCTGTGCTGGTAGGTGACTCAGTGGATAGAGCATTGGACCTAGAGTCAGAAAGACCTGAGTTCAAATCCTGCCTCAAACCTTTACTAACTGTGTGACCCTGGGCAAGTCATTTAACCTCTGTTTGCTTTAATCCACTGGAAAAGGAAATAGCAAACTGTTTCAGTATCTTTGCCAAGGAAAACCCACAGACAATATTGGCATGCCTATAGTTCAAGGAGTCTAGATGAGACAGATACAATGAATGGCAGAACACATGTGCTAAACATTGGGAATCCAAATAGAAGCTGAACCTTAAAGGAACTTAAGTTTTAATGAGGTAAGAAAACATTTGAAAGGGATCTATAAAGATCATGGCATCAGGAAAGTGATACTCTGAGTTGCAAGTGAACTGGACTTGAGTGACAGAGGGCTGTGCAAAGTCAAAATCCAATAGAGAAAGTCCAGAGAGTCAAGACTGGAACCTGAAGAGGAATATATTATATAGTATCCCTTAATTAATGATGTACTATCTAGGCCCTGCTTTCCATGCTATGTCTATTCTTTCCTCTGCTGGCTTCCTGAAACATCTTTTTACTTTCCAGTTCACACTAGAGACTGGCTGTCACCTCTAATTCTTGGTCAGCTTTGGCGAACTGTGGCTGTGATTTTTTAGCCGTAGCCCTACAATTTCTAGCAATTCTACTAAAAGAATTTTTTTTGAATGCCTTTTGGAATTCATTATAGTGGAATGTGAACTCTAATAAGTTCAAGCTTAACATTTGTCATTTGATGAGACATTTCCAACTGAATTTCATGCCAACAGTGTCCAAATGCAAACAAATCTACGTCTCTCTGCTAGTAAGGTTATGGATTTCAAGGAACAGATTTGGTCACACCCCTCTCAACATAACACATGATTTAATTGAATTGTGTTTTTAAAAATCAAAGGAGATCCTCAATCATTTAAAAGTAGGCATATATGATATTTGGTTGGACTTTGGTTTTATATTTTGAATTTATATCCACAGTGTTTTGCTCATAGTAAGTGTTTAGTAAATATTCTGATGATTGAATCACATTGTTTTATCACATTGCTACCCCCAGTAGCTGCTCTTTGTCTCTGGCCCCATGCAAATAAAATTAGTGATGGTTAACAGTTCATGCAGAAGCATATGGCCAAAGCAGACACACGCTTGCTCACAGGTAAAGTGAATTTATGTACAACAGAAGCATGACAGCAAATACGTGGCTCTCCAAAAAGAATATATGCACAATACACTTTACAGTTTATTAATATTTTCCCTATCATTTTCTTAAGTCTAGACAATCAACAAAATGGTAAGTCAAACCCTGATCAGCATTTGCTGATTTCTGAGGTGTAAATGCTCAGGCTGGAATTTTTTTTCATATTTATTTATTTTAGTTTTAATTTATGGAATAAAGCAAGCATTTCCCTTACATGGTATAAGTTTTAAAAAGATGATTGATCATGATACTGAAAATTTATTATATACAATTTGATATTTCTTTTAAATATATAATAATGATATCATGTAAATTTCTCTTTTTTCCCCCTTTTTCCCCCCTCCCCTTCCCCCATACATTCCTCCCATGGCTACCACTTGAGACATCATGCTGAAAACTTCATAATTGGCTCTCTTGAGTCAGTATGAGGTGGTTCCAGCATAAACCTCATGTTTCTGTATTACAGTCTCCTGGGTAGCAGGTGGGAAGATAGTAATTTTTTAGTCAGCATAATATCAGAGCCTAGCCTTTTTAGCAGAGAAAGGAGAGTTCATAAACCAAGCCATCCTTGAAGGTTACTAGAAGGATAACCTATGTCTGAGTTTGGAGATCAGAATTCTAGAAAGAGGAGGAGTTCCTGGGCAGCCAGACTCTTGAAGAAAGAAGGGGATAGCTCGTGCTTCTTCACAGTTGGAGGAGTAATAAAGGGATAATGTGACAGCATGGGGAAATAGAGGATTGGTACTTTTGTTTCCCACTATACTGAGTGATTCAGAAAGTGTAAGTCTAATGAGAGGGGGTTGCCCATCCAATAGACCTAAAGTTTGTTTACTTTCAAATGAGATCAAATAAGGTAACATATGTAACATGTTTTTCATATACCAGTTAAATTACAAAAAATAATTACTGAATTAGAAAACATGACAAAATTCATTTGGAAGAACAAAAACTCAAGAATATCAAAGGAACTAATGAAAAAAATTCATATATATATATATATATATATGTACACACACACACACAAATATATATACAAGTAAAACAAATATATATATATACAAATAAAACAAATGTAACCAAGATCAGAAGAAAAGCAGAAAATTTGGGGAGAACTTTTCATAATTTCTCAGATAAAGGTCTCAGATCTCAAATATATAAAGAACTTTGTAAAATCTACAAGAATATGAGTCATTAGGGGTGACTAGGTGGCACAGTAAATAGAGCACTGGCCCTTTGGGCAAGTCACCTAATCCTAATTGTCCTACCATCCCCTTTCAAAAAAAAAAAAAGAATATGAGTCATTCCCCAGTGGATAAATGATCAAAGGATATAAACAGCCAGTTTTCAGGTGAAGAAATCAAAACAATGTGTAGTCATATAAAATGCTCTAAATCATTATTGTTTAGAGAAATGCAAATTAAAACAACTTTGAAACATCTTATATATATATATATATATATATATATATATATATATATATATATGTCAGATTGGCTAAAATGATTGAAGGGAAAAGAAACAAATGTTGGAGGGGATTTGGAAAAATTGAGACACTAATTCACTGTTGGGAGAACTGTGAACTGATCCAACCATTGTGGAGAACAATTTGGAATTATGCCCAAAGAGTTATCAAATTACCTATGACCTTTGACCTAGTAATACCATTACTAGGTTTTTTCAAAGATGATTAGGGAAAAAGGAAAATATGTATATGTTCTAAAATATTTATAGCAGCTCCCTTTGTGGTTACAAAGAAGTGGAAATTACAAGGATGCGTGTCAATTGGAGAATGCTGAACAAGTTGTATGATGATGTAGCAGCAAGCACCCCAGCATACCCAGGATAGCTGCTAGCACAGGTTCTTTGATCTGCTTTTCCAAAGGAAGGCAACTCAAAAACGGGTTAACAATCTTTTACTTTAATCAAACATATATCGTTTACCTAGTGCAGGGGAAAAAGTCAGCACCCTAAACTTCAGAGAATACAAACAAAAGTTACAAGCAGACAAAAATACAGACAGGAAAAACAACATAATTCACCAAACAATAGACGGGACTTCCAGTTGTCTGACCATCACATACATATAGTTAGTCACCAGAGAAAGAAGCACCAATATCTGGGTTTTCAAAGCCAGGGGTCAACAGTTGCCCAGAGTCTCATCTGGCCAAATCACACAACTCTTCCCAAAGTGAGCCCCAAAGCAAACCTCACCTGAGAGTATATATAGCCTTCTCCAGGGTCAAAGAACATCATAACCGTCCTGACACACTTAACTGCAAAGAAACAAAAGTTGTGCCTTCCTGAAAAACAAGTCTCCTACCACAGGATCCAGGTGAGCACATTAAGCCTATTAGGGGGCAGAGTATATTTTCAAATCAGGAAAGGTCCTCAAATTCACCTTTGGCTTATTAAGAGGCAGGGAAGATCTTCAAATTCCTATTATCATTGCAGATGAAAATTGCTGTGCTATAAAAAAATGATGAGTGCACTGATTTTAGAAAAAAAACATGGATAAACTTGCATGAAAAAATGAAGAGCAAAATGAGCAGAATCAAGAGAATGTTGTATACAGTAACAATATTGTTTTAAGAACAACTTTGAGTGACTAAGTAATTTTGACCAATGTAAATATCCCAATTAAGAGACATATGAAGGAAGACACTGTCTGCATCCAGAGAAAGAACTGATAAATAGAAGTAGCTATAGAATGATTTTACATATGGGTGTGTATGTGTGTGTGTGTGTGTGTGTGTGTGTGTGTGTGTGTGTGTGTGTATGTATTTGTGTCTAATGGCAGCAATCTCTAGGATGAGGGTGGGGGAAGGAATAAAAAAGGAAAAAAAATTACATAAAAACTTTATTATATATTTAAAAGGAATAGCAAGATGCGCATAACAGATTTGCAGTTTCATGAACAAATTACTTTTTCTACTATGTTATGGAAATGTTTGTTTTATTTCATAAATTAAAAATAAATATATTTTTAAAAACACTATATAAATGTTAGCTATTCCTGCTTTCATCTGCATTTATTTAATTCAAGTGAATAAGCATTTATTAAGTACCTACTATGTGTCAGCCCCTGTGTTAAAAGCTATCCCTGCCTTCTAGGATCTCACAGTCTAAAGGATTAGTAGTGATGTGTAGTATGGACTGGGACTGGTGGAAGCAAAGAAAGAAGCATTTAGATGGTGTCTGCTATGTGCCAAGTACTGTGCTGAAGCATTTCGTTTGTTTGTTTGTTACAAATATCTCATTTTATCCTCATGGCAACTCTAGGAAGCAGGTGCTATTTTATTGTTAAGGAAACTGGAGCAAACAGAGTTTAAGTGACTTGCCCAGGATCACACAGCTAGTAAGTGTCTGAAACTAGATTTGAACTCAGGTCTTCCTGACTCCAGGCCCAGAGCTATATGCATTTCACCTTCAAATGCCTCTGTTTGAACAATGATGCAATTTTTTTTTCTGTCGATGATTTTATTTACTCTTAGTTTACAAGATTCAGTTCCACAATCCCTCGAGTTTCAGATTTTCTCCCCTCCCTTCTCCCTGCCCCCCATGGTGGCGTGCAATCATGTATAGGCTCTGCAAATACTTTCACATTGTACAATAGTCTGGTTGTATAGAAGGATTGTAACCAATAGAGTGAACAATGGGAAAGAAGAAACAAAACCAAACATGGAAAAGAACGCTAGCATGTATTGCTTCAGTCTCCATTTAAACTCTGGTCTTTCTAGATCTTTCTCTGAATGTAGACATCTCCTTCCATCCTGAGACTTGTAGAGTTGTCTTATAGCTGTGCATTGCTGAGAGAGTCCAGTTTATCAAGGTTGGTGTGATGCAAAATTTTTAAATAAATGCTAGCTAATAAAAAATCCCCACATTAGCCATGTCTGAAAATATATATTTCTTTCTGTATTTTAAGTTTTTCACTCATATTTCCAGAGGCTTATCTTGGTGTATGAAATGAAGTATTGGTATAAAACTAATTTCTGCCTGACTTCTGTTCATTTTGTGAAAAGTCTTTGTTTTTTAAAAAGCAATTCTATCCCCCAGTAACTGGAGTCTTCTTATTGATCACAATGCTACTGTATGTGTTGTCTGCCTAATCTGTTCACTGAGATTTCTCCTTTTTAAAAACAAGTACCACACTGTTTTAATGATTACTGCTTCGAAGTGTAGTTTAAGGTCTGCTACTAATAGATCACTTTCCTTCTCATTTTCCCCTGTTATTAACCTTTCAATTCTCCATCTCCTCATGAATGTATTTATTATTTTTTCTAATTTCATCAAATAGTCCTTTGGGATTTTTATTAGTGTGACACTGAATAAGTACAATGTAACTTAAATTAGGTAATATTGTCATTTTTATTATATTGGCACAATCCACCCAAGAGTAAATAATATTTTTCTATTTATTTAGATCTGTTATTTTTGCAAAGAGTGTTTTACAGGTGGATTTATATAGTTCCTGGGTGAACCTTGGTAAGGTACATTTCTAAATATTTTATAGCTTCTGCAAAATTTAGCCCTTTGCCACTTAATAGTTTAATTACTGAAATATACAGTAAGATCAGTCTCTTAACAGTCTTCTTCCTCCCCCTTTTCCCCTGCCCCTCCTATCACCATCACATCCTTCCATTTCAACCTATGAACTGCCATCAAGCTCATTTCACTTCTTTAATCATGCTTCTCCTCTGCTCAAAAACATCCAAAGGCTGCCCATCATCTGCAGAATAAATTCAATTCCATTCAAGTTAAACAATAGTTATGTGCCTATTCTATATAAGGCTCTATTCTAGCTATTACAAATACAAAAATGAAAAATCAGACTGTTTTTACTTTCAAAATGTTTGACCTCTCAGAGAGCATCCTAAAAAGATCATAGGTTTTTGTCAAACATCTTGCTTTTTCTTGGTACGTCATTATGAGGTGTTTCTCCAGGAATGGACTGAAGGCCTTTGGTCTAACACCTTTCTATTATGATCTCCCATTCCTCCTGTACAAGACACATACTCAGTACATTTTCATAATTTGATATTCTTCCAGGAAACACACCTTATATCTTTCTACCTCCTTGCCTTTCCTTATATTGACCTCTTTTTCTGCATTCTGCCCGCCACTACCCCCGACCCCAATCCCTGCTACTTAACAAAATCCGATCTATTCTTTTCTAATCATCAAAGTCTTATCTATCCTTCAAGGATAATTTCAATCAGAAGAGGCTTGTCCTTCTCAATTCCTTTTATACTTGTTTGTGTAACCCATTCTTATTGAACTTACTTTACACTGATTCATACTCTAGCTATTTGTGTACATGTCTTATTTCTCCTATTAATGGTAAGCTCCTTGAGGGTAGAGACCAAGTTTTATGTTTGTTTGTTTGTTTGTTTGTTTTTAATCTCTGTATCCAACTTCATAAAATTATTTATTTCGATATTTTACCTAACAGTGGTTTTAAGGAAGTATTTTGTAAACATTACAGCTTGAGATATAAATATCAAATGTGAACTACAATTGTTGTTATTAAATCCTCCAAAGTGCATAGCACGATTTCTTAGTTATATCAGGCACTCAGTGCATATGTACAGGGTCCTGCAACCATCAGTTTCAAGGGTCACACAATATATGAAAAAGGTGTACTCTTAGAGAATAGGGAAAGATCCAGCAGGTATGGCTAAGAAAATGGAGATCATTGGCTTCATGACACTGTCAGACAATGGAACCTAGATGGAAAGTTACAAGGGCCCTGGGGATTCTGAGCCAGAGATTCCCAAACTTATTTGACCTACCACAGCCTTTCAAAAAATATTCAATGCTGCCCCTAGAAATCTACTTTCTTTAACTCTTTAATTTTTTTTTAAATTTGCATCATTTCTAACTACTACCACCCTTCCCCCTCCCCATGATTGTTTCAGCACCCTCTGGGGGTGGTATTCCCCATTTTGGGAACCTATGGGTCCAGCTTTTTCATTTTAAAATGAAATCACTAGGGCCCAAAGACAGTAAGTAGCTTGTCCCCTCACACAGGTAAGTGTTGTAGCCAAAACTCTAACTCTGACTCCCCAACCACCATTCTTTCCATTGTTTCATGATCATCCTTTAGCATCATCCAGATCATTGGTATCAGTTACACTGTTAAGAGTACATGCCTTTCCCCAAGGGTACATACAGCACAAGGGAACAAAAATATAGTCATACCAGGAAAGATACCAAAGTAACCAGACTCATCAGAGTTCTCCATCTTTCCTGTATCCAATTCTTTTTCTTTCTCTTTAACCCACTAGGGTCTGCAGGTATTAGGAACACCATAAGCATATGTCTATAAGCATGAACTTTCCTTAATTGTAAAGATTGTCTAAAGTCAGTCTTGGCCATGCCTACTGGACTGCAAGAGAAAGGCTAATGCTTTCCTCTGGGCTTTTGGCAATAGCTGTTGCCTCTTTGCTTTCATACCTCAACTACTTCGCCTTCTTGAGGCAAGTGGAGAATGTAAATGAATGATGAATGATTGAATGCATGAATAATAAAGATGGCAATTTGTCATTGAAGTCCATGGTGTTCTGATTTCTTTAAAAAATATTTGTTTTTAGTTTTCAACATTCACTTTTATAAGATTTTTAGTTTTAAATTTTCTCCCCCTCCTTCCCTTCTGCCCTCCCCAAGATGGCATGCAATATGATGTAGGCCATACATACAATCATATTAAACATTTCCACATTAGTCATGTTGTAAAGAAGAATTAGAACCAAAGGAAAAAGTCACAAGGAAGAAGAAAAAAAAAAAAGAAAAAATAGTGTGCTTCTGTCTGCATTCAGACTCCATAGTTCTTTCTCTGGATATGGATAGCATTTTCCATCTTAAGTCTTTTGGAATCATGTTCTGATTTCTGAGATTTTTTTTTCTTCTAACCCTGGAAAACCTATAATTTCCCTCCTTCAGAAAGCAGTTGATGCTCATATAGCTGCTTTCTCTTACCCTAAACAAAGTATTTCCTTCAGTAGAGTCAAAGTCTCTCCTCCAAAAAAAGGCATCTTCCATGAATATATTAGCACCAGAAAAGATCCTCTGAAAGATTTAACAGATGTCATTTTGTTCAGCAATCAAGCAAGGAATGGAGAAGGGATGTATATGCTCACCAAAAGTGTTTAAACTGTTATGGAGAATGTCCAACATAGAAGCCAAATGGATTTTTTATAGGTGATGCCGCTCTCCAGTTGCTTCTGTATGTGAATAATGATATGCTAACTACCTTAAGTCTGAAACATTGTTGTCTCCTCAATTAGTTCTGAAATTATTTATATGAGTTCAGCACAACTATTCACATGAGGAAGAATAAGTGGATGAAGAATGTTTCTTTTCTAGACTATGATTTATAGTCATTGGATCAATCTGTTTCTGGTTCATTCATAAAATATATATTAGACTGAAGATGAATAATGATGTAGACCCAGAATTGAAGAGAGAATTAGCCCAGATTGGATTGCATTTAGGAAATTGTGTAGTACTCAATGATTGCAATCTACTTCCTGAAACAAAAGGTGTTTGACTAAAAAATAATGAACTAGTCATGCAATCAAGTGGTAGACAGCCCAGATAGTCCATAGATATCCTCTTGCTGAAAAAAGAATTCTACGTCTTTCAAACAAATTTGGTGGTGACTATATAGGAGGATCATGTACTGAGAGCTAGAAGGGACTGTGAAGTGATTTAGTCCAACCCCATCATTTTTTACACTTAAGGAAACTGAGAGATGGAGAGGTTAAGGTCTCCAATGTGATATGTAGAAAAGCCAAGATTTAATCTCAGGTCTGTTAACATCTAATCCTATAGTCTTTTCACTGAGAATGCCATAGGATGAGGAGACATGCATAGGTTGTGAACAGCATGGTTGCAGGAAATGAAAAAGTCACAAATCCATTGGAAAATTTAAGTATCTTAGGGTCTTATGAGACTTCAGGAAATCAAGCCATCTAAAACTCATGTAACAGGGTGATGTAAATTAACCTCATGCAAGAAAAGGATAGAGAATATAGAATTAGCTTTCCAGGGTATAGTTGGCAATCACAGATGAATACTTTTAAATGGTTCTGGTGAATTCTCCCTATAAATCCCTTTTCTTCCACAGAGACCTTCTCTGTCAGTGGCTTTTGGGTAAGGAACCCTCCATGTCTGAGGAGACATCCAGCCTCCACACTGGGTAATTTTTTTGGCTATGTGGCTGCCGGATGTTATGTCATCTGCCTTTTATAGTGCTTCAATAATAAATTCTGAAAAGCCTTTGTGCTCTAGCTGTCTATATGAGAGGTGTCTATCCTGTAGTTCCCTCAGTTCACTGAAGGTTTGACTTTCTAAGCTATGTGCCACAGCCTAGAGAACTTCCTTTTGGAAAGTATACCTTTGCATGAGGGCTGTTCAGAAGCTCAGGTAATATGGCAAACTTGGCCACAGACTCCCAGAATCAGAGAAGTTGTGATCTGCCCAATGCCACATGGCTAGTAATAGGATTAACTGTCAAATAGATGATGCCAACAACAGGTGTTGTAGATGTTCATAAGAATAAGAAATCATTTTCACTGGAATGATTAGAAATGGCTTCATGTGGGATGGGCCTTGAAGAATAGGCATAATTTGTTAAGGGGTGGGGGGAGAGAGCAGAGGAAGGCAGAAGGGTATTCCCAGCAGGGAGAACAATTTGAATAAAGGCACAGAAATAGGAATGTGCACAGTGTGTTCAGAAGACAATGGGGAGACCAGCTGGATGGCGCACAGGGTTTGTGCAGGAGAGAAATGAGAAATGAGTCTGGGCAGGTACAATAAGACCAGATTGGAGAGGTCCTTGAATTCTGGGCTAAAGAACATGGAGTTTATTCTGGAGGCAATGCCCTTATCAGATTTCAGATACTCCTTTATCATTCTATGACATTTTTTTTTGGTAGAAATTTGCATTGTGTTTGTCACCATTCTTCATGCTACAGATTTGGTTGGCTCCTTCATCCCCCCCTTTAGAATATGAGGATGTTGAGTACACTAGACTGCTCTTTGACTCACTTATAAAATGAAGCACTCACAATTTTACATCAATTTACTCTTCAGTGTCTGCACATGCCCAGATGGCTGATCACTTCAAACATGAAGGGCTCTTTAAAAACCGAGCATTCCAGCAGCCTTAACCATCTATACATTATCCATTCCCAGAACCCTGATCACTTCCAAATAGAAGGCCTCTAGAAAATGTGAAGGGCTTGAATAATTTTAAATTGCTCGGTGCTCTGCGTGGTTACGTGCTTATACACTTCACAGATTGAAGGACCCTCTCAATTTCAAGGCATTTCAATAATTCTAAATCAGTCTTCAGAACATGTTCATCTAAGCTTAATTCTGTAGTTGAATTCTGACATAGAGTCAATTGTGTAGCCTGATGCTGAAGAGTGAAGTCGCTCTTCGTTCTGAGTCTTAGAAAAAAATAATTATAATTTCTAGAACATTTTGAGAGTGGGCTTCTCTTCTGGTTTTGGAGACCATTATGCATTTCTTCCATAAGTAACCTAATCTGAAATACATTTTTGCACACCTGAATATGCAAATATCAGTGTAAAATTTTAGGATTTTTGCCATGGTGGGTAGCATTAAATATTTTATCATAATCTGGGCTAATTAACCTTCAAATTAGAATGAAAAACAATTTGAAAACAACTTAAAAACTTTGGAATAAGAAAGTGTATTTTAGCAAAAAATCTAACTGATGATTTTTAACAAAAAAAAATGGCTATATCCTAAACATTTGGGGCTGGCTATAATCATCATTGAAGAATGGTGGGAAAGCTTGAGGTTTTCAGCATTTAAATTCTTATGTATTCAGAGCTATAAATTATTAAATATTAGGGCCCCTGGAGGTTACACATGATGCTCATGCATGACTAAATAACTGAATACGATATCTATACTTTTGAAATTTGGAATGCTTTGAAATAGCTGCAAGAAAGCAAAGATGTAGAAAGAAAAAAACTAAAAATGCCCGCATCCAAATTTCACAGAGAAACGCCATGGGAACTCTACACATGAAAGATTACAGGGTATGACCTATACGATAGATCACCCTACACAGTCATAAATTAAATTTACTGTAACAACCATCCAAAAAAGGGGGAGGGGGAATTACAAAGCCCAAACAATAAAGGGCAGGCTAAAAATTAAAGGATATTGATCATTTATCTCAACAGAGAGAATGTAAAACCCTGACGTGATTAATGGTAGCATTATCAGAAGAACTCATGCAGCCTCCTATGTGCCCCATCAAGAAATGGACACTGTTCAAAATGTGCGTCCAGCTTGTGATATATTTTTTTTTAACATTGCAGCCAAAAGTTTTGTCCCCTGCAGCCACTGAAGCAGAATTGTGCCTCATTTTGAATTCAACAGGAGGCTTTATTTGAAAATAAATAGGTGTGTAAATTCCATGGTGGCAGGAGGGGATGGAGGAGCAGTGGTGAAAAAAGAAAACCAAACTCCATCTAATTCTGAAGTTCTTTCTTGGGCAAAATTCCCAGAGAATACAGTGGGAGTTTTTCCCAAGTAAACATGGCTGAATTGGGCTCAGACTATTTTCCCCAAACTGGGAAGGTTGAGCTATGTACATTCCCACCCTCAGCTCTCAAATAAATAACCAAGGGTGCTCCCTAGCAGCTGGGAAGGGGGACTAAAGATACGTGGTAAGGATACCTCTGTTTTTAAATAAAAGTAAAGGCTGGATTTTAAGTAGAGGTTAGGGTCAGGCCAGGTCAGACATTTAATTCCTTGGGTCAAATCTCTTTAGTCTGTGACCTAGTAAGAGAGGAATCATGTTCTAACTCTTGTCTGAAAGAGCACCAAAAACTAAACATTTTAATACAATCTGGACTAATTAGCCTTCCAAATTAGAATAAAGGGACACTACAAAAAGAGTAAAGTCCTTTTATTTTGTAACAGTTAGAGAGTGCATTGCAATCCAATAATGAGGCATGTGAAAGGTTGCAGGAAACAAATTACCCTGTTTTCCAAATTTTGCAAGGATATTTTTTCAGCATAATAGGATTAGCCACCACAAAGACTGTCTAAAATTTTATTTCTTCATAAGGTAGAAAATCTAACTATAGGAAAAAGACAACAGGGTGAACAGACTAAACAAAGAAATAAAATGGAAAAGACCAAAGGTGGTATTGGGCTTGGGGTGAGGAGACTAGGGGGTGGAGTCTACATTTGGCCCATTTTTCACAACTGAAAAATTCCTTTGTTGGCTAAGTTTCTTTACTCTTCTCTGACCCAACAAATTTCTCCTTGCATTTTCAAGAACTTTGTGTTGTATACATTCAGTAGAGTATCCCCCGGGCTGCTCTATTTGTAAGGAAGCAGTGAATGTATATATGTGATGAATATGGAGGAAGGAAAAATATTGTGAATAAATTCTAGAATGAGGCATGAGCCCTTGTCTTGAAATCTGATATCTTTATGCTCTAGATTTTCTTTTGTGCTTATACTGGACAATATTTAATATATGCGAATTAGGGAAATATTTTATCATTCTATGGTGAAACTCCTCTGTTCCAGACTCTTCAGAGTGAAAGTAAATGAAGTTAGGTATAGTGTTCTTGGTAAAATATCAAAGACTTGCACATAGAAGATGGATGCTTTAAAATGTTTTAAGACTTCAATGTTGAAAATGTAAAAATAGTAATAACACTAGCAACCAAGGTCATTGGTGCTATCAAATAGCTGAACCATCAGAAACTGATATAATTTTATCAGCAAAACTGATATTAAAGAAGAGGCATTACCATTCACTTTGCTACTGTGCTCTAAAGATGTTGGGGCCTTTCTATCTGACTTGCAGCTAAAACCTTTTATATGTTCTGTGTCTTTCATTTGAACACACACAGATTGATAAAGACTATTTTTTTTTTTGTATTTGGATCCCCAGGACTTTGTGATTTGCACATATAAGTCCTTACCAAATTTCATTCTTTTATTCTTAGAGTTATAAAATCCTTTCCTCCTATCAACTTTGAGTTGAGAATTGCAAGTATTATTAGGAAGTAAACTTAGGAAGTTATCAAAATAAATTGCTGCAAAGACAGGACAGATGGTACCAATAATCACTCCTTGTTCTCCCATTACTGGTCTCCAGTAGAACATAAGATCTTTGAGGGCAGGCATTATTCTCCATTGTGTATTTTTATTTTCAGTGTTTAGCACAATGCTTTCTGCGCACTAGGAGCTTAATAAAAATTTTTGATTGAATTGGTTGGTTAGATGCTGTGAGAGATTGTAAAATATTAATGTAATGGTTTGTTCTACTTCTCTGGTGCTTCATGCTTACCAGATAGCCTTGTGCTCATCAACACTGATCTTGCAAATCTGGGCCTATCATTTAAAAAAAAAAGCAGAAAATTAGTCATTTTTCTTCCACCAATAAGAGCTGATTTATATCTATATCTATAGTTCTAGCAAAATCTAGCAAAAATGAGAAATAGCAAAATATTACCCCATATAGTGTTATTGAGCACCAAGTTCTCCAATTTTCTCATCGTATGATAGCTTGTATCTTCAAATAAAGATTTTATTTACAAATTTATCTATATTTTATCTTCCAATAAAATCACCATTTCAGAATGTTTTCATAGTTAGATACTTCTTATGACTAAGATAAGATAAGAATGGGTTGTGGAGGTAGCTTGGAGTAGCAGCAGCCTTAAATCTAGAGGGATCTGACTTGAGGTCCCACCTCTGATGTATACTGTGTGACCTTGGTAAAGTCACAACATCTCAATGTTCTTGGCAGCTCTCTAAGACTATGGAGCAAGGGCCTGTTCAACAAGAATCTGGGATAAGAACACTTTCAGTAAGTTGTGTCTGATGCAGTATCATTGAGCTCTTTATGGTAGAAATTTTTTTTTTTAATTTACTCATTTTTCCAACCTTATTTTCTGAATTTGGATGTTGTGTTAGGGCTATGTTCTGTATACTTGTAGAGGAAATATGTGGCTTTTTTTAAAAACCTATTTTGTATTCTCTTGGGTCTTGCTACTGCTTTCTCCATGTTTCTTCAAGAGTCTTGGGGGTGGTTCAGACTAGAGTCCTGCAAGCTTTCAATGTGACCTAAGTAGTTTGTTTCAGGGAGAAGTGTAATTGCTGCCCTCTTTACTTTCCTGACCTGAGTTTGGATCTGGGAAACATCACAGTGGACTTGCCCCTGGTTGGTTCTCCAGTAGAATGCTACAGAGCCCAGGTTCAGAGCAATAGAACTGCAGGTACCTACTTGATTTGAGCTCCTTGCCCTGGTTATAGCTGAAAGCTTAACAGGTTAGGCACTGGAACTGCCAGATTCTGAGCCACATAACCACCACTTGCTTCTGCTCCTGCTCTTTGTCCAATAAACTGCTTCAGACCTAGGTCTGTTCCTTGCCCTGGTCCACCACCTTTAGGCACAAATTCCACTTTTAGTCTACACTAAATCTGTGATTTAGGAGGGGCATAGCTGCCAACTGGCACCTGTTCCTGCTCCCTGTACAGGATCAGATCCCTCAATGCTGATTTCAGGATCTCTTATTATCCCAGGGAATTGCCACACTCCCTATTTAAAATCTAAACATTGGAAGGTTCTATGCATGTCTCTTCTGGATAGACCATGTCCCCAGGTCTTCTGATAAGACCTCCATCTGTCTCTCTATGCTGACCTAGGCTGAGAAGATGATTCTTTTTTTTTTTCCCTTGGATTTCCCAATTATGACTCAAGTGTGGTGTTAGTCTAAGTTTTTGTGGAATAGTTTTGGGGAAAAGAGCTAGGCTGTACTGCTTCCTCATCCTCCAACATTCTGGCTGGCCTCCACCAGAAAGATTGTTTCAAAAATGTATCATTCATCCAGGTATGGTGGCTATTGCTCATAGCCACTGCTCCTGGGGCGGATAAGGCTGGTGGATTGCATAAACTGGGGAGTTCTGAACTGCAGCAGGATTGTAACTATACTTAGCCCAGGGTGCCCATACTTAGCCCTGCACCAATGTGGGGGGACCACCAGGAAGCATGACCATCACAGCCCTGGTTAGAAACAGCGAAGGTCAAAAGTCTTGTAACAATCAATAGTGGGTTTAGATCTGTGAGCAGCCACTACATTTCCAACCTGGGCAAGGTAGGGAGATTTATATTTATGTGTATGTGTGTGTGTGTGTGTGTGTGTGTATGTGTGTGTATACACAATACATATACACATATATACATTTATGTATGTGTATACATGTGTGCATGTATATGTATATATTACACACATGTACATATGTATATATACACACGTATGTATATTATTATTGATGCCTTTTGTTTCTATGTCACAGATATTTCTATACATTATACTATCTCATCTCTCTCACTGGACTCTACCATACTGGAAATTTAATCTTCCCTTGTAATAAAGAAAAGCAATTAAACCGAACAAAAATGATTTTGTCTGACAGTGTCAAGCCAATAAGTCAAATTAATAAACATTCATTAAGCACTATGTGTTAGACATTGTATTAAATTCTGGGGGTATAAAGCTTCACAAAACAGCCATTATTCACATTCTAATGGGGGAGACAACATGCCAACAATTATATAAATACAAGACATAGACAGGATAAATTAGAGGGAATCTCAGAGGAAAGGTATTGACATAGAGGGTGACTGGCAAAGTCTTGCAGAAGGCAAGATTTCAGCTGAGACTTGAAGGAAGTCAGGAGGGAGAGACAAGGAGGGAGAACATACCAGGTTGGGGAGTGGGGTAGGGAGCAGTCTGTGAAAATGCCTGGAGTCAGAAGATAGAGTGTTTTGTATGAGTAACAGTAAGACCAGTGTCATTGAATTGAAGTGTTTGTGGAGGTCTAAGAAGACTAGAAGTGTAGAAAAGGGACAGGTTGCAAAGACCTTTCACAACCAAAAAATCTTTTGTATTTGATGCTGAAAGTTATAAGAAGCCATTGGAATTTATTGAGTAGGGAATTAACATAGTCAGACCTATGATTTAGGAAGATGACTTTGGCAGATAAATGGCAGAGGGAGTTATCAGCCTATATCTCTTCTCACTTTTGTGAAAAACTACTCCAGAAAGTCGTCAAGGCAGGGTCTCTGCTTTCTTTCTTCTCATTCTTTTAATTCTTTGTTATCTAGTTTCCAGCAGCAGCATTCAATGGAAAGTGCTCTCTCCAAAGTTACTAATAATCTTTCAATTACCTTAACTAGTGGTTTTCCCAATCATAGACCTTCTTGATTTCTCTGCAACTTCTGACACTTGCTCATTCTTTTCTTTCTAGGGTTTG
>CM053584.1:78430464-78473954 GCA_028627135.1 Pseudochirops cupreus
AAACAAATTCTAGAGCTAAAGAACCCACAAAATGACAGAGTTAAACATATCTGCAGCCCAAGATAGCCTAAAAGGCTGACAGGATGGGTATATAGAACCAAGCTGGGAGCAGAGTGCAGGGGACTGAATTGCTGGCAGCTGTGGTGATTTCCAGACTTCTCAACTCACAAACTCTGAGAATAGCATGGAAAGTCAGTGGGGGAACTCTGTGGGTGGAAAAGGATCCCAGGGCATGGCCCCAGCCCCAGGGTGGTAGAGGTGGTGGCAGCAGTGGTAGCAGCAACAGTGGCTAGTTCCAGAGCTCTGGGCCCACAGACCGTGTGGAATACAGTGGCTGACACAAAACCCCTGAAGCCTGGGACAATATACCCACTCCCAACTCCACCCCCACAAGAAGCAGAGTCCTGCTTTAACAGGGAGTTAGAAAGTCAAGTATTTGGCTGGGAAGATGAGTATACAGAGGAAAAAAGTCAGACTATAGAATCTTACTTCAGTGACAATGAAGATCAAAACATACAACCAGAAGAAGACAACAAAGTCAAAGCTCCTACACTAAAAGCCTCCAAGAAAATATGAATTGGTCACAGGTCATGGAAGAGCTCAGAAAAGGATTTTGAAAATCAAATAAAAGAAGTAGAGGAAAAATTGGGAAGAGAAATGAGAGTGATGCAAGAAAATCATGAAAAATGAGTCAATAGCTTGCTAAAGGAGACCCAAAAAAGTAATAAAGAAAATAACACCTTAAAAAATAGACTAATCCGAATGACTAAAGAAATCCAAAAAGGCAATGAGGAGAAGAATGCTTTAAAAAATATTTCCCAAATGGAAAAGGAAAACCAAAATCTCACTGAAGAAAATAATTTATTAAAAAGTAGAATAAATGGTAGCTAATGACTCTCTGAGAAATCAAGAAATTATAAAACAAAACCAAAATAATGAAAAAAATAGAAGACAATGGGAACTATCTCACTGGAAAAATAACTGACCTGGAAAATAGATTCAGAAGAGACAATTTAAAACTTATTAGACTACCTGAAAACCATGATTAAAAAACAGCCTAGAACATCATTTTTCAAGAAATTATCAAAGAAACCTTGATTCTGGAACCAGAGAGTAAAATAGAAATTGTAAGAATCCACTAATTGCCTCTTGAAAGAGATCCCAAAAGGAAAACTCCTAGGAATATTGTAGCCAAATTCCAGAGTTCCCAGGTCAAGGAGAAAATATTGCAAGCAGCCAGAAAGAAACAATTCAAGTATCATGGAAATATAATCAAGATAACACAAAAACTTCTACATTAAGGGCTCAAAGGGTTTAGAATATGATATTCCAGAGGTCAGAGTAGCTAGGATTAAAACCAAGAATCACCTACCCAGCAAAACTGAGTATAATACTTTGGGGGTGGGGTGGGGGTGGGGAATGGATATTCAGTGAAATACAGAACTTTCAAGCATTCTTGCTGAAAAGACCAGAGCTGAATAGAAAATTTGACTTTCAAATACAAGACTCAAGACAAGCATGAAAAGGTAAATAGGAAAGAGAAATCATAAGGGACTTATTAAAGTTGATCTGTTTACATTTCTACATGGAAAGAAGATATTTGTAACTCATGAGAACTTTCAGTACTAGGGTATTTGAAGGAAATAATAGACAGATAGATAGATAGACAAACAGACTGATAGATGGTGCAGGGTAAGTTGAATATGAAGGAATGATATCTAAAAAACAAAATTAAGGGGTGAGAGAAGAATATATTGGGAGAAGGAAAGAGAGAGAGATAAAATGGAATAAAGTATCTCACATAAAAGAGGTAAGAAAAAGGTTTCACAATGGAGGTGAAGAGGGGGAAGGTGAGAGGGAATGAGTGAACCTTACTCTCATTGGATTCGGCTTAAGGAAGGAATAACATACACACATACACACATAACATAAGGAAGGAATAACAATACTCAATTGAGTATCTTACTCTACGTGATAGTAAGGGGGAAGGAGATAAGAGGAGGGGGAGGAATGATAGAAGGGAGGGAAGAATGGGGAGGGGTAGTCAGAAGCAAATACTTTTGAAAAGGGAGAGGGTCAAAGAAGAAAATAGAATAAGTGGGGGTAGGATAGGATGGAGGGAAATATAGTTAGTCTTTCACAATATGACTATTATGGAAGTGTTTTGCATAACTACACATGTTTAACCTCTGCTGAATTGCTTGCCTTCTCAATGAGGGTAGATGGGGAGGGGAGAAGGGTGAGAATTTGTAACTCAAAGTTTTTTTTTAAATGTTAAAAATTGTTTTACTATGTGACTGGGAAATAAGATATACAGGCAATAGGATAGAGAAATCTATCCTGTCCTATAAGAAAATAAAGGGGAAGAGAATGGGGGAGGGATATGATAGAAGGGAGGGCAGACTGGGGGAAAGAGTAATCAGAATGCATGCTATCTTGGGGTGGGGTGAGGGGAGAGATGGGGAAAAATTTTGAACTTAAAAATCTTGTGGAAATGAATGTTGAAAACTAAAAATAAATAAATTAATTTTTAAAAAGAATTAACATACTTGCAAGAAGAAAACATTTTTAAAAGTTACTGAAAATATATCCAGAAAGGAAATTTTAAAGGGAGGAAAGAGGTGAATAGAGACTGCCCTTTTCCTTCTTTTTATTCTGCTCTTTCAACTCTTCTTCATTTTCCCACTCCCCCTCATCTCCCCACCCTAGATTCTTATTTTTCACATTTTCTTTAAGTTGTAATTCTAAGAAGGGCATTTATTACTGATCTTTTCCAACAGAAATGAAGGTTATGACCACATACTTAAACAAGCAAAAATGTTAACTCCCATCAATGTTGACTAAATGCAACTGATTGTTTAGGAAATCATTGCCAAAAGAATTAAATACATAAATGTATAGCAATCATTTGAACATATAAGCAAACACTTACTTAAAAGACATATGCATAGTCCTCCCTTATAAGATTCAATCACAGGAGTACATAACATACTAACTTCAACTAACTAGATTCTATAGCCAACTATTCAGTATGGAAAAATTCTCCTCCATTTTTGGCTTGAAATTATTTAATGACATGCCTAGACTGCAAAAGATATCAATTTTTAAAGCTTTTCTCCTTCTTATGTCTTATTCAGTATGCATTTTGGGGACAGCTGGGGAAGTTGTAATGAATAAGATTAAAAACTAAAGATGGGGAATGATTGGCATTCTTGTGGGGGATGGGGAATGGATACTTTTCATCTAGAATATGCAGGTGTTCATATATAGCGGAGAATGAATTAGTGATTACTGTAGTATACAGTCAATATAAGATCAGAGTGGGGAGACAAAGAGAAAAGGACTTGTGTGTGTGACATTTCAGTGCCATAGCAACACCTGAAAGCACAGAATGTCACTGATTGGAATCAGAGACTCCAAATCAATTTCTCTGTTAACCTAAAGAAAATTAAGAAACAATCTTGTCCAAATGTACTTGTTTTTTTCCTTATCTACTTGTCTTTTTTATTTGCCTTAGCACTATTTTTGTTAATGGAAGTATTGTATGTATTGCTGAATATCTAGGTAGCCAAGTAGAGATTTTTGTTTCATTAACCAGAGGATGAAACAATGAGAGGTAACAAACAGTCCATTTTTTTTTTCAATGACACTAGGGAAAAAGTTACAAAAAGATGTATCTTGAATTTACCACCATTAAAAAAATAAGTGGCTTCAACTAATTCAACCCACCACTGTGACTAAGTTTCGCATATTCACATACCTGGATTATCATAGTGGCACCCAACTGATCTCCCACATTTAGTCACTCTTCCTAATTCATCTTATGCTCTCTCTTGCCATGATAATAGGCAAAGGAATAGCAAGACATATAATTTCTTAAAGCTCTAATCATGTCACTCTGTTCAAAAAAATCTAGTGTCTCCTGAGATTACATAAATAAATCCAATAGACATTACTATATAAATTCAATGCCTTTTGGATAAAGTTCTTCTGCGTCAAGGCAAAACAGCAAACATTTAGTAAATTATTTTAATATGTGCTAGGCACTATGCTAAGGGCTGGGTTTAGAAGAGTTGTTCAATGTAATGATACTGGTAACTTCTGTCTTCAGAAAGTAGAGAAAGTAAAGAGGGAAAGAGCTATTTTGGCACCCAGTTTTGTTGAAAGAAGAGGAAATGTTTGTTGAAGTAGAAATTATGCAACCACCAGGAAGAAATGATCATTATTCTTTACAGCTCTTAAAAGAACAGGAGTTATTAGTGATATGAAGACCTTTTTTTTCTGCTGGTACTTAATATTATTTCCAAGTAATATAAACTGTGACCTCTTTTGTCCATACTCAAATGCATAAAACTTGGAAAATAAGTAGGGTAGAGAGACTAATGCAAAGAGGGGATTTAAGAGATATCGAGAAGATAAACTAAAAAGACTTGGCAACAGATTGGATACATGGAGTGGATATGAGTGAGGAGTTAAAGAAGATACAAGTTGTAACCTTGGGTTATTGGAAAGATGGTGATTCCCTAAAAAGTAATAGAGATATTCGAAATACTGGAGAGCATGAGAGAGGATAGATAATGGACATGTCAAGTGTAAGATGTCCATGTGACATGCAATTTGAGAGGTCTAAGCTGAGGATCAGAAAATTGAAGTCAGAAAAAAGTTAAGCATATAACATTAGATCTGAGAATCATCTGCATGGAGATAATGACTGAATTCATGAAAGGTTATGAGATCACAAAGCAAGATGATACAGAGGGAGAAGAGAAGAAGGCCTAGGTTAGACTTTTTTGGATGACACTCACAGTTAGTTATAGCCTAGAAGAAAATCAAGCAAAGAAGACTAAGAAGGAATGGTAAACCAAGTAGATGAAGAGCCAGGAGAAAATGGCATCACAAAAACCTATAGAGGAATGAGTATCTAGAAGAAAAGAGTGATTGACAGTGTTGAAGATTGTGGAGGAGTCAAAAAGGGTGAGGATTGTAAAGGCCATTAGATTTAATAGTTGAGAGATCACTGGTAACTTTGGAGAGAGCAGTTTCAGTTAAATGATGAAGAAGCCTCTCTTCCAAGAGTTTAGAAGAATATGAGGTGAGAGAAGTAGAGGCTTCTGTCTTTCTCAAAAAGTTTAGGCATGAAAAGGAAAAAAAAAAAGAAAATTGCATTTATCAGTGAGGTTTTTTTTTAAGTATTTCATTTAGTTATCTATTTATCTGTTGATCTATTTATTCCTTTTAAGATGTAGGGGAATGAGCACATTTGTAGGCAGCAGGAAAGTAGCTATTAGACAAGGAGATATTGAATATTAGTAGTAGACAGAGGATGATAGAAGGGATAATGTTCTGGAGAATATGGCATATAATAAGATCAGTCAGAGGGGTTTGTTTGACTTAGGAAGAAGGGCCACCCCTTGTGGGAAACAAGAAAGGAGGAGAAAGTAGTGAAAGAAGAAATATATAAATTGTGTAAAATGTGTAAGAGGGGATAAAAGGGAGAGCTCTCAGCAATTTTTTTTCCAATAAAATATAAGACAAGTACCTTCACTGAGAAAGTGATAGTAGAGAGGTGCCAAGCCTAGAAATTTCAGAAAATGTAAATCTAGGTTCCTTCTATCTATGGATTTCTGCCTTCTGTGGTTCTTCGAGTATAGAGGGTAGAAGAATCATTCTAGAAACATCATAGGAGGAATATCTGAAGGGACTGGAGATGTTTTTTCTGGGAAATAGAAAATTGAGTGAAACCCTGATTAAATATCTTAAATTATCTGAAGGGCTACTAAGCAGAAGAGGGTATAAACATATTGTTTACAGCTCCAGAAAGCAGAATTAGGATGATTGGGGTCCTAGAATCTGCACAAATATGCAGATTTTGACTAAACTGGAAGCACTTTCCATCACTTAAAGTGGTATAATAATATAGACTATGGTATCTAAGTGAAACAATAAGGTTCATTTGTAACTGAAGAAATCAACCAATCAATCAATATTTACTAAGTGTTTACTATGTTCCAGTAACCATGCTGAATTCCGGAGATACAGAAAGAGGCAAAAGATAGTATCTGCCCTCAAGATGATTACAGTCTGACTAGGGAAACAACAAAAAACCAAATATATGCTAAGCAAGCTAGATACAGGTTAACAATTAGCAGATAGAAGGCATTAGAATTAGAGGAAAGGTTGCCTCTAAAAGATGGGATTTTAATTGAAAGTTAAAAAGCCAGGGAATTCAGTGGGCAGAGTTGAAACACTGTTTAAACAGTATTTGACCAATGGCATATATTGAATTTCTCTGAAGCAGAAGTTTGGACTAGACTCTTAATCTAGAGTAGACTCTAGTCTAGACTAGACTCTTAAGCTTCTTTACTGCTAAATTCCTAAGCTCCTCTATATTGTAGTCATTTACACTTGTGCCCTATCTCCTTTCCAGACTGTGCCCTTTTTACAGAGTGCAATCAGTTTTTATCTACAATTTTTTTATTTCCCCCAGAACTTATCACAGTATTCTATAACACATTTTATGCTTAATACATTGTATTTTTCCCTTGAGTAGTGATAAAAATTAAACCGGCTTCATAACTATATTCCACAGTTCCCTCTACAACTAGGCGTTTAAAACTTTCTTTTATTCAAAGAATAACAAAATTCATCCTTGTAACTTGGAGAGATAGCAATTGACTGGGCAACTGAAGACTAAGGATATAATTGGGACTTTGCCACCGAAAATGTGGCCTTTGCCAAGTCTCTTAAGATCTCTGATCTCAATTTCTTCATTTGCAAAATGGACTTTAAAATATTATTCTAGGAATACCCCACAATGTTATTATGAGGTTCATCTACAGAAGTGCTTTGAAAATAGCAAAGTACTAACAAATATGAAATCATTGTTATTAGGTATAGAAAAAGGAGTCAAAAAGAGGATACATTTGAGCACTAAAAGAAACATATAATATCATAATTAATATAAAAATAAAATTATTGGGGCAGCAAGGTGGTGCAGTGAATAGAGCACCAGCCCTGGAGTCAGGAGGGCCTGATTTCAAATCTGGCCTCAGACACTTAACACTTACCAGCTATATGACCTTGGGCAAGTCACTTAACCCCAATTGCCCTGCCCTCCAAAAAAAAAAAAAAGCAAAAATAAAATTGTTGTTTCCTAAACTCTAGCCAATCAATAAACATTTATTGACCAACTACTATGTGATAGGCATGATCTCTTTTCAGTTTTATAATAGCCTTGTAAATTCAGTGTTTCAGACATGATTATAATCACCATTTTGTAGAACTGAGGTTCTGATAGATTACTCTGGTAGGTTACCAGCAGCCCTTCCTCAGGCCTTTTTTTTAGGACATATCCTCTAACTCAAGGGCTATGGTATTTTGAAAAATTAATTCCACTTATGTAAGGTATAATCCAAATATTTATTTAGTTCCTTGTTTGAATACCTGATTTATTTATACCCAAAAAAGGATCCTAAAGAGACTGGACTGAGAATAACCTAAAGCAAAATGAAGGACTTCAAAATTATAGTCTGAAACTCAAGACATTTTAGGAGACTAATAGTGGAGCTGAAGAAAGGGATACAAAACTAATATTCTTTCTAAGAAGATAGAAATTCCTGGTAACACAAAGCCAGATTTCAAAATGAATGGTTTCTGAGACTATCACTGTAGTGAATGCTTATCACTTGTAGAAGAAAAAGTGGCAGATAGCTACACAGAATTCCTGCTGTTCCAGAAGACATACACAGTAAATCCAAGTTTATACCTTGAGTTGCACCTGCAAGCAAATTGGTAGGTAATGCAGACCACAGAGCTGGCCAAGGGTGGTCTGTTCCCATAAGAATATTTAGCAAATCTGGTCCTATATTTTATACTAATTAGAGAAACAAACAACCTGTAAGTACACGTGAGAAAGGAAAGAGGAAACGTCAAGGTTATGCTGACTGGCCAAAGGCCAATGTCCCTTTAGGAAAAACACACCACAAAACATAAGAGAAAACCATATGGTCACAATAGATAGCTAAGAAGGAGCTGTTAATGGGGGGAAAATGTCATATGCACAGAATTTCAACACTAATAAGGAGCTTACTAAAGTTTAAATTTTAAAAGCCAAATTTACTCATTTAACATGAGGGAAGAGTTAGGAAATGGAAGCTATAACCCACTTTTACTCTGCCAATCAAACTTTATATTTTATAAATATATAAATATACTTGGTGAATCAAGTATCACTCAATCAGTCAACTTCTTTTTAGTTTTCTTTTATGTGTTCTCTTCTCTAATTAATAAACTCCTTGAGAGTAGGAGCTCTTTTGCTAGTTTATATTCCTGTTTTTGGTACTGCCATATTGTCTAGCATGTGGCAATTGCTTAATAAATGTTTTACCTATCTACCTATCTAATAAACAAATTATTTGTAACTTTATTATCATAAGAAACTTGCAATGTAGGACTTTCCTACACCAAGCAAGTCATCCCTCTACAAAGCAGAGTACAAGCAAACTCTGATTTAGAAGACAAGTCCTAGGGAGTAGCCAGAGGCGCATAAGTATAGTGCATGGATAAGCTTCAAAGAGGGATTTCCTCAGTCTCCTGCAGAAGAGGGTCATGAGATGTCTATTGGCCAGTGCCTTTGCCAGTAGCATATGACTGCTTGAGCAATCTCTCTTCTCTCTATTCTAGCCATATCCCAGTGATGCTATACCTCATTTCTTCTTGATCACAACTCCTAAAAAAAACCAAGCCCTTCTACCAAAGAACTAGCTAATTCCTACTCAAAGATTGTGGGTGGAGCTACCTATACATTAGATTACTTGCTAAATCATTCAACATTGTTAGAGCAAAGGTTTGAACCCAGATCTTCATCATTCCAAGCTTAGCAATATATACACCATGACATTCTGCCTAATACTGTATAAAATTACTTTCCTACAAGGTATTCTAGAAACTTTCTAAATGATCCCTATTTTCAGTTATTTTCCTGAGTTTTTTCGGTTTTGTGTTTGTCTCACTACCCTACTTTATTGTGTTTCTGCTCCATGAAATATGAATTGCCCATGTAGGTCTGATTCCAGAACATATAAAATAATTTTAACAAATTATTACATTTAACCATTGATTCTATTCAAAAGAAGATAATTTATCGACATATCACCACAATTATACAGTTCTCTCCTCCATAACTCTATAATTTAGAGGGAAAGGAAACCCTCCAATATTTAGTCCAGTTAGGATTTCTCAGTAATCTGAGTTATTTAATTGAAATATTTTTCCTCCCAGAGATCTCTGGTTGATATTATTATCCAGTTTTTATGTTTAAACTGTATGGTGGATGCTAAAGCTACCATAATTGGAAACTGTCTCCTCACCAATCAATGCCTCTCTTTGGGTGAAAAATCCCATGTGATTGTTAGCATCAAAGTAAATAATTTTCCTGAGGACAGAAATGACTACATGATAGAAATGGCTTGCCAGATGGTTTAGCTGTAGATGTGACCAGGTGGCTCAATTTCCTGGAAACTGATGAAATGACTATTCTGGGAGTGAGCTGAAAGCTATCCTTCAAATTACCCCAAAGTGAGTGCAGATTTACAGTTAGTGACCATTTGAGAATGAACTTTGTACATATTTTCATCCTTAATATTGACCTGGATTGCAAAAACTCAAAACAATTTGAATGCCTACCTGTTGGGGAATGTCTAAAAAACTGTGCTATGTGAATGGTGTGATTAAAAATAAAAAATATTAAGAAATGAGAGAAATTTAGAGAAATCTATACCAATCAATAAACAAACAAGCATTCATTAATTCCTTACTATGTGCCAAGACCTGGAATGGGCCCAGGTCAGAGCTACTTGGCAGAAGGGAAGTCAACACTGGGCTCTCTTTGATGTTGCCAATGCCCCCTGAGTTTCAGTGGTCATCAGGCTCCATCTTGCCAAGAAGGACCTGGCCTGGCTTCTCCCACAGCTGGTTCAGGAACAAAAAGAGCAAGAAAAAGTGAGGAGGAGACCTATCTGAATATCCAAAGCCTTAGTACAGAGGGAAATAAGGTCTTTGTTCAAAAGTGTAAAGAGTTTCAAGGATTCATTTATCCCCTCACATACCTGTTGAATGAACTAAAGATAGGCCTCTATGTGAAAGAGGTTTAGGCAATTTTCAACACAATGTGGCAATGCACAGAATTCAGTATATGTAGGTGTCCTACAGACACCTATGATGGATGAGAGTTATCTAGGGGGCCTTGCTCCTAGTAAGAAGAGATGTTGAAGACCTGGTTCTCTCACATATCTTCCCAGAGGTTACCCCCAGTGGATGGGAAGCATAGGCCAAATTCAAACATTTGGCCAGCAGCCAGACCTACCCAAACATACCCTCAGCTGATTTCCCCAGAAAGGAGATGAACCAGACTCAAAACTAGGACATCTGGATCAAGGAAAAAAGGAGTTTCATTCTCAAGAACAAAATTTATCCCAACTCCTCCCAGAATGGCCAGCCATGAACTTGACATGGATCGGCACAACTCCATTTGCAACCTATCCTTCAGTTCCCTTGGTTTGGCTGTCTTCAGTCCTGGTCTTTTGGTTTTTTGGTTTCTGGGGTCAGCTTTGAGGTTATTCTCTTCCTTCAGCACAGAACACAACCTTTTACATGTTTAGCACTTATCACTTCTGTTCCCTATGCTACAGTGTCTCCTGTTGTCTGCAATAGTCTTAAGAATATCTCTGAAGAAGGACCTCATTCCTACAGTTTTCCAGTTTCTCTGGTATCCATCCCACTGACCTCAGCATGGAGCCTAAGGTCTTTACCCTGTTTACCCACCATGGCCAG
The DNA here is from genome assembly GCA_028627135.1 of Pseudochirops cupreus. NCBI lineage: Eukaryota > Metazoa > Chordata > Mammalia > Diprotodontia > Pseudocheiridae > Pseudochirops > Pseudochirops cupreus. The sequence continues at coordinate 78,441,295 of CM053584.1, forward strand.
AGAGATCCAGAATGGATGAAAAACAGTGCCTTCATTTCTGCTAATGTCTTATTCTCACTATCCCACTAGCCTCTATGTGTGCTTTATATTGTGTGTGTGTGTGTGTGTGTGTGTGTTTATTTTTTTAAGTGTGTAAATTTGTGCTGAGGGAATAGAAACCCTCTCTAATGAAAGCAATTTTGAGGCAGAAATGAATAGGAGGAGTATGTCAAGCACGGAGGACAGCTATTGCAAAGGCAGAGAGATGAGAAATGGGGTGACATCTGTTGGATATGTCAAGAAGGTCAGTTTGCTGGGATCCTAGCGTGAAGACTGTATGAAATGATGCCAAAGAAAGCAAAAAGAACCAAGAAAACAATTGACACAGCAATGATGCAAAGGAAAATTATATTAAAAGACCTTAGAATTCATCTCTATATAGGGGCCAATTTGGATTTCAGAGGAGTCAGAGTGAAACATACCCATCTCCTCTTAGTTCAGAAGTTTGAGGATTATAGCTATAGAGTTTAAAGTCCATCTAGTCCAAACATTTTGATTTAATGATGAAGATTCTAAAGTCCAGAGAGTCTGAGAATTTGCCCCAAATCACACAGGGAGTAAGCATCAGAGCTAGGATTTGAATCCAGATTTTGTTCAGTTTTCTTTCTGCTGTGCTACTATTGCCTTCCTATGGGACAATAGGTGCAGAATGAAACATATTTGGTCAGACATGGCCAATGGAGTGATCTGTTTTGCTTCACTAATACTTCTTCCTTAAAGAAGTGATGGAAAGTAAGGGAGGAGGGAGGAGGAAATGTCATTGGGAAGTGACAATGATGTTAAAGAAAGATCAATAAAATTATTACTTTTTTAAAAAGAATGTGCTAGTGGCAATGATGTTTGTGGGGGCACTCAGTCACTGAAGTGGTCTCTTTTCCAGTATATTAAAGGATATGCTCCTCACCTAAGTTCTGTGTATTTAGATAATCATTGAGGATGATAGGTGACTAGAGAGTAATGTAATTGATGTGATTTTTTTTTTGAAGTACCACAACTTGAACTCTGAAGGACAAAGATGGCAAATTTAGGGCTGATGAGGAAGGATTTAATTATTGTAAATGTCTTACATCAGTGTGAATCAATTCTCTCTATATCTATCTTTCCCTGTCTCTGTCTCTGTCTCTGTCTCTGTCTCTCCCTCTCTCTCTCTCTCTCTCTCTCTATACATATACATATACACATACATACACATATATACATATATTTTAAATGCAATACCAAAATATCTTATTTGATTTTTCTTGAGGGGTTTGTTAGCTGACTAAAGGCATTCCATAATGTGTTCAGAAATGACATTCTCCTGGAATAAATGAATAAATAAAGCCTCCTAGCTTCCCAGGAGGATTATTGTTTAAAAATATTTTATTATGCTATATATATGTCTTAGCAATACAATTTAAAAATACAAATGATGTCCAATGTAAATCCTGTTCATCTAACATGATTTATTTCAACAAATTCTTCTCATTCATTCCCTTGGAGTGATAGATTTTGGCTGTGATATTCCTGGGAGTTTTCCTTTAGGAGTTTCTTTCAGGAAGTGACTACTGGATGCTTTTTTGTTCTTCAGTTTTCTCACATGGCTCTTAACTCAAGAGATTTGGGCACTTCTCTTTGCTGATTTATTGGTATATTATTTTTAGGCTCTTTTTCTGATCATAGCTTTCAGGTAATCTGATGATTCTTAAATTATTTTTCCTCAATCTTTCCAAGTCACTTATATTTGCTGTGAGATACCTTACATTTTCTTTGATTTTGTCAATATTTTATTTTTTTTTAATCTTTTTTGAAGTCTCAGAGAGCCATAAGCTTCTATTTAGTAAATTCTTATTTCATGGAATTATTTTCTTGGGTGAGGTTTTACACCTCTTGATCCAAGTTATTCTCTTTCTCTAATATTTCATCCATCAACTCTCATTTCCCATTTTTCCTCTGATTCTCTCATTTGATTTTTAAAAAATAATTTTTACACTTTCTTAAACTGTTGCTTAATCTCTTCCAGGAATTTTGATTAGACTTGGGTCCATGGTATGTTTTTCTCAGAAGCTTTTCTTGTAGATGTCTTGGGGTCATTCTTTTCTTCTTGGCTTATTTCTTGAGATTCTTTGTTGCCACAATAACCACTTACGGTGGAATTCTTATTTTTTGTTGTTCAAAAATTATTTTTTATTTTCCATGCTCCTTCTTGACTTTGGATTTTTTCTTAGGTGTGGGTTCTGCACATTTTTTGGAGGAAATGTCTGGGCTGAGTTTTTGTCCTCTTGGGTCCTTCTGCTGATTTCTTGGGTTATTGAGTGTTTTGAAATTCCCCAAATTTCAGAGACAGATGAGGTTAGGGACATGCAAACTCTTCAATGCTCCCAAAGTGATGTATTCTGATGCAAGGTCTGCTCACTCTCCTCCTAGTCTGAGTTCTGCAAGTTCATGGTCAAGGCTTAGATCTAACCAAGAGAGACTACTTCTGGACTTAGCTCTTATCAACCCATTGGGAAGCTCTTTAGGTATCTGTGTGTGTGTGTGTGTGTATGTGTGTGTGTATTACAGAAATAAATGTACTTCAGTACTTTTATTTGTTTATTTTTAATTATATAAGATATATATATATAGATATAGATATAGATATTTCAAATTTTCTACACATTTCTGATCTTTTCATTAGGAATGCTTGGAATAACTTTAAAGACAGCAATGGAATATGGTGAAATAGCTAACTCTGTAGTCAAAAGGACTACATTCATATCCTGCTACTGATGCTTATTAGCTGTGACTTCAATTAAGTCACTTATCCTTCCCAGACCTGCATTCTGTCATCTATAAAATAAAGGAGCTGAACTGGATGGTTCATAGATTAAGAAAAGGATGGTAACTAAGAGCTCATTTCATCTGATGACTCTCATTTTATAGATGCTTCTAATTCATTAGCTGTGGTGCCTGAATGTCTTGTATCTGTGATCTCATGAATCCTCATTTGGTTGTCTAAATTCTCATATGTTTAAGAAAAGGGTAGAGTATCATAAGCTTACAGAGATGGGAACCTCAGAGACCATCTTGTCCAACTGCTACATTTTACAGATGAGGAATCTGAAGGCCAAAGTTGTAAAATGGTTTGTCCAAAGTCTCATAGCCAGCAGCAATTTGAACCCACATCCATGTTCATCACAGGTAATATTCTGACTATTCAGTCAGTCAACAAATAGTTATTAATCACTTATTATATGTCAACAACTGTAGTATCTATCTTGTAAGCCACATTGTTGTGAATCTGAAATAAGATGAATCAATCAAATAAGAAGCAATTATTTTCTGTAGTAAATAGCGTTTACTGTGTGCTAGATACTCCTATGCTATGCTCTGGAGATACAAAGAAAAAGTAAAACAGTCTCTGGTCTCAAGAAACTTGCATTCTAACAGAAGAGAACAATTATGCGTCAGAGAACACATGATTCATACAGAAAAGATGTAAGAAAACCTTCATAGAAATGCCGCTACTATCTGAGGTAGTGGTGGTGGTGGGAAATGGGAAAGGCCTCCTGGAGGAGGTGACAGCAATGCACTATTTTTGTCTCCTTAAACATTTTTTTTTCATTTTTACATCACCACAATTTCAGTTTCCCTTTCCCTGAGGCTTTCCAGATAGTGATCCTATAGAACAGCAATAAAGTAATGTTTAAAGGAAAAATGATGAAAGAAAAAAGAAGAGAAGGGGAAAAAACAGTTCAACTGATCAAAACATATGAAAATATAGACAACGTTCCCCACGTGTGTGTGTATGTGTGTGTGTAGGGGATATCTTTTCATACTTCTTCAGGACCGTGCTGATCCTTTGTAATTTTGCTACATTCCCTTTGATGGTTTTATGGTTGATGTTTCCATCTTGTTTTCCTTTCTGTTGTAGTCATTATGCATAATGTCCTTTTGGCTTTACTGACTTCCCTCTTTATTATTTCTTTTACATTTTTCTTGCTTTGCTGTAGTCATCATAGTCATCATTTCTTACTGCTTTGTAATATTCATGCACCACAAATTGTTTAGCCATTCCCTTCTCAGGGAGCACTTACTTTGTTTTTAGCTCTTTGCCACCACAAAAAAAAAAGTGCTGCTGTAAATATTTTGGTGTATATAGGGCCTTTCTATTTAATGATGAGATGAGCTTCCTTTGGGTAAATGCTTAGTAGTAGCCTATCTGGGTCAAAGGTATAGACATTCTAGTCACTTTATTTGCAATTTGTGCTAAGACTTAGAGGAAATCAGAGATTCTAAGGGTACGAATTTGGGAGGCATTTCCAGGCCTGGAGAACAAATAGCTGAAAGGCATGGAAATGGGAGATGAACTTCTGTGTGCCAGAAACCACAAGTAGGCCATAGTATGATTGGATTGTACAGTGTCCAGAGCTAAACAGAAATCAAGAAGATTGGAAAGGTAGGAAGAGATCAAGTTGTAAAGAGCTTTAAACGCCAAACAAAAGACTTTATATTTCCTCCAGAGAACCACCAGAGCGTATTGAGCAGTGGTGACATGGACAGATCTACAGTTTTGGAAAACCATGTTGGCATCTGAATGGAGTATGGATTAATGTACAAAATACACAAAAGGGGTTGGCTTCCACCTTACACATTACTCTCCAAATAAGGAAAAGACAGAATAGAGAAAATGAACACATAAAAGTACTGAAATACAACATTTTTTCTGTAAATAAGCGGCTAGTAATTTTGTCAGATCAACACACAGCTAGATGGCACAGTGGATAGAGTGCCCCAGTCTGAAGTCAAGAAGACTCATTGTCATTAGTTCAAATCTGGCCCCAGTCAGTTACTAGCTGTGTGACCATGTACAAGCCACTTGACACTGTTTGCCTCAGTTTCCTCAGCTGTCAAATGAGCTAGAGAAGGAAATGGCAAACCATTCCAGTGTGTCTTTGCCAAGGAAACCCAAAATGGGTTCATGAAGAGTCAACCACCAACAAATAAATCAGTATGCTCCACAGACCCAAACAATGTCCTTGCCACTGTTAGACCTAAGAAGTGGAGGATTGGGTCAGAGAAGAAGCTCCTTGAGGAATCTCCTAATTCTGTCATCTTCCTACTGTCATCTCCTATGTTCTTTCCTACCTACCAGTACCTCCACAGGATCTTGTGCTCAGTGACAAAATTCAACATTTGTTGAATTCCATTGAAATTCTGAGAAAGATAAGGAAGGAGAGTAGTTAGAAGAGGAAAGCTAAGTAGAGAGAGAAAGAAGAGAAATCCACACAGTAGAAAACTATAAGTTTCCAACAGCTGCCTCAAGCTCTGTTCATTGTCATCCATTGGTGACCTAGTCTTAACAGAAACCAGTCATGAGTTTTTAAATGTGATTTCACCTCTGCCTTTTCTGGATTGATTACAGATTATGTTCAGACATCCTAAGTTTCCCTTGCTTATGTTTCATTGATTTCTCATTTTCTACTTTTTTTTTTTAATGGAGAGGTTTTTTTTTTTTTTAGACTTACAAATGTTGAGTGAGATCAGAGACTCCATCCCATCCCCCCAGTTAAAAGGCTTGTTTGCCAGACACATTTTCTGCAGGTCTCACTTTGCTAGTTAAATGGTCTAAGAGGTAATTGATTTCAGGCCTTTTATGAAAAGACTTCAGCTCAGAGCTATGGTGAAGCATTCAATCTTGTTCTGCCTTCTAGTAATTCATTACAATGCTGTCATAGGTGGAGCTACCACCCTGGGGCCTCTGCAACTGAAGGGCCCCAGAGAGTGCAAATGTAGTACTTTGGGGGGATGGGGTAGGTAGGAGTGGGCTTGGGAAGAGAAGTTCTCTATTCTAAGGTTGTAGCTTAGAGAAAACATGGAATATTAACTTATATTGCCATAACTACTCTATCCTTCTCTTCCTGCAACATGCACACATGCACCCTCATACACATGAACACATACACACACATTCCTGCTGCTCCTATATCCTAATTCAGTAGTTCGAACAAAGATTTATTAAGTAACATTTCTTTCACATTAAATTAAAAAGTAGAAAAGTCAAAACTGGCAAGATGTATCAATTAACATTATTATGTGAGTAAAAAATATCCTGTACTTACCATTTCTCTTTTTCTTTTACTTAGAAATTTGTTCTCATTTTATCTATCTATCCATTTATCCATCCATCGATGCATCCATCCATCTATCATCTATCTGTCTATCTATCTATCTGTCTATCTATCTACCTACCTACCTATTTATTTGGTGTGACCCTACCATTTTATTAGGTAATGAATTCCCAATGTGACAAGTCATTGGAAAGAAATGGGTCCATATCTCTTCTATAACTGATGATGTTGTTCAGTCATTTCAGTTGTGTCTGACTCTGTGACCTCATTTGGGGCTTTCTTGGCAAAGATACTGGAGTGGTCTGCCATCTTCTTCTCCAGTTCATTTTACAGATGAAGAAACTGAGACAAACAGGGTTAAGTGACTTGTCCAGGGTCACACAGGTAGTAAGTGTCTGGGGCTAAATTTGAACATAGGAAGATGAGTCTTCTTGACTTCAGGCCTGATAATCTATCCACTGTACTACTTAACTGCTACACTGACTTTATTTTGAATTTTTATATTACCATTAAATATTAGTATGGGACATCTAGGTGACATAGTGCATGAAGTGTCAGGCTGGGGTCAAGAAACTTCACCTTCCTGTGTTCAAATCTGCCCTCCAGACACTTACTGGTTGTGTGACTCTGGGCAAGTCACTTAACCCTATTTGCCTCAGTTTCCTCATCTGCAAAATGAGCTGGAGGAGGTGATGGTAAATATCTACTCAAATATCTTTGCCAAGAAAACCTCAAATTAGCTCACAGAGTCAGACAGTACTGAAACTACTTAGCAAGAAATTCCTTTTGAATAAGCAAGGAGAGTCAAGTCATTCATACAATTGGTTTATCAATTTAAATCTGCCCCGAGGATGTTATACTTAAAGGTGGTGAGAAGAAGAAGGTGGGAATGGCAATCTAAATGCTTTTTAAACTGATATACTACAATGGATTAGAAACTATAGCCACCTACAAGGAATGACACAGTGAAAATTATAATGATTGTGAACTCTGCTAGGGAAGGCTTGCTGAGCTACACTCTTTTCCTAATAAAATATCTCAAGTGAAAATTATAAACATGTCATGTGTCGCCTGTAGTTAATACCCCTGTGAAACCCAAGCATTGCCATGACATTCCAGCTTCTTTTATTTGGAAAAGAAAGTTATCACTCATTTTTTTTTTCTGTTTTCCTATGCATGTGCGGGTACATTCTCAAAGTACTCCAGTCTTACAGAAGTATAGGTTATCTTTGTGATTGGAGATTCATAAGAGTGTGCAGATGATAACCGCAACTTAGTGGGGCATACTCTAATTTCTCAAAGTTTAGAACAATCCTTTAAATGTCCCTTCATCTTACCAACACATTTGTAAGCGTGGGAGTTCAGGAGAGAAAAAGTTAAAAAGGAAGGGAGGAGAGGTGGAGAAACTAGGCCCAAACAGCTGGGGATCATTAGTCTTAATGAATGGCCAGAATAAAAGGCAGCAGGAAGAGCTGGTTGAGGTTTCTCTGGTCAAGTTTTGATAGCCATGGGGTTGAAAGAAAGTTGGCAGCAGCCTCAGTCAAGAAAATATTTTTTGTTTGGAAGGGGTGTTACTTGTAATAGCATCAAGGTCCCCAAGTGGTTACTGTTTTTTTGGATTCTGCTTAATTCTTGATGAGGCAGCATTAGCTCATTGAAATGATTGTTCCAGAAATGTTTTCTACCACGTGCAAAACACAAATATTGTCTAACGAGATTAGCATTTCATGAGTAGTTTATAGATAAGGGTGTGAACTGGCCTTTTAAACATGGAAAGAAAAATGAAGGGGAGCCAAGGATGAAGGGATTTTTGTCCTAGTGCTGACAGCAAGTTCTAATGAAGGGTTCATCATCTCATTTGTGCTCTTGTTTCTGCTTTCTCCACCCGCTCCTCAACCCAGCTAAGAGGAACTAAGCTTCTGGGATTCTGAAACCTTGTTACCATTTCTATTTTTTTTCCAAAATGCATGGTGTTATAGAACCACAATACAAAAATAAGTATGGGAAATATAGTTACACAAGACCTCTCAGAAGCAGATTCCATCTGAGTATTCACATTAACCTAATTACTCAAGTGTAGTTTGAAACAGGCAGAATTTCGTTCTTTTTTTTTCCCCCAAGGGTGGATGTGGAAGAATTGAGCAAAGGTTCATGTTTCTGTTTGTGATCAGCTTTTTATTTTTATTTTTATAACTGTTCACCCAGTAATAAGGATTTTTTGTTTCTTTAGGTAGCTTTCTAGTGGAAATAGGCCTGGCATTAGTGTCCAGCTAGATCTCAGTTCTGCCTCCGGCACTTACTAGCAATGTAACATTGGACAAGTCATAAAATCTAAGAGTTAGAAGGTCACTTAGTGCCTTTTCTGAGACCTATTGGAGCATCACTGATAGTTGGTTCCCAGGATGCACCTTAAGACTTCTAGTGATGTGGAATTCACTCTCTCTATTGAGGCAATCCGTTTCATTTTTGAATGTCTCAGTTTGCTGGGCCTAGAAAAGGAGTAGCAACTCTTGAGTCAGAAGAAGGAGATCAAATCCACCTGTGTTGCTTAATGTCTGTGTGACCTTAGATAAGTCACTAAAATTTCTAGGATCTCAGTTTCCTCATCTGTAAAATGAGAAGATTGGATGAGGATGACCAATTGAACAGAGGGGCCACAGGGCCTTAAGGTTCTTTCAAGGTCTAGGGCTCACTAGGTGTTCCAAGATGAAGAACTCTCACCCTTCAAACATTTGAAAACAGCTATTAGCCCAAAGGTCAATCAAGATGAGCTTGTTGGGTCTAAGTAAGATCAATGATGTGATTCCACATAAACAACCTATATTAAGTTGTTTATTGTTTAGGGATATGTAAGAAGGAGAGAGAAAATTTGGAACTTAAAATTTTTAAATGAATATTATTAATTTGTCTTTACATGTAATTAAAATTATTATAAAAAACAAAAAAATTAAAAATAAGATCAATGATGACGGCTTGCAAATTTAAAATGGTATAAAACACATGAAGGACACTTCTGGCTATAAAAGATATGATCCAGTTACAGATGGAGAATTTGAGGGATAATGGAATCTGCGAAATATTAAGAGAATAAGGTAGAAAGCTCCAGAACAGATATGAATGAGTCTGAGTCAGAATGAAACAAAAATAAAGGAGATCCTCATACCAATGAGATCTTTAGGGGGTAGAGTTGCTAGATCATTGATCTTGAAAGCAGGAATACATGAGTTCAAGTCTTGTCTCTAGTTTTATTACAAATCACTTAACCCCATCTGAGCCTCAGTTTCTTCTTCTGATAAATGTTGCGGATGGACTCGATGTTATCTAACCCTTAAATGTATCACCCATTGACCCATAAAAGTAATAAGGGCCTATATTAGGATGGTGGCATTGGGAATAGAAAGGATTAAGAACATCTTCTCTCATTAAAATTTGAATTTATATTCTTTCTTCTCAAAATAGAAAACAAAAAATAATGATCTCCATTGTTACAGATATGATATCTCTTTTAAAAGTAATTTTTAAGTCACTTTTAATTTCAAATGAAGCCAACTATCCTTTTGAATCGGCACAAAGATTTCAAATCCAACAACTCCAGGTCTAAAATAAGTTACCTTGTGGCTATTTCTAGACCATATTTGTGGTCAATTTTCCAGCCCCAGTAGAAGTATTCAAGTCTCAATTATTTGGAGCTGATAGTTCTACTTGTAGACTATCCAAAGCCCATAGTTAATCCTCAGTGCTCCTGCTGCTGGTCTTGTGACACCTCTTTAATAGCATATCTTTCAGATGTTGGTCAACATAAGGCAATATGATAAAATTCAATGAAGCCCTAGTTTGCTTTCAAAGCAGCTCTGGCAAAAGGTGAGGGAGGAAGTTAAAACCATACACTATATTAAGGCTAAAGGATTGTCTTTGGAGCTCCACTACTCAGGCTGTTTCTGTCTCCCATTACTACAGATAATTGAGTGTTGGCTGCATTACTGTTTTAAGAAGTTTATTAAAAGCAATCACACTAGTCAGGGCATGCTGTGAAGTACTTCCCCTTGAGGTATTATTAGGACACTGTTGCCTGAATCAAGAGGAGAAAACACCCTTAATTGGCTGCAGAAATTCACTTTTAAAATTTCATCATCAAAATGATCTGGAGAGAAACAGAGGAACTTTGTTATAACAGCTCATTATTAGATACTTAGATGTTTCACATCTAATCAAGAGCCTGAAGAATCCCAAATGAAATAGAAACTTGCATGACAGATTTTAGGCCCATCCACTAATATCAATATTATACAAGAATGTTACTTAGTTGATTTTTAAACTTGAACTAAGAAAACAAAATCCAGTTTCATGCCTCTTATGAATCTCATCCATTCCTTTTTATTTATATAAGTGTAAAGCATAGTAATGACTAACATTCAGATGATAGATAAGAACATTTTTTGAGTGGGCATTTGACTTTTGCTGAAACTCAGGTCTGCTTATTCTACCACCTTTTAATGCCTCTCTTTCGCTAGGCTGTCATTTTCCAGCCCAATAATAAACTATAATCCTCCTCACATATTCTATATTCAAACCAAATTGACCTAGGTAATGTTTTCTGTACACAACATTTTATCTCCTCTGTGTGTCTTTGAATAGGCTGCCCCCTATACCTGGAGTGCTATCCCTCCTTACCTACAACTCTTGACTCTGCTCTATTCAACACTCAACTGAGCTATCACCTCCTACCTGAGACCCTTCTTAATCCTACTAATTCTTAACACTTTCCCTTCCACCCGAAAATTGCTTTGTAGACATGTATTTACTTTTTTGTACACAGGTGCCCCCTCAGTAGAATGAAAAAACCCTGAGGGTAGGATGGTTTTTCCATTGTATCATTAGGGCCTAGTACTTCTGAGGTACCCAGAATACCTGGCATGTAGTAAATGATTAATTAATGCTTATCAAATTGAATTGACACTGAAAAAGAGTTTACTGTCATTTTAGCTAATAAGTAAAGTAGTTTAACACTGGCCAGTGCAGTGCATGCAAGCATTTACAGCCAGATCACAATTATTCAAGAAATGATTTTATTTAGATTATCTAGACATACTGTTACTCTTTCCTGCTCTTTCTTATAGACTCCTACCATTGGAACTTTCAGTATTAGAAGGAACCTCTGCAACCATCTAGTCCAAGTCTTGTCGTTCAACATATTTTACAAGTCTTACAAGTGGTCATCCATCTTGTTCTTGAGGATCTACATTGAATGGGAACCCATAACCAATTAGAGTTCTAGGTTTTCAGAGATTGTCTTTTTTTAATATCTGTCCTCCCCCAATTTCCCTTTGCAAATTCTAACCATTGCTCTCAATTCTGGCCTCCAGGGTCAAAAAAGTACAATTCTACTTCTTCCTTTTATATGTCATCTCTTCAGATGTTGAAAGACTATCATCATCCATACTTCGCCCATTTCCAGTTTTCTCTTACTATACATTCTGTTTCAATTGATCCTCATTTCATGTACTCAAAACCCTTCACTATTCTGGTTGATTTTCTCTAGATGTTCTTCAACTTATTCAATTTAAATTAAACCACTGACTACTCTTAAACAATGTAGTTTGGTACAGCAAGTTAATGAAGATATAAACTAAGGTGAAGTTCTGGATTATTTCTATTCTGTTATCTGTGTCATTTTGGACACGACCTGACTCACATCAGTCCACATAAGTTTAAGTTCAGCATTAGAACAGGCTGTGAGGCACATTTAGGTGTTACAAGTTACCAAAAAGGAGAGCTACTTAAATTTAGCAGAAGAAGGATAGTTAATAAGGATAGGCATTGAGAATTCCTTAAGTTGATTGAGCTATGCCAAGCTTCATTGCCTAAATTATACATTCTCATACACCAGTCAAACTTCAAGAATTCCAGTTGGTTGTTTTGTGCTCAGGCAATGAGGAAATGACAACTCTTTTGTCTCCTGTGCTAACCCCAAGTCTCAAGAAATGTCTCAATGTCCTTCAAAAGTCTTAAAAGGAAAAAAAAAATAGTTTAAATTGTACAGAGAGGAAGATATAAGTCTTCCCACAAATGCCATTTATCCCTGTTTCTCACTACTATACACATTCAGAAATTACCTAAATTTTTTAAACTAAGTTAGGTTTAAGTAAGTTAAGTAAAATGACTTTAACCAAGTCAGGTCTCCTATATGAAAAAGGAAGTACTTTAAGACTATGAGGGCAGCTAGGTGGTATAGTGAATAGAGTACCTGCCCTGAAGTAAGGAGGACCTGAGTTCAAATATGACCTCAGACACTTCACATGCACGCACGCACACACACACACACACACACACACACAAACACACACACATACACACACAAACTAGCCATGTGACCTTGGGCAAGTCACTTAACCCCAACTGCCCTACCTTCACCCCTCCAAAAAGAAAAAAAAAAGAAAAAAAAATTAAGACTATGAATTGCCTCAAAATATAGCAAAAGAATTTTGTGGATACATGTAAGATATGGCCTAAGATTTAAGTTTTTTTGTTTGTTTGTTTATTTGTTTGACTGGTCATATGACTTCATCAGACTAGGAAGCTTCCTGGGAAGAATTTCCTTTATCCATTCAGAATGGCACCTTCTCTGCAATTGAAAGATCTAACAGGTTGACTGAGACATTTAGAGATAAAGCAAAATATCCCAAATTATACAGCGCACGTTTCAAAGGTGGGCCTTGTACTCAAATCTTCATGATTCTGAGGTCAGCTCTTATCTACCATGCTAAGTACCTTAGGCCTTAAATAAAGATTCCACTGGAAAAATTATGTATGTTTCTCCAAAGTTGGCAATAAAGGGAAATTTTGTAGTTAACTTTTATATTTAAATTACCTGAAGACTTGTCTGAAGGCTGTAGTGGTAGGACGTACCTATTATTCTTGCTGCTAGGATTGTTGAGGTGAATGGATCACTTAAGTTTTAGAGTTCTGAGCTGCAATGTGCTCAGTCCTTCATGGGCCTGAATTAAGTTGGGCATCATTATAATAAGTCCCCAAACTGTGGAGCCCACCAAGCTCCTAATGAGCATGAACTGACCCAGGTTTGTAACGGAGCAAGTCAAAGCTCTCATGGCTGCCATACTTCCAGACTATGTGAGATAAGAAGACCCATCTTCACACCCAAGAAAAAAAAAGGATGAATAAAATTTTGTAATAAGGCTATCTTTTTAAGAAATCATGACATTGCATACAACTAAAATAACTCATTTAGCACTTTAAGGCTGGCAAAACACTTTCTGGATGCTGGTTCTGTGAGCTAATAAGCCAGGTAACATGGATTGTTTTCTCTGTTTTTCAGGTGAGGAAATAGGAGCTTTGAGAGGCTGAGCAATTTGTCTAAGGTTATAAAGCTAGTAAAGATCTGAGACAGAATTTGAACCTAGCCCACTACCTACTGCATCGTACTCATTATGACTAATAGGTAGACAGTACATTGAATTCTGGACCTGGAGTAAAGAAGATCCGAGTTCAAATTTGTCACCAGATGCTCACTGTGTGACCCTGGACAAGTCATTTAATCTATTTTTGTTTTAGTTTCCTCAGCTGTTAACTGGGGATAATAGTAGCATCTCCCCGCAAAGGATTGTTGTGAGAATAAAATGAAAATATGTTTACATAGCACTTGGCACAGTTTCTTGAATATAGGTACTTAATAAATGCTTATTAACTTGCCTTATCTCAAACATTAGACCTTTCCTGATAATACCCAGGTACTAGAGCCTTCTATCTCCCCCAATTAGATTATACCTATTTGTGTGTATATGCATGTACACATATTGTATATACTTATAGATGCATATCTGATACAAATTGGTACCCTTAAAAAACGTAAGGTCCTGGAGGGCAGGGGATATTTCTATTTTGTTTCTAGATCCCCAGCACCTATGCCTAGCCCAGTAATTGGCACTTAGTAGGTGTTCAAAAAATATTGGTGAGTGATTTCAGTTGTGTCTGACTCTTCTTGACCTCATTTGGGGTTTTCTTGGTGAAGATACTGGAGCAGTTTGCCATTTCCTTCTCCAGCTCATTTTAAGATGAGGAAACTGAGGCAAAAGTGACTTACTCAGGGTCACATTGCTAGTAAGTGTCTAAGAAGGGATTTGAACTCGGGTCTTCTTGACTCTAGGCCCACCACACTATCCACTGGGCCACCTAGCTGCCCACTCAATAAGTGTTGATTGGGATTAATGGATGGATCCTTGATCTATTCGAGTACTTATGGTTTTATTTTCTGTCTCTCTAACCAGTCAGTTTCTAGGAGAATGCTCTTTCTGCCCTATACGGCATGCATCACGGCTCTCTTGGCTGACAAGCTCCACTCTGCTAATAGCAGTTATTGTTGGGCAGAGCTGGCTTCACGTGGAGATGATTGCAACCTTTGCCACGAAGGGCTCCATGGAGAGTCAAGAGTCACTATTCTAGACATGGCCTCTCTGTGTAATGTAATTGCTGACATTCATGCAGTCCTTTAAAGTTAACCACATCCTTCATGAAAATATCTCATTTGTGCCTCACAGAAACCTTGGGAGGTAAATGATGATGAAGACAGCAATGATGATGATGATGATGATGAATATAGCACTTCAAGAAGTGCAAAACACTTTACAAATATAAACTTAACATATCCTCACAACAGCCCTGAAAGGTGGGTAGTATTATTAAGCCCCTTTTATTAGCTGAAGAACAGGTTAACAGGGGGTAATTGACCTGCTAGGGTCACATACCTAGTAAGTCTCTGAGATTGGATTTGAACTCAGATCTTCTTAATTCTATGTCTAGCATTTTATTTGCCAATTACGTGCAAAAAGACTGTAGTTATTATTATGGCCATTTTGTAGGTGGAAACTCAAGAGCAAAGGGATTAAATGACTTGCCTTTTAATGACATAATCATTTAGTGTTGGAGATGGGATTTGAACTGAGGTCTTAAATCTGGATCTCTTTCTATATATTGTGATACACAAGCACACACACACACACACACACACACACACGTTCATCCAAATTCAGATCCCATTTTTGGCACATGCTGTCTGCGTGATGCTGGACAAGTAACAACCTCTCACTGATGCAGCCAACTCTCTAGGAATAAATTGAACAGTTGCTGATTTGTGAGAATTTCCTCACTAGGATTTTCCCAAACCAGTGAAATCAGATCTGGACGCCATACATACACACAAATACACATGCATTCATAAGCATTCAGACATATCCTGCTATTCCTGAAGTCTGAGGCCAGAAAATACCAAGAGAAACTATGATGTGAGTAAATACATTTTTTTGACAATATTTTATTGGGCACTTGATAAGACAGTGTGCCATAATCGAAAGAATGGTGAATTTATAGTCAAAGGATCTGGATTAAAATTCTGGTTTGGACTCTTTCAGCTTCTGTGATTCACTTAAATCTTGGGTCTCATTTTCTCCATTGTAAGGTGAGGAGGTTGCAGTAGATCAGAAGTATTAAATATGTATCCCAAACACTCCTGAGTTTCTCTTAACTAGAGGAAAATCTAATTGGGAAATATGAAAAAATAAAAATAAGAGCATAACAGACATAGGAAATGTCAGTATGTGGTTTTCTAAGTTAATAGTAGGGAACTTCATATAAAGTTTAGTGGACCCTGCTATTTCACCACTGGAGAAAATGTCCTTGAAGATTCCTTCTCTCTTTACATCTATGATCCTATTATTTCATCACATTAATACCTATATACATAACGCTATCTAGTTACGGTTTCTTTACTTTTCCAAACAGAGAGTAAGCTCTGGACCAAATCTTTTTCTTTCATACTCCGAAGCTCCTGGTATGATAGTAAGCACAGGGGTGAGGAAGGGACTCGATAAATGTGCTGATCCCTAGTGAAAATCTTGGAATCTATTCAAATGCTAGCCTATACTTGACTCATTTCCTCAAACTCTTGGTCATGTAACCTGATACTGTACAAATATTGAAAAGTTTTTGAAATGTGTTATAGCAAATACAGCTTTCCTTTTTCCAGCCCCTACTTTGATGAGAATGTTGCTTTACAGTCTATTTCAAACTAGGATAGCAAAGCAATCCAGTGATCTCTTAATCCAGCATTACAATTATAGCATTTCATACAGTATTAACACTCTATCATTAGGAAACCCGCTAGCAATAATGACTAATAAGGAAGGCATTTCCTGGCAGCTAATGACTGGCTTGGGGAGCCAGATTTTGAAGCAAAGCCAAGAGCCTTCCACCCAGCTGGTCATTAACTCTCAGGCTATGCCTGACCTCAGGGGTAACTATTGTATATATTTATAAGCTGTTAGAATGGTAACAAAAATGAAAAATGGATTTTTTTAGATGTTGTAAAGTTGAAAGTACCTGTTGCTACTTTCTGATCCCTTCTTAGCTGTTCCAACTTCAGGGGCCAGAGTCTCATTCTTTTCTTTATTCCAAAGATGGTGAGTAGAGAACTTTGAATAACCTTATACAAACTGGTCTGTGGAAGACATAACAGAGGTGTTCACATCTGGATTCAGCATACCGCTTTAGCCGAGCGACTTTCATTTTGTTTGTAATTAAACAATATAAGGGACCATATATGCTAACTAGAATTCTATGTAGCTCCCCCAAAAACTGCATTTTAATTTAAGATAACTTTTCCAAAGAAGAGAAATTTTCAGAAGAATATATTCTCTCATTTTGGGACTTAGGAGAAGGCAGGTCTGGGTCTATGATTTTATGAGTATAAGGAACAACAAGTGTGGAAACTCCCTTCACCAATGCAAGGACTTAGGGCAGCAAAGTGGCTCAGTGGCTAGAGTACCCAGCCTGATGTCAGAAAACCTCATCTTTCTGAGTTCAAATCTTTCCTCAGATATTTATTAACTATTTGACTTTTGGCAAATCATTTAACCCTTTTGCTTCAGTTCCTCATCCATAAAATGGGCTGGAGAAGGAAATGACAGACCACTTAGTATCTCTGCCAAGAAAACCCCAAATGGGGTTATGAAGGGTTAGACATGATTGAAATGATTGAACAGCAAAAACCATGGATTTGAAGCAAGAATGGACCTTAAAAGTCACCAAGTATAGAGTTTGTCAAACTCACAGCTACATGTGTACCTCATAACTTCTTAGTACGTCTAGAGCAAAAGAAATAAAAATACAATTAAACATTGATAACGATAATTGGTGGTTTTCTAAGTCATTACGTAGCCAGCAGGAATATATTTCTATTTGAGTTTGATACCACTGATCAAGTATATAAAGAAATTCAGCGCCAGAGAGGTGAAGCAATTTCCCCAATGTTACACAATATGAACTATGATTTGAACCCAGTACCTATGACTTTCAATCTATCCCTTTTTCTGCTATGTATCACTGTCTCTAAGACAGTAGTTCACAACCTTCCTAATGCTGCCACTCTTTAATACTCGTATGTGGGCATGTCTGCATGTGGGTGGACCCACCTGGAGACAGATAGAGGAGCACAGTGTCTCAGTTCCTAAGACCATCAGAAATATGTGTTTTCCGATGGTCTTAAACGACCCCTGTAACCTCTGCAAAAGGGTCGTTCAACCCCCAAAGGGGTCGCGACCCACAAGTTGAGAACTGCTGCAAAAGAGAAAGCTATCAGTCAGAGTAGTGAAATGAATGTCCAATATCACATAGGTGTCAAAGTATGATTTTGACCAAGGTCCTCTGACTCAAACCACCATTGAACAATGGTTTCAGTGTTGCCTTAGCACTGAGAGTTTAAGTTATTTGTCCATGGCCACACAGCTAGAATATGTCAGAAGCAGGACTCCAACCCCATCTTTCCTGACTTCTATGCCTACCTTTATCCACTACAGGATGGTTCCTCATGTACCCTTTTAAATCACATAGGACAACATTACCAATAAATGGAGAAAAATACACCTCACTTTACTTACCTTAAAAAGAGATTAATGGTATTATTTTTGATCCATTAGTTTCTTTTAGTCCCCCAATTCATGTTTTTATTCCAACGTGATATTATCCCTTGCTAATCCCCTTAGATGATATACATATGGTAGGACTTTTAAGAGATATGAGCAATATCCCTTAGCCCAAAATATCTCCTCTACCATTTGAGGACATACAAAAGATAGAAGAGGGGTAGGAAGGAATTAAATTCAAGCTTCACCTACACTGAATTGAATATATCCTGATGATGCAAGCATAGCACTTCACAGTATTATAAAAAACAAAGGGTATTATCCATGCCTGGTGCTAAGTAAATTGCTTTGATTACTTTTTTTAAAAATCTTTTTTTTTTTTTTTTGCTTTGGTCATTCTTGAAGGAGAATATTATCTCTATTTTGGCACAGGGCCATGGATCAAATTTCTGTGTCACATCTCTCAACACTTACCTATCTTAGTCCTAAGAAAGTTTTCATCCAAATTGCCACCAGGATGAGGCAAGAATGGAAGAGATCAGTGGAGTGCTGTGTCTGGTCCTCACTTAAACAAATACCTACAGGCTTAACAGCAGTTTTGAATCAACTCAGAACAAAGTCAATAGTCAATCAATAAGCATTAATTGAGCACCTACTATGTTTAAGGCACAGTGCTAAGCACTACAGATACAAAGCGGTAAAAGATGATCTGTCCTCTCAAGAAGCTTATATTCTAATGGGGAGTCGCAACAAGATTTACAAAGGGTAAATTGGAAATAATAAACAGAGAGAATGTATGATCAATAAATTATTAAACATGTATGAAGTGCCTATGATGTGATAGGAAACATTCTAAGCACTAGGGATACAAAACAATGAAAAAGACATTCCTTGTTCTCATGGAGCTTAAAAATCTAACGGAAGGAAACAACATGCAAACAAATCTATACAAAGCAAGTTCTATGTGAGATAACTAGGAAATAATTAACCAAATGAAAACACTAGAATTAACAAGCATCAGAGAAATAAAAGATGGGATTTTAGTCAGGATTTAAAGGAAGTCAGGGAGATCAGTAGATGAGAGGAGGAGGGAGAGCATTCCAGGTATGGGAGATAGCCAAAGAAATTGCCTGGAGCTGAGAGATGAAGTGTTTTGTTCCATGGAACGCCAGGAGGCCAGTGCCACTGGATAAAAGATCATGTGTCAAGTAGTAAAGTGTAAGAAGACAAAAAAAGAAGGAGGGGGTTAGTTTATGAAGATCTTTGAGTGCTGAACAGAGCACTTTGTATTTGATCCTGCAGGCAATAGGAAGTCACTAGAGTTTATGAAGCAAAAGTGTTACATGATCAGATCTGCACTTTAAGATCTGGCACTGTAGTGCCAGAATGGAAGATGGCTTAGAGTAGGGAGCTGGACTCACCAGCTGATATTACAATAGTCCCAGGCATGAAGTGATGAGGTCCTGTATTAGAGTGGTGGTAGTGTCAGAGGAAGAGAAGGGGGCATATTCAAGAGATGTTACACAAGTGCACTAGCATTAAGGAAGAGCCAGAAAAGCCTTCAGAAGTTGGGATTTAGCTGGTACTTGAAGACAGTCATGGAAGCCAGGAGGCTAATATGAAGAAGGAAATTATTCCAAGCATGGAATCATCCAAAGATAATGTCTAGAATTGAGAGATAGAATATCTTTTTAAAAATATACAATTTATATGTAACATTCTTTTTTAAAAATTTGAGTTCTGATTTCCTTTCCTCCTACCTAACCCTTCCCCACCCAATGAGAAAGCAAGCAATATCATAGGGATTATACATGTGAAATCTTGGAAAACATATTTCCATGTTGTCCATTTTTGCAAAAGTAAAACCAATAAAAATAAAACCAAAAAATATGCTTCAATTTGCACTCAGACTTCATCAGTTCTCTCTCTGAAGGTAGATGACATTTTTCATCATGAATCCTTCAGAATTGTCTGGGATCATCATATTTATCAGAGTAACCGTATCTTTCAGAGTTTATTATTGTCACAATATTGCTGTTACTGTGTACAATGTTCTGGTTCTAATCAATTCACCATGCATCAGTTCATAAAAATCTTCCCAGGTTTTTTCTGAAACCATCCTACTTGTCATTTCTTATAGCACAATAGTATTCCATCACAATCATATACCACAACTTGTTCAGCCATTCCCCAAATGATGAGAATCCCTTTAATTTCCAATTCTTTGTTACCACAAAAAAGAGCTACTATAAATATTGTTGTACATTTAGGAACTTTTCCTTTTTAAATAATCTATATGGTAGAGGTAGGTAGGTGGCACATTGAATAGACCATCGACCTTAGAGTCAGGAGGACCTGAGTTCAAGTCCAACCTCAGATACTTGACACTTACTAGCTATGTGACCTTGGGCAAGTCACTTAACTCCAATTGCCTTGCCTTCCTTCCTCCAAAAAAATTCTATTTGGGATACAGACCTTGTAGTGGTATTGCTGGGTCAAAGGGGATGTACAGTTTTATAGCCCTTTGGGCATAGTTCAAAATTGTTCTCCAGAATGGTTGCACCAGTTCACAACTCCACTAATAGCTCATTAGGATCCCTGCTTTTTCACATCCTTTCCAGCATTTATCACTTTCCTTTTCTGTCATTTTAGCCAATCTAATGTGTATGAGGTGGTACCTCAGAGTTGTTTTAATTTGCCTTTCTCTAATCAATAGTTACTTGGAACATTTTTTGATGTGATAATAAGTAGTTTTTATTTCTTCTTCTGAAAACTGCCTCTCTCTCTCTCTCTCTCTCTTGGTTTTGCAGGGTGGAAGGCAGGGCAGTTGGGGTTAAATGACTTGCCCAAGGTTCCACAGCTATTAAGTGTTAAGTGTTGGAGGCTGGATTTGAACTCAGGTCCTCTTGACTCCAGGACCTGTGCTCTATTCACTGTGCCACCTAGCTGCCCCATTGAAAACTGCCTTTTCATATCTTTTGACAAGATGGAGTATCTTGTTCAGTGAACTGCAAGCATGTTGGAGTCACTGGCCTCCACAGTACATACAGGGCTGTAAGGTTTAAGAAGTCTGGAGATACAGGCACAGGGCAGGTTGTGAAAGGCTTGGGATGCCAAACAGAGGATTGTATGTTTAATCTTGTGGACAAACCTCTGGAGTAGATTGAATAGGGGGAAAGTGACATGTTCAGACTTGAACTTTAGGGAGATCAATTTGGCACCTAAGTGGAAAATGTACTGGAGTGGGGAGAGACTTGAGGCGGATGAGGAAATTGAGGCCAAGAGAGTTCAAGTGATTTGATCAATGTCATGCATTCAGTTAGTGACAGAGAGAGAAGTAGAATCCAGTTATTCTAAATCTCTCTCTGCCTGTGTCTCTCTCTTTCTGTGTGTGTATGTGCACGCACGTGTGTGTGTGTGTGTGTGTGTTTTGAGATACAATACACATTTAGAAGCAGAAGACTTGAGCTCAAATTCTGACTCTGTGCACTCACTATAGGTATAACCTTGAGCAGGTGGCAGCCTATTTGGACCTCTATTTCCTCATGTCTAAAATGGAGGACATTATCTAATACATTTTTAAGTGCCTATGTACTTCCTACATGAAAATAGTAACTCCTTCAAATGTAATATCCTAAATATAGACTCATAGGATTTAGAAGTAGAATTTTTTTTAATAGATGAGATAGCTGAGGCTTAGAGGGGTGTTTTCTTTCTTTTTTTGTTAATCAGTATGACCTTTTATATTCATTCAGATTATGTATCTCCTTTGAGCTGATTGTGATGTCAGCTGTAAGAGGTTGGGCTAAAGCTTATTCTGCCAAGGTGCTTTCCAATTTTCCTGGTAGTTCTTAGTGCATAGAGATGTTTTCCAAGTAATTTATATCTAGTAGTTTAGTCAATATAGGTTAAGCAAGATAGTTTCAGATTCTTTTGTAACATGTCATTTTTCATTAATTTACTTTATATTAATTAGTATAAGTGGTTTAGATGATTCCTATTTTGTGCTATAATTTGAGATCTAGAGTAATACCCCATTTCTGCCATATCATGTAAAGAGCACTGGAACAAGTGCCAGTAGACCCAAATTTTAGTCTCATTTCTGCTACTATCAAACTGTATGAGCTCCTTAATTTGGTATTCAAGGTCATCCACTATTACCTTTTAGCCTTATTTCTCCAAATTCCTCTATCTGAACCTTCCAAATCTATGTAAGATTGGTATAATCATTATTCCTTCCAAGTCACGTATATATTTCTGCCTCTATACTCTTGTTTCCAGTGATCCCCCTCTTCCTACATTGAATATCTCACTTCCATATTTTTCACTTTGCTCATCCTTCTAAGAGTAACTCAAATCCTGTCCCCTCCATAAAAATTTTCCTGACCGCTCCAGGTCAAGATGCTCTCTTCCATTTTCTGAACCTGATTTAGGTCAAATTGTTACTCAGCATTTATTTAATCCCCTTGCGGCATCTTTCATTGGCATCTTACGTTATGAATGAAGAGGAAACATGATATCAGAAGACTTTGGTTCAAATTATGATTAGGTCCTTCATTAACTCTAACCTGGTCAAGTCACACCATGACAGGGCCTCAGTTTTTATCTGTAAAATGGGGAGGTTGGACAATGTGACCCTTAAGGTCCTTACACCTCTATATCTCTGATCCCATGAAAAACTCACTTTGCTACATCCACTTTAAATCTCACAACTCTTTTCTTAAAATATGCCTCTTGAGGGCAGAGACTGTCATTTTTTTTTCATTTTTGCCTCCCCAGCACACAGTGCATTTGCTTCTTAATTATCATTTAAACTGAAGGCTTACATTTCACCTTTAACTCCCCCTTGGGTCCTTTTCCCTCTCCTACCATTTTGTTTTTCTTTCTCTCTTTTTATCCTGCCTATTGCCCCAAATGCAATGAACAGCAGAAGCAAAGGGAGGTGCATAAGTACCAGGCCAACAATGCTATGTCCAACTGTGTCAGCATCTGCTTCTTTTGTCTTTTTATTAGAATTTAAGTTTCTGAATAGTAGGAGCCTTGTCCTCTATGGCACTTAGCACGCTGGCATGTAATAAATGCTAGCTGATGATATGATAATAATTAAGGTCATCCTTATGATAATTGGGAAAAGCTAAAAGTTTCTCCTAAGCTGCTATTATTCTCTGATTATGGGAGGATTTGTTTGCCAGGAGATATTAAGTGCTTCATTTTCTAGGTCAGCACTCTGTTGTGAAAATAGCTGGCAAGGCACACTCCTGGCTCGGCCCAGATAACACCGATGTCTTTAAATGTTTAAATGAGTTCAGCAAGCCTCTTCTCTCCTGTCGTCCTTCATATGTGCTGTTGCCAAACCCTCTCCCAACTTCTGTGATTTCCCACATGGGAGCTAGCAACAGTATGAATGGACGAGGATTCATTCTTTTCTGTTCAATGGGGTTTCACGTTTCTTCGAACACAGACTATGAATCTCTGTGTGTGCTTTTTCATTGTTTAGTCTACAGCTGGTCCTAATCCTTGCCGGTTGGCAGGCCCATTAGGAGAAAAAAAATCGTTGATCACATTGTGTCTTGGGCAGACTGTATGGAGAGGTGGAGGTGATGCCTGTCATTCTGTTGTTTTTAGCTCACTCCTTGATCACATTCTTTAATTATTTTAGGCTCTTTTCTGATGGGGAGGGGTGGGAAGAACTCTGCTGCTTCTCAATTTGTAGGATCATTTCAGGCATTTGCAGAGATGTATAAAAAGGAGACTCTGTCTTAAATGCTATGTAATGTAATAGCCATGGGATCATCAGTTCCTGGATTTAGCATGAGAAGGAAACTCAGAAGTCATTAAGTCCAACTCCCTCGTTTTACAGATGAGGAAATGAGACCCATAGAGGTTAATTGATTAGCTGTGATGGGCCTAATCTAGTCATGGACAATTGCCTGCTTGCACATCTCACAGGAGCAAAATACTCTAATTTATGAACTGGTGAACGAAAAAGGGAAAAAAAAAACCTGAGTAAATGGGCACCTATTCACAGCACTTGGGTTTTGAAGGGTAGAGAGAGGCTGATTCAGGAAAAATAAGAGTTAAATCAGAATTCAGACCAAGAGCAAACTTCTGCACATTTGGTCTTTCTCTAAGTTAGTGACCACCTGCATAGAGATTCTCACAGTCTAATCAAGGTTGTCAGACAAAGGTCTCCAGCCCTATGAGAAACAGGTCAAAGTCAGCCCTGAGTTCAGTCAGATTCTATCCTCACTTCTTTGTCTATCTCCTTTGTCCCCTCAACTCATTATAATTTTCAGATATCCTAGAGAATAGAAGTTAGATTTTTCTTTCCCACTATTTACTGCTCTGGGACTCCTAGAAGGAACATTCTTAACGTTCCTCTAAGATGGGAGTTTTCCTGTATAAAAGTCATCTTTGGAGCTCCTATTTCCCCTAAGTCCCTCCACCTGCTCTGAACCCATCAACCCACCAAGTGTGGGGGACCTGTGGCCTCAAGACCACATGTGACCCCTTTAGGTCCTCAAGTACAGACCTTTGACAGATTCCAAACTTCTTATTCTGTGAAGTTTAGATTTATTCTGTAAAGTTTGGATTCAATCAAAAGGCCACACTTGAGGACCTAGAGGGCCACGTATGGCCTCGAGGCTGCAGGTTCCTTAACTCTAACCCAGACGTTTGTTGCATCCTTCATTGCCAGTTCTCATGAAACCTGACTTGGATATATAGAATATCCCTCAGAAAATCTTACTTGGATATATAGTTTATGTGTATGTGTGTTTCTTTTCCTTTCCTAGAATGAACATTGATTCATCACAAAATCACTCATTGAGAGAGGTAATTACTGCCAAATTCAGGGAGGAAAATGAGCAGAACAACATGATTAACTCTCCTTTTCTTTAAAAAAAAATTAACTCAAAGAAATAACATCAATTAAAACCAGTACCTTTTGCGTGGGGCTAATCCCTTTTCTCCATACATGTAGTAAATTGGAGAGCCAGGACATAAACCCACATCCTTAGATTCCAGATCCAAAGTTCTTTCTACTCTACCATGATGTTTTCAAACATTCGGAACTCATTTTTAAGCTCAAATTCCTAGAATCAGTTGTTTTGGTAAACCTAGAAGTGTAATCTATTTTGCATGATGCATGTGTTTTAATATTCTTTTCTGTGGTGGGAGGCAGGAGAGGGAATAGAGTGAATAAATCACCTGGGGCACTAAGAGGTTAAATGACTGTCTATGGTCATATGTACTGATTTTTGGTGGAAAGCAGGGCTTGAATCCAGATCGCCTTCACGCTAAGACTAGCATTCTAGCTACCATATAATGCTACTTATGTTTTTGTTCTCTACTTCTTTTAAATGGCTACAGGATGGCATATTGATTATAGAATGTTTAGGTAAGTGAATTTATTCAAGTCACTGATATTTTATTTACCTCAATTTAATTGAATCCCACATTTATTAGGCCTATGTATTCACCCATTAATTCAGACACTGGGATCAATCAAACTGCATCTGTGATTTTTGGTTAGTAAAAGGTTCAACATAAGCTCTTCCCTTGCCAATGTCAAGACATGCATCAGAAGACTACAGGCTAAAAGACGTTTTTCAAATGAAATGCTCAAGACTGGGAATCCCTTTAATTTTTTGGTTCTTTTAATTCTTGTTTATTCAAGGAATTTTTTATGATTATAATGTGCTACTATGTAATGTAGGTTTTATGTAAACTGGACCTTTTCTTTAATACCTCATTTTACTTCTTAGACATTTTCATGGCCTGCTTTGGGATATGTATTATACTTGAAAGCAAAAAAAAAAGTTACATTTCTTTTAAAACATCCTGTAATTCAGACTCATAAGTCAAACAAGCCTATCCCTTAAACTCTGTTATTTAAAATTACTAAGCCTTTACTATACAATTGCTTACCTTGGAGCTTTGAAGTAACTGTTTATAAAAGTATTTGGAGATCCTCATTCATCAGAGGCAAGCGTCAAGCTCTCTACTCACACTTTAAAGCAACTGTTCCTAAATGTGATCTCATCATTGTGGGTATCCCAGCAAATCACAGACTGAAATCTATTTGTGCTTTCCTCTCCTGATTACTTTTGTCCATTTTTTCACACAAATCTTTCATAGGGGGATCCCCCCAAATTCTTGAGACCTTCCTCAAGAGGGCTTTACACAAGCTAACCATTGATTAGCACTTGCCTTTGCTACATAATTAGTCTACTTCCTTTTAGGTTAAATCATCATGCCACTGATCTTTCATTGTTTCTCTATGTAACTTTTGATGACTTATGGGTTACACCGTCTTATAGGAGTACCCCATTGCATTTGTGGGTGATAGCAAGATAAAGGATATGACATCATTTTGTGTGATCGAGATGACTTGAGGAAGTAGGTAAAAGGAAGTGAGTAGGTTGGGGAACTGATCATAAGGCGATGTTTCTTGTTGCTCTTAGATGTTCAACAAAGTCAGCTCCGCTGACTACATTTCTGAACTCTCCAAAGAGAATCGGCGAGCCATTATAACTGATTTGTAGGTTTCTTTTTTGGCTTAATTTATTATAAGATGGTTAAGAATGACACAATTCAGTTCTTCTAGTGGTATGTGCATACATTGCTCATTGCACAAAGGGTTCACATGTCGAGTACTGACTGTTGAACTAAGATTTATGACAATCTAAAAACTCTGGTACCACTTAGCACACTTTGTCTCCTTTCCTGCTGTTGGGTGACCATCACTAGGGAAGAAAAGGAGGTTATACCGGAAGTAAATTATTGTGTATTTTTCTTTATTTCGTGGCTTGCAATGACCAAAAATAGTAAGTGCCAAATTCTTAGCTATATCTCTCTATACCAGCAGTTATGGGACTTAAGGGAGTATCACCGAATAGATCAGTAATGTGTAAAAACAGAAGCCCTTAATGACAATGAACTTTAATTCACAAAAGGGAAGTCACCAAAGGCCTAAGATTAGATCCCCAGAGGCAGAGGAATTAAGCAAGGGCAGATACAACCAGAGTAGAACGCAATTTCAAATGTGATGATATTTAGGCAATACAAGGAATACTTGGCAAGGGACAGGGGAGGGAAGCTCATCAATAGTTCTTCAGAGAGGCAATCCTTGACCTTGGCATACTACTTTGTCCAAGCTTTCCATTCCCCTGACAGATTGTGTATACTAGTATGGAGATCAAGCAGTGATGAAGAAGTGAGATAATATTAGTCTGACACAGCCCCTCTGAATTTTAGTAGTTTGAGCTTGTTCTCAGTCACTCTCCCAAGTAAGGGTGTTGCCTACTTGAATGACACTGAGTATGGATCACTCGAGCAACCTAATACCATTTTCCATTTTGGAAAAGTTGGAAAACACAAGCATTCAGAAATGTCTGATAGTATTTCCTGGATACATAAATCCATTAAAACTTTAAATAAAAGTCATAACATTTTGTTTTATTTGTTTCATTTTCATCTTCATATGCCTAATGCCTAACACTTCTTGGCATATAACAGGCATATACTAAAGCTTGTTGTTTTGACATATATTTATAATATATATTACGCTATATTATATTATATATGTGTATGTTAAATAGAGCCAGTTGCAACATTCATTCATGTCTTTTTTGTCTTAATCTTTTAAGCCTTACGCACAATGGTCCAGTACCTTCTTTGTTGTTGCTATTCAGTTGTATCTGACTCTTCATGACCCCATTTGGACTTTTCTTGGCAAAGATACTAGAGTAGTTCGCCATTTTCTTCCCTAGTTCATTTTACAAATAAGGAAACTGAGGCAAACAGGGTTAAGTGACTTGCATAGGATTGAACAGCTAGTAAGTGTCTGAGGCAAGATTTTAACTCAGGAAGATGAATCTCTCTAACTCTAGGCCCAGCCCCCTAGCCCCTGTGCCACCTACCTGTGCAGTATTTTCATGAATCATTAAAAATTGGGTAAGTAGTATAGCAAGGGATCAGATGTGAAACCCAGAAATTTGGGTGCATTGATCAACCGTGCAACCATGGGTAAGTGACTTTGTCTTTCTATGCTTTATAGAATAATTAGGATTTAGCAAAGCTAGGGATTCAAACCAGGCTCTCTGATTCTAAATCCTCTATCCTATAGTACTTTTCAGTTTTTAACTGCTATTATTGTGTATATAGTATATATTAATATGTTAAATATATAATATATATTATTATGGGTTACAAATTATACTAGAATTGAGTAGCACACAAGTGATCTACATCATATTTTGAAAATTGTAGTGTTTTCAGTTATCCCAAGTTGCTTGCTACTAAAAACTCTTAAATTCCAATGGATTCCTAGTGATGAATTAAAACTCCAAATAATTTAAAGGGGCAATATTTTCATGATGGACATCAGCAGGCTGAAGGAGGTTCCAAGGAGAATCTACATAAGAAGTGACATAAAAGATATTCGAAAGGACATGTTTGAACCAGAACAAGGTAGTAGATGAATCATACTGTATTAACAAAATAACAGAAAGACAGTCTGAATGATATTCTGTTATGACTAAGGTTCTAAAACAACAAGAGAAATATGTCCAGTACATTAGATCTGCTATGGAGGATCTATGGGAAAGAATGGATTAGAATTTCACAGAAAGAGGAGGCATGAAGAACTGATAGTCTGTGTCACCCACTGGAGGAAATACCAAGAAAGGACAAATTATGAATCCATCAAAATGCCAGTCTGGAAAATAATAGCATTTATTATTTATAACAAGAGCTAAGGTCAATCAAGTTAAGTCAAACCAAATCAACTCAAGTCAACAAGGGTTTATTAAGTACCTGCTCTCTTCCAGGGCAGCTAGGAGGCTAAATGGGATAGAGTGCTGGGCTTGGAGTCAGGAAGACTGAGCTTCCTGTGTCCAAATCTGGCCTCAGGCACTTACTAACTGTGTGACCCTGGGCAAGTCACTTAAGCTTGTTTGCCTCAGTTCCTCATCTGTAAAATGAGCCGGAGGAAAAAATGTCAGACTATTCTAGTATCTTTGCCAAGAAAACCTCAAATTGGGTCATGGAGAGTCAGACATGACTGAAAACAACTGAACACCAACAATAACAACAAGTGCTTCAGAAATTGTGCTAAGCACTGAGCATATACTTGTTTAGAAAATTAAAGTTTGCCATGTGTTTCACATACGTTATTTCCTTTGATTATCTCCAATTTATACTGCACCTATCTTGTTTATACATAGCGTTTGAATGCTATCTACCCATTAGTCTGTGGGCTCCTTGAGAGCAGAGACTGTATTGCCTTTCTTGGTGTATCCCCAGTGCTTAGCACAGTGCCTGGTGCAGAATATATGTATGATAAAGGGTTACTGACTGTCTGACTGATCTTCATAACAACCCTACCAACTAAGTGCTGTTATTACTTTAATGTTACAGATAAAGAAACTGAGGCAGAATCTCCACAGAGATTTTTTTAAGTGACTTGTCCAGACACAATTAGTAAATATTCAAGGCACTCAAATCTTTCTCATTATCACTTCTGTAGATACAATGCCACGTGGCTGCACATATACATTTTAGGAGGAACAGATCAGTTGTTTATTTGGTGTAGGGAACTCCCCAAAAGGAAATCCTCCTACCCATGCAGATCTGCTACTACTCAGCAATGTATAGTCTTAATTTCTTTGGGCACCAAAAGGTCAAGTGACTTTTCAGATATCACACAGACAATATATGTCTGAGGCGGTACTGGAACCCTGGTGTTGTGACTCAGAGGTCAGGTTCCTGTTCATTACACTGTTTTTCATTTATACTTTCCTCAATTATTTCAAGCAACTTCCAACAGTGGCAACTTATTATTATATTTTATGTAGCAAGAGCTACAATTTTCAAACTGCTGGCTAGACGTGTATTCCCAGAGAGGAACTATTAGTTCTCTTACCTATTATTTTTCCCCAGCAGAGATTTGGTGATGAAGGTGAAGAAGCAAGTTTGTTTCATCCCGGACACTTCCATAAAAATGGAACAATATTTTCAGGGATTTCAAGTTCTGTTTAGATTTCCTAATAGTCTATGGATCATATCTGTAAAGGAATCTTGGTTTTGGTAAGGGTATTTTTGTTGTATACTTCTCATATCTGTTGTTGCCAGCTATTTTTCCTTTCTCTTGTCTGTATTTTAAATGTTTTATAATTTTTACGAGTGAGCATAAACCATCAATGCCTGAGCCACCTTCTGTTTTAAAGTTTCTAGAAAGGTACAATGAGGACTGTTTTTTGTTTTGTTTTTTAAAGGACCTTTCACATTATTGGCAAAAATATGAACCAACCTCTCCCTATTGGTGGTCTAGAGGTAATCAAAGAAATAAAGTTAGCATACTTTCTGCCTTGTCTGCCCTGAGTTGTAACTTGCTCCAGGCTAGTGGGGTGAGTGGTTATTTGCATGTCTTCTTTATAAATACCATATTTCCCTTCCTCCTGGGATATTTTGTCAGGGTTTGTGCCAGAAGCCTGGGATAGTACTTAACTTTCTATAGTTGAATGCTTCCAAAGTGTGGCCACTGTCCAGGTCTCCCAAAACACTAGGTGAAATACCAGACTGCCAGATATGCACAGCTGGATATGGTTCACTTCTCCCATGTCTGCCAAGCTTGCCACATGTCACTTTGGCTATTTAGGGTGGTTTGGGAGATGGTCCAATAGAAAGAAAGGGAAAGCTGTGTTGCACCCACAGCCTGCAAAAGTTTCCCTTCTCCCTGTGCTCTTAATCCCTCTCCTTTACAGATGTTTGTGGTTTGTTTATCTTTTTCACTTATGGCAGTGGTTCTGAAAGCTGATGGGAAAATAATTGGTCCAACCTGGGTAGAACTTTTCCAGTTGTAAGTTTGCTGAATGATAATTTGCAGGTGCCCAAATATTAGCTGTTTGAATAGCTATGTCACCACGGAATAAAAATTAAAATCCCCATCTATCAGTGAACTTAGCCAAATTTTTCTATTCAAACAAAGTAGCTAATTTGAGATCAGTTCCATTTCTTCCATTGTCTCTTCCATTAATTCAAATCATAGTAGTGTAAAGTTTATCTGAGCAATATAAATTGAGCGTTTGATATGACACTTACGGACCCCCAACTGTCTTGAGAGTTCTCAGTTTCAGTATAGCATCCATGACTCACAGTTCTAACACATCACCAAAAGATTATTGCTTTTAAGAAATAAGGACATTTTAGGAAGAAATGTGAGCCATTAAAAACATGAGCAGGTTCCTGAATATATTCCAACTCACTCTTCTCTTCTTCAATCCTGGGCCCAACACACTCTGATATGTAAATATAGCTGTAAACATGAGTATAGATGCCTTTCATATACACACTCACTGATAGATGAGTTCTTAGAGTTGTCTGTTTAATTGCATATTGTAATCTGAACAATAAGTATTACTCATCTATTTATTTTTTCCTGTCTGAAGAATTAATCCAAATTATTTTAGGTGATTGTGGAACTCATTTAAGAAACTCTAGGGATGTACCAAGGATGGATGTAATTAGCACAATTTTGTCCACAAGTAGTAGTTCCAAGAGGACTCCATCCTATAGGGAGTCCTTCATGTTAGATCTATGGGATCTAATGGAGTCTATGTTAGATCTCTCTCATGACAGCAGTGAACACCTTCAGACTACTGAATTTGAGGATCACCCAAAGGACAGTGGAGAAGGATGCCGTTGTTTTGAGCGTAATCACTTAACATAGTGTTTGGCACATAGAAAGTCCTTAACAAATTCTTAAGGACTGACTTAATGAATCATATTATTAATAAAGAATTACATCAGAGAAGGTGTGCAAAAAGTGTCATTAAAGAAATGCATGATCAAAAGAGAGAATGGGCCAGTCAGAGAGCAAGGGTAAGGGATAACACTAACAGACGGCCCAAGTGCTCCATTGGTATCATTGCAATGTCATGAGAACATGCAGGCTACTTCGTGTACATTGAGTGGATTCCTTACGGCGAACTGAAGGGAGGGCATGAGCAAGCATCATGCTGTACAGGCATCCACAGATCAGCTATGATATGTGTCATCTAAGGGAATATTTACACTGATGTTACCACACATCAGCTGAAACATGGAAGTTGTAAATGTCTGTAATGATGTCAAAGTGTTCTTATGTTCAGATGTTAGACAGAGACTGTACTCAATAATGGACCCTGATAATATGTGTATCATGCCTCTGTGCCTAAAAAGGCCCCAGAGGCCCATCATGGAGTCTGCTGGTGGTGTGACAAAAAGAGAATGCTGGGGGTATGGTTGTTTTCTCTCATGTCACTACAGTAATGACTATCTGACAAGGGAAAAATATTCCTTAATCCAAATAATACATCTTTACCTGACTTCTAGCAGCTTTATAGCTAGTGCAGCAATTTATACTTGTTCATATATAAAAGTGACTAATTAATGTATCATACATTCAAGGGACAGAGCAAATTAACAACTTCTTTTAGACATATAGAGGCACAAACACAAATGGTCTCATCCTGTCATATTAATAAATAGATGTCCATGGATCTAAAGCCCAGATAAGTCAGTCAGTCAGTAGTCTACAGTTAAGTGCCTACTATGT
>CM053584.1:78474454-78490413 GCA_028627135.1 Pseudochirops cupreus
AGACATAGGCACTTCTTATTACACTCAACTCAAACTATTCAATAAGTAGAAAGAAATTCTGTCCTAGGTATTGTGGGAGCATACAAAAGAAATATTTGACCAGATGTGGTCTCTGACTTGTAGACTAGGTTGCCAACTTCTTTATCATCTGCAAGCTAGTTCATTAAGATCTAAAGGTGAGACCCTGCACAATGATTTGGGAGGCACAGTAGTGGGGATGTCATGTTTGCAGAATTATTCCTCATAAGTAAAGTGTTGTCAAAAAGTTATAAAATCGACAGTTTTATTCCATCTATTTCATTGATAATTGAGGCTTCAATTAAAAAAAAAAACTTGGAAGAGTGTCAAAATACCCTTTGGGCACTGTAAAATTCTTTTCTTTCAACAGTCTGCGAGTATTTCTGAACATCCTCCATTGAGAAACTTTTAAGTGCCAATGACTGTACCTAGGAAGAGATAAGAAGATGAAGAGCAAAAGATTAAGGAGTTCATCTTACCCCCAGTGTCAAAGTACTTTGGAAGAGCATTTGTCTTGAAGGTAAAGTCATACACTAGTCCAGCAGTTTTTAAACTTTCTGCGGTCAGGTTCCCTTTATACTCTTCCAAAGTATTAGGGCCCCCTAATAGCTTGTGTTTATGTGGTTTATATTTTTTATATCTACCATATTAGAAATGAAAATTACTACATTAAAAAAATTTATTAATGTATTTAAAATAGCAATAATAAATCCATTATGTGTTAATATAAATAATGTGTCTTTATGAAAAATAATTACGTTTTCCAAAGCAAAAACAAAAATCTAGCGAGAAGAGTGGTATTGTTTTACGTGCTTTGTACATCTCTTTAATATCTGACTTAATAGAAGACAGCTGGATTTTCCTATTTGCTTCTGTACTTAATATGTTGTGGTATGTTTTGGTTGAAGTATATAAAGTAAGTCTGGTCTCACACACTTTAGTAGTCCTTTCAGATAGTTTTGGATATTCTTCTTTGATAGTATAGCAAAACTCAAGTGGTAATTTCTTGATGGTTAATTGTAATGTAGAATTTTAAACTAGTAATTAATTTTTCATAATGTTAAAATTTTTTCATTAAAGTCCATTGGTCTGTCTTGGACTTAGTATGAATCTTTATCCATGCATGATTTTTTTAATAACATGACTTTGGAAATTATCAGTTCACCAAATTATACAGATATTCCAAATGTTGACACATATCATTACACAATTTTAAAAAAATCACACTTCTTAGCAGCACAATTAATCTAATCAGAAAAGTCTTTAAGTATGAGGAAGCTGTTAAGGTCACAGAGGCAGAAACAAATTTTCCAAAATTTTGATTTTTGCTTTAAAGCTTGAATTTTATTATTGGCAACAAATACTGTCATTCTTTTCTTTGAAGTGACAGGTTTACTTTGTTCATATTTTAACGTATTTTTTTAAGTTTTTTAAAATATTTTTTTATTGATTTGTTTGTTTACTTTTAATTTACAAAATTCAGTTCCACAATCCCTTGAGTTTCAAATTTTCTCCCCCTCTCTATCCCCCCCACCATGGCCACATGCAGTCAAGTATAGGATCTGCAAATACTTTCACATTAGACATTAGTCAGTTTATAAAGAAGGATTGTGATCAATGGAATGAACAATGGGAAAGAGGAAACCAAGCCAAACAAGAAAAAGAAAGAGAGCAGGTAGTTTGCTTCAATTTGCATTCAAACTGTTCTTTCTAGTGTTTTTCTCTGAATGTAGACATCTCTCTCCATCATGAGTCTTTTGGGGTTGTCTTATAACCCTGCATTGCTGAGAAGAGCCCCGCTTTGTTCATTTTTGAGAAAATATCGTCCAAATACTCAAGTCTCTCAATAACAGTAGTTTGTCTGCTGTTGGACTTTCAAGTAAAAATGGAGTTCCATGAAAAAAAGGGAGGCTGATTTAGCATGCAACTCAAGCAATCACACAAGTGCTTTTCCCAGAGATAACCACCATACTTCGATATGCAGCAGAAAGAATATAGGCATGCTTCCTAATTCATCACACAGAATATTGAAAAGCTGTATCCTTAAGGGTCAAGATTTAATAAATTTAATAATTTCCATTGCTTACTCAAGTACATTCTGAAATGAATGGGTTCTTTAAAAGCATTGTTGCTGTTGTTATACAGAAAGTGCCTGGCAGATACAATGACTAGAATACAATGACCATGAGTAGAAGTTGATGCCAGTGCTCTAATTTATACTAAAGGTGCCCCCAGTTTTACTCACCATTGCTTTTATGCCACTAAAAGCAAATATCTATACAGCTGTTATGGGATAAACCATGAGAGGAAAAAAAATTATTCAACACTCTGAATATTTCAACAGCCCTTGTGTTTGCTTCTGATAACTCATAAAAGATCTTTGATAACTATGAGTTAGTGCTAGTACCAATGCATGTAAGCAAAATAGCAAGTCTAAGCTGTGTCTGTAGATCCATCCCTTTGGAAGGTTAAGATATAATTCTGTAGATAAAATATGACCTTTAATCTTCATGTCTGTAGCCAACTCTTTAGTTCCCCATGGTCTCGGGAAAACTGCTGTGCACTCAGGAGAGAATGAGAGTGACAATGGGAAATAATGTCTTAGTATCATTACAAAAATAGTTTTGATCTTGTGGACCCCCTGAAAGGGTCTCAGGCACCTCCAGAAGTCCCCGGACCATGCTTTCAAAACTGCTTAACCTGTACCAGCTCAGAGCCATCACACCCAAAGGTCTATGTCAACCCTCTCTTTGCTGGTTCTTCTTACAAGTTAAGCCTTTGTTGTTCAATGTTGTCAGTCATGTCTGACTCTTCATGACCCCATAATGGAGTAATTTGCCTTTTCCTTCTCCATCTCATTTTACAGATGAGGAAACTGAGGAAAACAGGGTTAAGTGACTTGCCCAAAGTCACACAGCAAGTGTCTAAGGCTGGGTTTGAACTCAGGTCTTCCTGACTCTGGGCTGATTGCTCTGTTCACTGTAGCCATGTTGCTGCCCTATAAATTAGGTTAGCTTATAAAATACTAATGTAGGGTGACTAGGTGGTGCAGTGAATAGAGTACCAGCCCTGGAGTCGAGGACCTGAGTTCAAATCCAGCCTCAGACACTTAACACTAGCCGTGTGACCTTGGGCAAGTCACTTAACCCCAATTGCCCTGCCTTCCCCCTTCCAAAAAGCAAAAAAAAAAAAATTTACAAAATTTAAAAAGTAAATAAAAAATAAAATACTAATGTAGAAAACAAAGAATATGTCCAAGGAGGGGATCAAATGAGAAAACACGTGTAAATCACTTTGCAAGCATTTAGTTATTTCAGTTTGAGAAAAGTTTTAAACAGCTTCAAGCTGCAGCGTCTTTGTCAGCACCCTGTGTCATAGCATGACACCAGACTGAAGCCCTGCAGTACCTCCATAAACAACCTAGCTGACTTCTTGAGTGGTTTCCTTACCATGATTTGTCATGGGCAATGTCCAAAAACACGACAGGACCACCCACCAGGAAACCCTGGAATGCAGCCAGTCTGTCAGCATTGCAGCAATACTGTCTACTCCTCTGCTCTGCCCAAGCTGTCCACACAGGGAGGGTGAGTGGCCGCAGAGCCAGATAGTTCCTATGTAACAGCCTTGAATGGGGCAATCACAGACCGAACAAGCAGAATGGATGCTATGAAGACTCCCTGATGAACTCTGGAGAGCAGAATCACCTCCTACAGATAGGAAGCAATCACGGGCCACATTTCAACCCAGCATTTCACAACTTGAGGTAGTTCTTTTCACTTAAAGGTTCTATATAACTAGCCCAAAGAATAATAGTATAGAAAGCCCAGCCTGTGAGGCAGGTTTAAGGCCTATCTCTCACACAGACTGGTTTTGTGACCACAGACAAGATATTTTCTCTCTCAAAACTCCAGGAAAACTTCCAAAAATGTTGATTGTATAGGAATTGTCACTCTGTATTTGTGGAGTGAATTTCCATGATGGAATTTTCCTATACTGCTGCAGTCATACTTATAAACCCCCCCCTCCATTAAAAGATAAAAAATTAAAACATATAATTATACCTTTATAGCTATACTTATGAGACAAAAAGCCTAAAAAAAATCATATGCCTTTATAGATGTATATATATATATATATATATATATATACACATGTGTATGATACACACACACGTGTGTATGTATGTGTGTATATACACATACATACGCATACATAAACATATCTATCTACCTATCTACCTATTTATTTATCTACCTGTCAATAGAGGAAGACCTGTCTAGTGTAATATGGTTTAATATTGGGAGAATAATCATGGTCTTGTCAAAAGATCAATGGACTAGGAATGAAGATATCTAGGCCACCATCTCCCTGTGACCTGGTATAAGTCACATCATCTCTTTAACTTAACTTTCCTTGTCTATAACATGAAGGGGCTAAACTAGATTATATCTCAAGTCTCTTTTAACAAACTTGCTCTTCTAAATGAAATTTTGTGTAAATTTAAAGATGTCTAATAAGTACAGGTATATTCCACATTTGAAAGTAGTCTCAAATGGCCAAAATGGCAGTGTTGGCCATTGTAGATCTCCAGCACTAGAATAGATGCTATGGTATTGCATTCATTGTTGCAGTGATGCTTCATCTTTGGTTTTAACTCTAAATAAGTGAGAAGTTGGAAAAAAGAGCATTTTTCTGCTTTCAATGTCTCAAGGTATGGTTTAAGACTAATTATATCTGAAGGTAATTAAAGAATTTATATATGATGCTAAACCAGTGTATTGGAGGAATAGATTGGAGGTGCCACAGTGCTAAAAATGGATAAATGTACTGATTCGTTTAAAAAAAAAAAGAGGGAGGGAGGCTAGAGAACACAAGATAGATTCTTCAAACTTCTATCTGGTGACATAGTGGAAATTTTTGGTAAAATTTTCCAAAGCTTATTATTAAAATGGTGGCTTGTGAGTATTTAAGAAAGTGGTGCTCAGTATGGGACAATGGGACAACAGTTAGATCCCAATTAGTGTGAACAATAAATCTCTTGAAAGGGTCACATTATTAGAGTTTACACTCATATTTCCATTGGAGTGGAACCAAATGTCATATTTATAACTTCAAATAATATGATTTTATTACATGAGACCACTTCAGGGGATTCGTTATTCACACTAATTGGGATCTCACTGTAAATTAAAAATCAGTCTTGACAAACTAACCTCATTTCCTTTTGCAAGACTGACTCCCACAACTCAGCTTCAGTTTTGAAACCTCAACGTGGATAGATTCAGAGGTAATTTTGACTCAGTATCAATCAGTCTCACAGTCACTCAGAATGAAAACTTTGAGATCATCTCTAATTCTTTTTTTGTCCCTTAGAGTCATATAACTAGGCAATTGCCAGTTTTGTTGTATGTCCTGCCCAATATCTTTTACTCTCTACTTTGAATTTGACCACCATAGTTTGGGTCCTTTTTACAAATGAGGAAATGGAGAAATGGAGGTTGTGTTTTCCTTCAGTTTACACATTTAGTAAATTGTGGAACTGGGATTGGAACTCATGTCTTTTAATTCTTCATTCTAGATTTATCCCATTATACCACCTGCACATAGGAAAAATCATTACTACTGGCGCTGGCCTCAAATGTTAGACTAGACAGAGAGGATGAAAGAGAGGAGGTTAACAGGAAGAAATACAAAAATATCAACTTATATTTGGCTCAAATGAGTAATGGGATCATAGAAGACAGAAAATGTACAACCAATACCATATCTCAGTTGGAGATTCATTGTAGCAACATCTTGAATTGGAAGAATGAGATACGTAAATACGTCAGCATTTGTTCGTTTCAAGGGAATGGATCAAATGACAGTACTTGTGAAAATATTTTTACAATTGCTCTGGTTTTGTATAAAGGCGGTGACCATAGACTTGTAGAATTACAAAGCTGGGAGGATTCTTATGCAGTCTTAGTCTGAAGGCCTCTAATGAGGGAGATTCCATTACTACTCAAAGAAGTTCAGTCTACATTTGATCTCTGATTGTTAGAGTTTGTCTTTAGCATTGCAATGGCCTCCTAATCTGTCTTCCTGCCTACAGTCTTTCCTGAACCCCAAACTATCTTACACAGAGCTACTCAAGTGATGTTATATAAACTCAGTTCTGACCACACCATTCCTTTACTCAAACTCTAGGGGCTCCTTAATGCTCCCTAGCACCAGCCTATCTTTCTATCCTCATTGTACATCATGTCCATTTCCTCACCCTATTATCTAGCTCAAGTGGCCTTTTCTCTTTTGTCTACAATCACTCCAACTTGATTTTCTGTGACTTTGAACTGGCCGTCTCTCATTCTTGGGAGATTTTCTCTCTCCTGACATTTATCTCACAGACCATTTCTCTTTCTTCACTATCTTCTACACAAAGCCTTCCCTGATTCCCACCCACAACTGCCAGTGTATTCCATTCCCTTTATTACCTATCTTCTATTTTATTATATATTTGTTCTAAGAGAATTATCATGGTATCATGGCTAGAGTGATCACCTAGGAGCCGATAACAACTCCTGGATTCAGTCTAGCCTCTGACACATACTTACTGTGAGATTCTGGGAAAGTCACCAAATGTCTTTGTGCTCTGAGTTAAAAGTGTGTCAAACACATGTAGCACAAACAAGATTAAAATGGAATTGACAAATTATTAACAAAATAAGTTAAAATACAATAAAACATAAAGAATATTAACATGGGATTTTGAATATCAGTATGTGGTTTGCCAGGATCTTGGCCCCCATTTCTAATTGAGTCTGACACCACTGCTCTAAGCAATTCTATAAAACCACAAGTTACAAATGTAGTGACTTGTATTGGTAGAGTTTCCATATCCTGAATTTCCTTATAACATGGAAAGCACAGGTACAAGTTCTTATCCTTTATTCTGCGTGTGTATCTGTATGTGTGTGTGTGTGTGTGTGTGTGCGCGCGTGCCATCTTCCCTGTTAGAATGCTAGAATATAAGATCACTGAGATTTAAAATTATTTTATCCTTTATATTTGTATCCCCAGTGCTAACATCATACATGGCATATAGCAGGCAATTAATAAGGATTTGTTGATGGACTGATTGCATCCAGTCTAAATGTGCCCTTTTGCATCTTTGAAATACCCTCCAGATGACCTGGACAGAAAAAGAAAATACAGATATTTCTCTGTTACACATCCGTAAGATATCTCAGATCCAGAGAGAAGGAGTATGAGTGGTGATGGATCAGAAGGCAGATTATGGCATTATGACTGAATACTGGCTATGATTGTTATCATCATAGCTTCTAAGGCCTCTGGAATTCAGAAAATCCATCACAAGTCAATTACAGATTTAGAATTGGAAGAAGCTGTAGAGATCTTCTAGGGAAATCTTTGCATTTTAACATATGAGGAAACCAATGTGGAAAGAAATTAATCACTCCTCCAAGGTAACAGAAATAGTAAGTAAAAGTGGTAGGATTTGAACCCAGGGCTTCTGAGTACAAATCCAAGTCAAGATTGAGAATGGGTTTCTTGAATTTGGGTGGTATAGACCCCTAGCTGAGTACCATCCTATTTCCAGCTTGCTGCCTATATCTGATTTTATTTTAAGTAGAAGATAAAGACAAATTATTCCTTGAAACAATGCTGTGGGGAGAGATGCAAAACATGTCTGAAAAAGAGACCAAGATGCCCACAAAGGACTGAATTCACAGACTTACACAATAATTTATTTATTTATTTTTTCTAAGTGCAGTTCAGGAAAAGGACAGCACCTAAGGTAGAACACCACTGAGGAATAATTAATTACTCTTTGGGAAAAAGAAAAATCAAATCACTATTTTCATAGGAAGATATTTTCTATTTCAATTTCACTGTATTCTAGGAACAGAGTTTAAATGTGGGAAGAATGGAGGGTACACATCCCTGCAGTGGAGATGAATGGGAATAGGATGGATGAGGAGAGAGAGACATGGTTGTGATTAATCTAGTCACCCCCAGGCACCATCATTGATCCTGGCTTAACTAAGCTTATGATATTTTCATGACATTCAGAGATTTGTTTCTACAACTTTTGAGTGTTTCTGAAGGAAAACTAGGTGCAAAAGGAGGACAAAAACTTGGTAAAGAGGATTCTTTTGGAAAGAGCCTGCTTTAGGGTGAGCTGGTTTGGGGTTGTTGTTTTGTTTTTGTTTTTTTGTTTTTTGGTGGTGATGGTGGACACATGAGAGGAAAAGAGGAAGAAAGGAAAAAAAAAAGGAGAACCCTGAGAAAAAAAAATCTTCAGTCCCCTGTGCTGATTTATTCAAAGCAAACCAAGATTGTTGACTGGGTACCTAGTCAAAGAGCTACTGAACCCTGCAGTCAGCTTTTTCTCTAGCCCATCTTCTGGGATTAGAAACTAAGCCACAGAAACTGACCTGTAGCATTTACTTCATTTCCCCTCCCCAACTGATGGTGGCTAATTCTTCGTAAATATAATAATATGAAACACCATTCATTTGACAGGTACGTGCAATTGACCTTGAGTTCTCAAACACTCATTTTCTTCTAAATTTGTAGTGGTAAATAATTTTCCAAAGATACAAAGAGCAATGTGATAACAAATAAAACACAATTGCTAATCCTAAGAAGCTGAATTTGAATAATATTAATAACAAATTTTAAACATAAACCAAGTATATAGATCATTTGACCTCTATCCTGCTGGGAACCATTATTACGGCACATGTAGTATGCAGGTTTACTGGGGGCCTCTGTCACTCTTCAGGACTCAAAGACTTACAACAATTAAGAATAAAGAAGACACAACTTTAGTTTCTGTCCGTATAATACTTAGAGTACCAGCTAATATTGAATCCTGACATTCTGTTGTTTTTTTCCAGAGAATATCTCAGATTGTTCCAGTCACAAAAATCCATGTTTGACATCTACACCACATACACACACACATATGACTTGTACATATATATGTATAGATGCAGGTATGTATAACTTCCTCTCTGTTCAAGGTGTTACACTGATGGACTCATAATTTGAAAGGCCTTGAAGTACTCACAGAAAAGTCACATCACCAATAAGAACAATACAATCTTTCCCATCCTTTAAATGTACTTAGCTTCTCTCTCATAAATACAGTGTCCACTAGGTACTGCTTCTAGGGATTTTACTGCTTCTTCAAATAATTTCCTTTTGCATTCCTGGAATCAGTACTTGGGGTGAGAAGAATCTTTGATGTTATGGCATTCCAAATGACTAGGCCTCATCAAATAAGAGTTATGGTCACAAAGAGTCTTACATAAACATGGACTTCTTGACATTCTCATGTTCCAAGGGAGCCCTATGGCTAACTGTAAGTGAAATGTGTACATTTGTTTTTTGGAGGGCAGCTGGATGGATTCCCGGTCCTTGTTCGTTAATTTCACAAAACCTGCATAAAGGGTAGAGCCAAAAGGGGGTCTGTCTTTTACCTTCAACAGTC
Source organism: Pseudochirops cupreus (assembly GCA_028627135.1). NCBI lineage: Eukaryota > Metazoa > Chordata > Mammalia > Diprotodontia > Pseudocheiridae > Pseudochirops > Pseudochirops cupreus. Next base: position 78,483,972 of record CM053584.1, read on the forward strand.
TTAGATTATATCCTGAGTCTCTGTAGAATCAGTTATAATGATCTCATCCTAATTCCTTGGAGTCATTAGTACCTAGCTAATTTATAAAGTTGAGGGATCTGATTTGATGTGGTTAATCACCAAAAGAGTTTGGACGCTTATCTAAGTTTTATCTAAACCTATACATCTAGTGTTTATATATCTAGCACAAATAAGGCTCCTTGTTCCCCCCCGCCCCTGCAGCGGAACTGGAAAAACTGAGAAAACAGACTCCTATAGTATTTCAGAACTTTTAATATGTATAAGCATGAGGAAATCTCCCCCAGAGAAAAGAAAAGTATATGTTGAATCTTCTTTGCGTTTCATGAAAAGATTTTATTTTGAAAATTGTTTAGAAGTTTAAGAACAGAGATTATTTCCTCAGGACCAATTTGCCCATCCTTAATAGTCACTTGCCCACAGTCACCAATTATTATTCCTTTTAGCAGTCTTAGATCAAAGAAACTCAGGGACTATACTCAGTTTTTATATCAAAATATGTTCCTCATTAGGCACATAGGACCCAATTCTGATTTCATTCTTAGCCCCATACTACTAAGCTTCAAAGAGTCAGATGAGTATTGAAATTGTCCCTTAGCAAACTCATGCTCTGCTCAACTTAAATATAATATCCACCAAATTAAAAATAAAATTTTGCCATAGCATGAAGAAGAAAATCTAAAACAGTATTACATGGGATGAGGTATCATAATACCATGGCTTTTTCCATTATAAAAAGCAAGACAGATTAATGTCCTTAGGATTAGTCTACAAGTTGGTGGATTTCCACAAAATGTAGGAAATGATTTCTTCAGGCATTTTTCCACAAGGTCATACTCTCAGACATTTTGCCATGAGCCAAATGAAACTACTGTCATCTTTCAAGCTTGTCCTATCTTTTTTTGTCTCTATGACTTTGTTCACTTTTGTTTATATCCGCACTATTTTCTCTTCTATCTTTACCTGCTGAAATCCTACTCATCCTTCAGGACCTAGTTCAAATACTATTTCTCCTTTGAAGTCTTCTTTGATTCCTGATCCCTTGACCAGAAAAGATCTTTCCTTATTTAGATCTTTTGTAGTACTTGCTAACTAATACACTCTTACCATTGACACAATCTAGTCATTTTTTGTCTCGTCTCCTTACAGCCTGTGTAACTTTGAGCAGGTCACTCAACCTCTTCTGTCTTGTCTCTAAAATTAGAAGGTTAGACTAGATAATCTCTAAAGTCCTTCTCAGCTCTAGATTTCATCTTAGATTTTGAACTACTTTACAATAAGGACTGTGTCCTAGTTATTACTATATGTTTGGCACACATATCTCTCTTCCTTACTCATCTACTTCTAAATTCTAAGGCTGAGAGAGATAAAGTGACTAGTCCAAGTTCATGTAGCTAATAAATATCTAAAGTAGGATTTGAAATTCTTGATTTCAGTTCTGACACTCTTATTTATTTAACCAAAGAAAAGGATAGAGGAGTGCCCATATGCACAAAATCACAGGTCCACTGACCTTGTCAAGTATTACCATACTATTTCCACATAGTATGCTGCTAATATGAGTTTTTCACTTTCATATTGTTTTTCTTTGTGGGGATATCTGGACCCTTCTAATATATTATAAAAGAGCAAAAGAAAATGAATCCAAAATATAGTGAACCATTTATCCGGGATCACAATAACCAAAAACATAGATAATATGATTGAACATATCATGTTTTTCTTTTTAAAAGTTATACATGTTAATTAAACAATTAGAGACTGAGCCAAGACGACAGAGTATAAGCACAAACTCATGACTTACTAATATCATAATTATATTATGGCTTTAAAAAAATACCTCTACTACTGCTATGGCAGATCATTTAGCAAATAGCAGTGAGATGCAAAGTGTTTCATAACCTTTGCTGGTACTGATTAATATATTTTGCTAGAAAAAGAATGTGCTTTGAAGGAATATAAAGCTTAGTAGATAGGTATTATTTACCAGCAGATCAGGAAATTGGATTCAAGTAAGTCTCTTTTCACAAGGGCGTCAAGTATTGCATTTATTTCACAGCTGCATTATTGAATGCCATTTTTTTTTCTCTGAAGACTGAAATATTTTCTAAGAGAAAATTAATTGAAAGGCAACTGTGGATTCTTAAGTGGTGGGATAAAAACAAGTCACAGGATATGAATGATTAAGCAAAAACAATTTTAGCAGAACAATTAGCAGGAACAGTTAGGAAGACATGAAAATGACTGAAAAGGAATTTCTACCATATGGTAGTTATTAATAAGTCAATATCTCATTTGACAGCTATTTAAATAGTCTGGCCCATTTTAAAGCCATGGGTCCTTAGAAATCTGTGTTTATTTAAGTATTTCAAAAGAAAAAGGAAAAATGCAGTATCTAAACATGAAAAATGTGTCTATATCCTGATGTAAAAGAATGATAACCTCGGAAACTAAGTCTAATGTGTTTATTTATATAACAGCCCTGATGCTATATATTTATAAAGACAAATGAGAAGAAAAATCCCTCTGTTTTTGTACTTAGCAATAGAAATCCCATTAAATTAGACATACAAAGTACCCACCTAACACTCATATAGATAAGGGTTTGGCTACACAATATTCCCCTCTTTGAATTTCATGTGACTATTGAAAAAAATACAATAAAATTAGATTCCCACAGGCACCATTAAAAAATACACACTACAATCCTCCATAATTTAAGTTGGTTATTTATGGCATCCTGTGCTTACAGGCAGTGAGTATAGAAAGAAAAGTGATTGGGTTTCTTTTCAACCTTTCTCATCATGACAGATCAAATGATATTATATTCACATGTGAGCTAATATAACAAGTCAGCATGGCATTATACAATGAAATGCAAAAGGGGTTTGTTTCTTCTCTCATCCTGAAACCTTGCTTTGAAGGTAAATTATACAACCACGTTTGTGATGCTTACCGTTACTTCAGTTTTTCAATATTACCGAGCCATGCACCCATTTGGCAGTTGTTATTCTATAATGAATTTAGTTGATGTTTTGACAGCCATGCTGGAATAGAGTTCCTTTTTTGTTGTGTTTTTTTGTTTGTTTGTTTTGTTTTTGGAAAGTTTCCACTTTCTAATATCTTCTTAGAAGTTAGAAAAAAAATTTCCCTTTGTCACTGATTTTTCCATTTGATTGCTATTATCTTCTATTCTCCTTATATTCCATTGAAAGCATAGCCAAAGAAAGATGTCTTGTCAGTACATCATGGTGAAAGGCCATTACATAATTATAACATTGGAACTTGGTAGTGGACTATTAAACTAGAGAGGGAAAGAGATGTCCATCATTTTTTCTTGTAGAAAGAAATGTGATTTGCCTTTAAAAGATGATTTAAAATGAGCACGAATGAGAAACTATTCTTTCCTATGATTTTTAATCACTTTAAAAAAGTGAACCATATTTGAGTGCATATACCTACATTTATATACAAAATATCTGAGATTTCTTTAATGCAGTAAACGCCCTGTGTGCAAATTCCCTCCACCAATTCAGAAAACAACTGGCCTGTGACTTAGTAGATAAGTCCTACGATATTACCTAAAACAAAGAATTTATGTGATAAGTCTCAACTATTAAATATCAAAGGTAGGATGCAAACCTGAAAATCTAGATCTTCTTGACTCCTGGGATGACCATCTTTTCATTATAACTCACTGTCTATACTTAGATGTATAATTTAAAAACACATATATGCATGTATGTGTGTGTGTTTATAAATATATTGATATACATATACAGACATAAAGACATAAATATACGCATATGTATATATGTGTCTATATACCTCTATGTGTTCAAATACATATTATGGTGTAACAGACAAAAAGACCATCCTTGGAATCAGAAAGACCTGAGTTCAAACCCAGTTTCTGATATATACTACCCATCTTACCATAGGCAAGTAACTTAACTTCTCATCAAAGATTATAAATTGCAGAGGAGGTGCTAATCTATATCACTGAAGAGAATGTCCATATTGGGAGTTTCCTAAATTGATTTAATCATAGTCTTGGATATATACATGTATAAGTTTCATTAGACTTGGGTGATGCTTAGACCCTAAGAAACAGAATGGTTTCCAACCATTTTTACATGGATCTAGGAGGTATACCATTGGTATAAAAACAAAAAACAAAAAACAAAAACGGGCTCAGTTGTTTAGAGGCTGGCTATTCTCTTAGATAGAAGTGTTCCTTCTAGGAAGGGTATGTTATATACTTCACATCACGCTATACCTGTCAATAAAGCATGAGATTAAGAATCAAGCTGTATACACTAAACTCTTTATCTGAGACTTTATATGATCTTAAATTTGTTGCTTGAGTTTTTGCATGTTTCTTTATTTCCCCTCCTCTGTAACAAAATAAAAGTAACTTTATCTGCCACCTGTGTAGACCAAAGACTAATGAAATGTGTCTCAAAGACTTTGAACTTCTCAGGATAAAGGCTTTCCAGCTACAGAAAATATAAAGGGGTATCCTGTTGCATTTTTCCTGGCATTTACCGGCATCGGTCTCTCCATTTCTTTGCACACGCCACTGGTTTCCACTTCTCATGACACGGCTTCTCTTCTGCTGATTAGCAGAGCTAGGCCAGAGGAGTTTCATGCTGCTGTTACTGTTTTTCTTCCAAGGGCTGAGAGGCCTTTGCATTTTGGCCCTAGAATCTGAAACCATTGTTCCTGCTGTCTGTTTCCCTGAGCATGGTAGGCTATTTTGTAGGGAGGGAAAGCAAGGGTAAATGACATGAGAAAGAATGTGGGAAACATTGAATCAAGCTTTCCCAGATGGCATATTTATTCTGAGACTATATTGTTACAGAGCCAACTTGGAATTCTGTAGGACTTTTACAGTGATTGTAAAAGAAAAGCCGATCCTGCCAGAAACAAAATCTTAGAGCTTATAAATATTTCTTTTTTAAAAATATTTCTTTCTTTTTAATTTTAACTTTTAAGGATCTTGGTTTTCCTGGACAGTGGAGCCAAAATAATTCCTTGGCTGTTGACATCAGTTACCTGGCTCTCTAACACAATCATTCTTAATTGCTTTTAACTGAGGAAGCCCTAAATCTACCATTGATCGTGTGTTCCCTCTTCCTCTCTTCCAACTATACACAGAGCCAGTTTTGGTAAGAGTCCTGAGGTAGGTAATGGTTATACCTAATTCTTGGTTGTTTTAAGAATAGGAAAGCTGGAAATCATGTGGCCTAGCCTATTAGCTTACAACAGGTAAATTTTGTTTCAGAAAGGCAGATTCCTCTCCTCCAAAAGGGTCTTGTTGGGCCAATTTTGTAGCATTGCAACAAATCATGTTGTTATTGCAATTCGGTAGGAAGTTGTTAGAACATTCATTCATTCACAGATAGAACAAAGAACCAAATTTTGAAACTAGTGAGATTTGTTGGGGGCGGTAGAGGGAGTTTGTTACATCCTTCAGGAAATGGGAGATCTCTTAGCAATCTTAAAGGAACCTCAGGTCACAGGCGAATCTCTTTATTTTTTTATGTAAAGAAATGTTGAAGAGAGGAAAGGGGTGGGGGTGTTGTCTTCCTAGTGAAATAGAAAAGGAGACTTGTAGAAATGAAAGAAGAAACCTAAATATCAGGAATGTGTTAGCAAGAAGGCCTAGAGGCTAAATAGCTTGTAAGTCAATTTCTCAGAATTCTTCTATTATTTTTTTTTTGAGGCAATAGGGGATAAGTGACTTGTCCAGGATCACACAGCTAGTAAGTATCCAAGGACAGATTTGAACTTAGGTCCTCTTGACTCCAGGACCTAGCTGTTCTACCTAGCTGCCGCAGTTTCTGTTTCTTCTTAATGGTGTAGTGGAAATGAATACTAGATTGGGAATTAGAGGACCTGTATTTAAATCCTGCCTTTTTCTATTCACCTCCTGTTTGTTCTTGGTCCAGTGACTTAACCTCTCTGGGCTTCTTCTCTGTACCAGACCATCTCTATTGTCCCTTCCAATTCTAAATCTATGAAAAGCATGTTGATAGTAAATCAGGAATTAAAAAAGCAAACAAACTTATGGAACATAAAAAGACATACCATAACCACAGAAGCAATAGTATATCAGGTATCTGAAATGAAATATGAAATATTTCAGTGAATCATGAAATTCAAAAAGCATCCATTCCAGTGATAAAAGTTTACTCCTCCATTTGTTTTGATGTTTGGGAAGCAGATCGAACAGTTCCCTTAGTCATTCTTTCATTTCCTTCTCTGAACAAGGTAACTTGTTTTCCTAAACTGGTGAGATTTCCAGCTTCTATTCCCTTTATACACTCTTATTTCAAAGTTAATCAGAGAACTATAGAGCCTTTAAAGTCATCTAACCCAACCTTTAATTTTATAGACTTGAAAGCAGAGGCTCAGACAT
>CM053584.1:78490913-78513624 GCA_028627135.1 Pseudochirops cupreus
ATGGATCTTTCTATGGCAAAGCCCCATCATCATTTGATTTGCTATCCTTTGGATGGTCTCCAGCTTATCAATGTTTCTTCCTAAATGGTGGTGCCCAAATTCAATTAATTGCAAACTTGAGGTAAATATTTTCATTAGAAGCACATCTCTTGGCGTTATAACGATGGGTAAAGCCAATCTTCATCTTTGGGAGAAATCTTTAAAATGAAAACATGAAAATTTTTCTAGTACTGTATATATATAATGAGCTAAGATTTTAATTCAGACAAATATTCCCTTTTGGAGTCCTGCATTGCTAATAAGCTCAAATTATGCTCTCTGGACACCCAGTCAGGATCCAGCAATTTTCAATAGCTTGAATTTTCCTTCCAGTTTTGACAGACCTTAATATAATTTACCCTGTAACCCACGTATACCAGATTTAAAATGAATCATATAAGGGACAATAGTAAAAGTCAATGAGTTATGAGTCAAAAATATAGAAACTTTAGGAGGAAATAATTATTACTATTATAATCTGATGAGTATAGGGCTTTTAAACTGACAAAGTACTTGACATGCATTATCTCATTTTCTCCTTTCAACCAACCTGTGAAATAAGTAGAGGAAGAAGGAATGAGGGACCTGAAAGGTTAAAAAAATTCTGAAGAATGAAATTCTTAGGATACACAGGGAAATATTCACGGTGAGGAATTTTCTAAGAAAAGTGACTTGTCTAGGGTCTCATCATTAATAAGTTGTACAGCTAGGACTCAAACCTAGTCTTCTTAACTCTGAGTTTAGCTTTCTTTCTATCATACCGGATTTGTTATTTGTGGGAGTACACATCCCCTTCTTTACATCCATTGGTAGTGCTCTGATGACTTGGAGACTGGTCCAGAAGTGTGTTCTACCAACAGGAATATTAGTCTAGGAGTCAGGAAACTTAACTCGCTATCTTGTCCTGTTCACCCCTCTCTGACCTTCACTTGTAATTTCTGAATCTAGGATTCTTCATCTGTAATATAGTGCTATGACCACACCCCATGCCCAGTGACCTTGTGTTGATCCTACCGTAAGGAGCAAATTATTTAATTAGCATGAACATATTTTGAAACATACAAATTGATACAAGACGTTGAGGCATTATTATCACAACATTATTAGCTGCAATTTATTGAGAGAGTCATTCAAGTGGAAAGTAAGTTCCTTGAAGGCATGGACAGTTTTGTTTTTGTTTTTTGTTTTTGCACCTACCATATAGTTGAGGTTCAATAAAAACTTATGGAGGTGAATTCAGTTGAGACTGTTATGGATGCTAGAGAATGGAGCTATCAATTTAAATACAAGATTATGTATATACATATGTTTATGTGTATAAACATATATGTGTGTACATACATATGTACATATCATTATATACACATACATATCACTGTGTATATATATATATATATGTACTATATATGGATAAAACATAAAAACAAGAACAGGCAACAGATGATGAATGTAAAAGTGTGGTATTGTAGCAATAGTCTTAGGAGTGCTCTCAACTGAGGATGTTGAGACAAGCTAAGGACAACATAAAGGTAGATTTTTCAACTACATTGGGCAAAAGAAGGTAATCATGGAAGGAAAAAATAAGAGGACTATTTAGGGTAAATGAGACAACAAATAAAACAAGGAGAAGGTGAAGCTATCTAATTCCTATTTAGCATCTGTCTTCTCTATTAAGGAGAATGACAAGTTTATTCTGTGAGTGACTTTGGGCAAGTCACTAAAACTCTCTTAATTTCTGCAACTCTAAAATGAGTTGGTTGGATTAGATAGCCTCTGAGAACACTTCCAACTATGTATTCTATGACTTTGAGTGGGAAGATCTGATAACAAAAGTATCTGGTGTCTAGTCCTTACCCAAGTTAAAGAAGAGATATTAAGAAAGCACTTAGCTGCCTTTGATGAATTCACATTATCCGTCTCAGGTGAATTATATCCTTGGGTATCAAAAGAACTAATGGAGGTGATAACTATGTCACTACTAGTGACATATTCTGAGAAAGCACTAGAGGTAACACAAAGCTGGAGAAAAGGAAATGTTCTGTTTGTTTGTTTTAAAGGAAGAAATTAGAGTACCCAAACTATAGGGCAGTGAGTATGGTTTTGATTCCTGGAAGATGTCTAGAATGGATCATTGAAGATGAGGTTAGTGAGTGTCTTAGAAAAGGAAGTGACCGTTACAAAGATCTAACACAGCTTTGTCAAGAATAGGTCTTGCCAGCTTAAACTTATTTCCTTTTTTGGACTGAATTATTAAACTGTAGTGGTGATAGTTTAATTGATTTTAATAATACATTTGATAAGAGACTTTTTACTATTCTTATGAGAAAAAAAATGGAGAGACATAGGCTACAGAGATAGTAGTATCCATATCTAAATCTAAACCTTACTGAATGATTAGATTCAAAAAAGTTGTCAGCAATGGCTAAATATCAGTTTGGCTGATTATATTCAGTGTCATATTACAGGGTCTTATATTTGATACTATGCCATTTAACACTAAAAAAATAATCATCATGACTTGGATAAAGATTTAATAATTGCTAAAATTTATATTCCACAGCTAGGTGGCACCATAGTGCATAGTGTACTGGGCCTAGACTCAAGAAGACACACCTTCCTGAGTTCAAATCCAGCCTCAGACACTTACTAACTGTGTGACCCTGGGAAGTCACTTAATCCAGTTTGCTTCAGTTTCTTCATCCATAAAATAAGCGGGTGAAGGAAATGACAAACCGCTCCACTATCTTTGCCAATAAAACTCCCAAATGGCTCACAATGAGCTAGACATAACTGAAAAACAACTGAACTGACCTGATTGAGGGATGGAAGCAGGAGGATGAAAAACCTTAAATCCATGCCATATAAGAATAGGTTGAAGGTCTGACAATTTTTAACCTAGAGAAGAGATTTGGTATGAGTGTCTGTTGGGGTCGGAGTGAGAGTGTCATCTTTGTTTTCAATTATTTAAAGGCTTGGCAGTCCTTTGTGGAAGAGGAGCTAAACTTCTTCCTGTCCCATTGATTCCAGAACCAGGATCCAGAACCACACATAACCAAGAGCAGTGAGTGGAAATTACAAAGGGGCAAATTCAGATTTAAAGATAAGGAAAACTTTCCTAACAATTAGAGCTGCATATAAATGAAAAGGCTGTCTTAGAAGACCAGGGGTTCTTCCTTCTTGAAAATCTTAAAGCAGAGTACTAGACAGTCCCTTGTTGGGAATGTCATGGCAAGGACTTCCTCTAGGCATGGGTTGGACTAAATAAGCACCGAGGTCTCATCCAATTTCTGTGACTCTGTGACTTTTGAATTTGACAGAATGTGACTGTTAGTACTATGACTCTTGGATGGGCAACACATTTTGGGTGAGTAGTTGGGAATGAGCGTGTGTTGTGGGATGTTGGGTGTAGTGACGTCAAGACACATTATATAAATGATTGCCAGTTCTACTTGCACATGAAGACAGCCTTGCCTACCAGTCTGGTAGCACATTATATAGTCTTTTTTAATAAGTTCAATTGATACTTTGGTTCCCAACTTATTTCACATTGTAATGTAACAGGAATGTCAGACCTGGAGTCAGGAGAGAACAGAGCTGTAATCCTGCTTCTGCCATTTACCAACTGTATGATCTTGGGAAAGTCACTTAATTCCTCAGCCTTAGTTTCTTCTTATGTAAAATAGGGATAATAATACTTCTCATAACTACCTCACAGGCTTGTTATGAGGATAAAATGAAATAATTCATGGAAAACATTTCACAGATCTTACAATTGCCACATAAGTGTCAGGTATTATTATTAATGAAACTGAAGCAGTGGGTAAATTGAGCCTTTTTGGTAGCCATGGCTAGCTTCCCAATTCATGAGACACACTGATCTAGCAGCAGGAGCATGCAGTCATGTCATAACATTTTACTTTTGACAAGCAATGCTTTCCAGAAAGGTGCCTAATTCCAGCCAGTCAGTGTGGTCTTGAACTATAGTGTCACTTCTGGCAAGAACCTTCAAGCCCGTTTAATGTTAATGTTGGTTTCCATAATACATTTTGACGTTATTTGGGATTTTCTGACCTCTCTTGAGTTAAAATTGAAAACACCAAAAAGGATCCAGTCCCCTGAAAACTAAAGGAAATCTGGGTGTGTCTTGACCCACACTTTGGTCCCACTTCTCCTGCTTCATAGACTGGGAAAATGGCTAATTTTGTGATTTTCTTCTTTGTTCTTTCTTGTGTGAACAGAATTCTCTTTCACTCTATCCCTTTTTTCAGATTCCAGGTGAATGAGGTTGCTTATATAAGCCCTTGTTCTGACCTGCTTCTTGTTTAAAAGTTCCATCTCACCTGTCTTTCTGCAATTAATTACCTTAAGGTTTGGGAGCAAGGTTTTTGTTTTCCCAGGGAGAATAGTTACTGTTTCATAGCTAGTAAAGCTGATAGCTGCAAGGTAGACTTTCCCTTAAAGCTCCCTTTCTTAAACGAAGTATTTACAGAATACTGAAAATAACTGATTCAATCTATTTAAACTGGTTGTTTGACTGATGAACTAACAAATCCAATTTTGTTTTGATATTTTAAGTTCATTTGGTAGCCTTTTCCATCACTTTTTAATTTTGGGATCAACTTCATTTTAGTAGCTAAAAGCAGGATAAATGGTCTTTTAGTCTTGTTTAGTTGAGGGATAACTGAATGCAGGAAGAAACACCAGATAGCATAAGATCTTTTCCAGCCCTATGAGTTCATAATTCTAGAACAAATTGAGCAATTCTTAGAGCTAGGTTCAGGGTTGAAAGGAGGCAGAATGGTGTTCCTATTCTTTTGAGAGGAGGATTTTAATTTTAGTCCTTGTCTCTAAGCAGGTGAAAATTGCTATTTAAGATTATCATAGTTTTGGAGGTTGATAGGGCTCTAACCTCACCATTTTGCAGACAGGAACATTGAGCCCCAGAGAGTTCAGATGACTTGCCCAACATTGAAAAAGTGGTTAGTGTCAAGTTGTGATTTATACCCAGGTCTTCTGATTCTAAATCTAGGTCTCCTTCCATTGTATCCATTCTTCCTTTTACTCCTCTCTATTTTGAAAACTCAAACTCATATTATGCCTTTCAGTGCCTATTCATCCAGCTTTCGGAGTGATCAGTCACTGATATGTTAGTTTAGAGACAACAATCCGTCAACAAGGCAATAAACAATGAATAAATCCTTATTAAGCACCTGGGAAACAAAGAGCAGCAAAAGATAGTCCTTGGTCTGTCCTTCACAGACAGTCTAAGGGGGAGATGATATACAAAGAAACATGTGTGAACAAGCTAGACATGGAGGATAAATCGGAAATGCAATAGAAGGAGGACACTAGAATAAAAGAAGGTAGAATTTTAGCTGAGACTGGAAGGAAGCCTGGAGATGGAGATGAGGAGGAAGACCATTCCAGGCATAAGAGACAGTCAGGGAAAATGCAAAAAGTCAGGTGATAGAGTGTCTTGTGGGAGGAAGGCCAGCGTCACCACAAGTTGAAAAGGCATATAAAATGCAAGAAGACTGGAAAGATGGGGGGGAGGGGAGGGGTCGCAAAGGCAATTGAAGGGGCCAAAGGAAGGGACAGTGAAAGGTAAGAAGTCCATTTAAGTACCTATTTCTTTTCACCCATTTCAAGTCCCGATTTGACTTCTACTACATTGCTTTGATGGAGCATATGCAACAATCTCCTGAGATGAGGGGTAGGGTGTTGGAGGAAGTGGAAGTACTGGTTTAAATTCACACCTGGCCTCAATTCTATGTCCAAAATTAGATGTCATGCTTCCATCTGCAATGTTAGTTTATGTCCACCTGCTCACATTTTACTTGAGATACAAAATTTTATTCTACGCTCAATCATTGGGGAGGGGAAAGGGTCAGCTAAAAAGAGCTTTTGGATGAGTTTTTAAAAATCAAACAGATGGAACATTAAATGTCTTTAAGATTATGTCTAAAATAAAGCAAGGAGAGATTCTCTGGAAAGCATGAAGCATGCCTTCCAGCATGTAGCCCTAATGATTTCCCAAAGCCCTCTGTTCCTCTTTCGCTTATCCTTATTAGTGGGAGTATTGCAGTAGTATTAATAGTTATTGATATGAGCCTCTGGGGGTTAGTAGGAATAGAGAAAAGGTATTGTTAAAGGCCAAATGCTTATGGTCCATTATCCAGGACGCCTAATCGCACAGGGGCTCCTAGCAGAAACATTTTCATTGTCGTCTCTCTCTTCTGCTGTTTATGTCGGCTTTTGTTAGGATGACACATGTAATGCGGGTTATACGTTACAAAGTATTCCAGTCAGATGGTTTTCAGGGGACCAGATTCACATCCTGCCAGTTATTTTGAAAAATGAAACTAAATAAGTGAGAGAGAAAGAAAGGGAGAAGCGGAAAGCGAGATAACAATAGATGAAAAGGAATGAATCACAAGGAGAGGTGGAAAAAAGCCGATCCAGCTCCATAAATGACACACATGGGTAGGATCTAATTAAAGTGTACAGAATCATAAGTGTAGATAATGCAGGTTACTTTTTTAGCTCAGCTCATGCTGCACAAAGGGCCTTTAATGAAAGTTAAAGGAAAATAAATTCAGAGCAGACATAAGGAAGCATTTTTTCACTCTGCAAGTAATAAATGTTTGGAATGGCCTTCCGGGCAAGGTTTTTGAGGTGAAGGACACTGGGGTTATTCAACACACAACTGGATGTATTGCTGAAGTAAATTCTAATCTACAGGATAATTCTTTCCCTCTACCCCCATCCCCACCTCCACCACTACCCCTACTCAGTCTTAGGTTGTTATGGGCATAGAGTCAAACAATAATTTTCAGGCCCTAATTAGAACCAAACCTACACAAATGATACTTTGATATTCCGATACATACTGGGCAGATGGCAGAAATAAAGGGACCTTTAAATACATGCCTGAAGTCAAATCTATATTCTTGAAACTTTTTTATTAGCAGGAAGGGATTTTAATCCATTAAACGTAGATCCCATTAGAGGAATTTTTAACATCACGAGACAGTTTTTTGGTGAATTGTATTGGGTTTTCATCACTCAATGTTTAGCTTAATTGTACTGTTATAGGGCCTGGTAATTACTGCAGCTTAGATCTAAGTATACATTTTCCACATTCAAATTGCCCAGAACCAATGGACATGATAAAGGAAAAGTCTTCAATACAGTTTGGAGGTTTTTGAGAGTTTAATAGGTGGGGAAGGTGGAAGATGCTTCAAGAGGTTCCCTTTGCTGTGCCCCTTCCTTTTTGATAGCATTATAAGTAAACCTTCCTCAAATGGTTTAATACTTAAATGCAGTACTTTGTTTCTGCTCCCCAATCCCAACCTAAATTATCATTTCCTTATCGACTTCTGCCAAATCTCAGTATTAATCAATTGGCATGCCCATTGTGACATGTACTGAGTATACAAAGACAAAGAAGAAATAATCCCCATCCTCAAAGTGTTAACATTCTATAAAGGAAGGCAATATATTCTATGTGCTACACATACACACACTTCTAAAAGTCTCAGTGCAGTTTTAAGTTATTAAAAAAACCTATTAAAATCACACTAAGATTTTTGGGACACCTGTATATGTGTGTGTGTATGGCTGTGTGTAAACACAAACATATGCATGTTTCCATATGTATGTGCATTTGTGTATATATGTATGCATGCATATGTGTGTATATTTTATATAGAGATGTGTTTAGACATTTATGCATGAGAAAAAAAAAACATAATTTTTGGGGAGAAAGAAAGACACTAGCAGCCAGGTAACTAAAAAAAAATGAGAAACCCAAGTTTACTACACTATGTATCTAGACCCTTAGAATATAAGATGGAAGGGGAAGGCAGCATGTGGAACCTCTTGGGAAAGACCTCATAAGAGGTACCTTTTGCTTGTCTCAGTGTCTGGCCCATAGCGCTTTGTAAAAGCTTCTTCCCTTCTTCCCTCCCCTTTACAAAAGAGCCACTCCCATTATTTCATTATTTGCCTCCCTAGAGTAAGACATCCTAACCACAATTCTCACTATTCAGAAACTATACCTACAGATACCCATTACCCCCATCAAGTACATCTGTTCACTTCTCATGTTTCTGGGGAAGGCAGTGTCCAATTGTGTGGAATTGAAGATAAAAACAGTACCCTCAACAAAGGTCTTCTGACCTCTGACTTTAAGGTCTCTTAGCCTCCAAAACAGACATGCCTATAAGGGAGGGGAAACCCCTCAGAAGGTGTGGCTTCTACTGACCTTATGACACAGATCAATTACAGCCCTGATCCCCTTTTGTTCTCCATTCCTGAACACACTGAACAGTTCTCCAACATGACTAGGTATGCATGACTCCTCAGGACATTCTCACAGAACAGCAGAAATCCACCAAACAAAGGTATAGACACCCAGGACACCCAACTCCTCTAGCACTGGATATCCCCTTGCAATGAGGTTCCACATGCTGCCTTCCCTTTCCATCTTTTATATTCTGAGGATCTAGATACATAGTGTAATGAAGCTGGGTTTCTAAATACCAGCAATTCAACAAATCTTGTTGTGTCTCAGTTCAATATGTTAGTTGAAAGGGGAGTCATGGGAAAGAGGCCAATACATTCCTTGAACTGCTGGCCGTCTTCTGATTCCACTTTCACTAATCACTTAAAGCTTCCAAGAAGGATTGACACTGGCCATCAAGAAGGCCGCCATTCCTGAGTCATTCTGCTGAGTCAAAGTCAAGAATGAATAAATCTGAGAAAGAATATGGAGTAGATTGCTCTCTGAATGTGAGGAATATGTGTTCCCTAGTCTAATTGGAAAATCAAATAAGTTGTTAGCTATTGTTTCTATGGATTTATAAAATAAGGTAAGCACTTAATTTGGAATTTAAATGTTCTTTTTATTTTTATATTTCAGTAATTGCTGGATGGTATGTCACATCTGTATCTGTGAGGGGGAAAAAGTCAATTGTTTGCAAAGAACTTCTAAAATATTTGGCTTCCACTGATTTTTTTTTTAAATAGAAAAGGAAAATAAACCCTCCTGGTGAGTAGGCCACTTTATTAATAAAGTGTTATGAGTTAGTAGGTTGTACTGTACTATCTTGAGTTTATGGAAATAGTGATTTTGCCAACATAGTTCCAACTTTCAGTGTTAAAGTAGAGAGACATTTTGGTATAGGAAATTACACATATTTAACAATCAAAAAGTTATGAGGAATAAAGGCCAAAGCATACTTCCTTTATTCTAATGAATAGATGACTTAGAGAAAGATGCATCCACTTAAGAAAAGGGTCAGTTGTAGGAAATATCCCAGATACCTAAATAGTAAAGGAGCAGAATTCCTCAGAGAACATGGCTCTGAGCAAACATTCTACTCATGGAATGAAGTTAAAATACACTAAGAAATAATATCTCCCAGTAAGTTGAGAAAAGCAGCCAATCCTAGAATCAATCCCCAAATTTCAAGTGAGAGGAAACTTCAATGATTATGTAGTCCAACCCATTCCAAAAAGAATTCTTTGTATTTAAGGAGCTCTAGTGAAGTGGAACCCCATTCATCTCCAAGCAGCCCATTTCACTTCAGGACAGCTCTAATTGTTAGGAAGTCATAATCTTCCTCTTTACAACTTCCACTCACTGATTCTAGGCCTGCCCTTGGCAATGAAACAGAGTAACTCTAACCCTTCTTCCATGCAATAGACCTTCAAGTACATGAAGGTGTCTAGCATATGTCCTACATCTTCTTCTTCCTTTTAAATAATTTAACTGTTCCCATTTGCTTCCAAGTGATCATTGTGAGACACAGTCTTGAGGTACTTTAATATCCTGGTTGCTGGACTCTTCCCTACATTCCCTAGTTGCAATGTTAGGGTATGGGTGGGTGTTCAGCACTTCTGATGCAAGGGCTTGCTGAACTCATTTCAGGGCTGCTCATCAACTTTTTGCGCCCATCTTCACCTGACTCACCTATGGCTCCAAAAAACTGTAGTATGCATAGTTGCCACACTGTGATGGGCAAAACCAGGTTGTGGGCAACTGATAGGCCTCAAACCCATTGTTAAGCAAGGGGAATATATTCAAGCATGTAAGGACTGACCCTGGTGGAACGGTGGATAAGAATAATTCGTTCCACTGATCCTGAAGGTAGCTAAAGTAGGTGCTATGGAGTGCTTAGAGAATGGTCAGAAATTAAAGATGCCAACTCATATACTGTCTCCCAGGCCATTGTCAGTTGTCTTGACATTCGTCTTGCCACTGGACTTTGATGACTATAAAAGAAAAAGTGAAGCTGAATACTTTTTTTGTTTTGTTTTTCGAGGGGAGATGGCAGGGCGATTGGGGTTAAGTGACTTGCCCTAAGTCACACGGCTAGTGAGTGTTAAGTGTCTGAGGTCAGATTTTGAACTCAGGTCCTCCTTACTCCAGGGCCAGTACTCTATTCACTGCACCACCTACCCACCCCCAAGGCTGATGACTTTGTACAACTGTACCTCACTTAAATCCAATTCATGCAAGACTGTCATTGGTCCTCTTTGAAATTAAGGATACATAATAGCTTATTAATATCCTTCTTAAAATGTGAGACCACAAATTAAGCACAATAGATATGATCTGACCTTGGGAGAATTCAGTGGCATTGCTAATTCTATAGTCTAGGATACCATAAATCTCACTATGCAACTAGCCTAAGATCTCGTTAATTTTGTTGAGTGCCATACAACACATTCATATTTGGTTTGTAATCTACTAACCTCTCCAGATCATTTTAGACACACTGATCTAGTTGTGCCTCTTCCACCTTTTACTTTAGAAGTGGATTTTTCTTAAAACACAAGTATAAAATTTTGCATTTATCCCAATGAAGTTCCATCCTATTAGATTATAATCAGTCTGTCAACATCTTTTGGATTCTGATTCTCTCATCCAACAAGTTGACAGCTATTACTTAGTTTTATCATCTGCAAATTTAAGAGACATGCTATCTGTGCCTTTATTCAGGTCACTTAAAAAAAGGTAAGCAGCACATGACTAAGCACCAATCCTTGGTCTATTCCATTAGAGATTTATTTTACAATTAACCATTAATATCTATCATTTGGGATATGGTCATTTAACTAGTCCAGATCTCCCTAACTACTATTGTCTTACCTTCATCTCTCTACTTTATTCATGAAAATTACATGATAAATTTGTCATGTGACATCTTGACAAGCATTGTAGGCAAGCCAAACTAAAGAAACAATATGGTTTAAAATATGGCTTGCAGTTCAACATGGCCTGGTTGGAGAACAGATATATCTTCTGTTATACAGGAACCAAGGACAAGACCAGTCACTGCAAACAGTTGAAGGTAGCATTAAAAAATATAGGGACAAAAAAGGATGAGCTTCTGCACCCAAACTCAAAAGTCCCTAAGAAAAGGGGTAGATGGGAGTACTAAGTTATGGCAGTACAACTGAAGATTGGGGGAGAAATCTTGAGTAAGCCAAAGGGAGATTCTTTTCCTCTTTTTCTTTCTTATTTACTTTCATCAAAGAACTTTTAACAAAAGTTCTTTTCTATGTTCTTGGCCAAGGAGCAGAGAAGGACCCAGACTGCCATGGTAGAAGAAGAAATGGTAAAAAGGACAGACATTCAAGAGATATTTGGATAGGTGAGATGACAAGTCTTGGGGACAACTTGTTTATGCAAGATGAAAGAAAGAAAAGAGTGAAAGATGACTCCTTTGAAAATTATAAGCAAGGGAAACTAGATAATTGGTGGTTTTGTCAACAACGACAAAAATAAGAGAGTTTGTGTTAATCAGCCAAGGGGTGTAGTCGCCAGAGTTCAGGACTTGGAATCGGGAAGATCTGAGATCAAATCAGACCTCAGATACCTACTAGCAGTGTGCCCCTGGGCAAGTCATTCAATCTTTATGAGGCTGTTTCCTCATCTGTAAAATGTGGATTCATGATAGCACCCACCTCATAGAATTGTGACAAAGTTCAAATGAATTCATATGTACAGTCCTATATAAAAAACAACTATTGTTGTTAGGTGAGAAATCATTTTGGAGAGGATGGTAGTGAGTTACATCAGAATGGTTGTACAAACGTGTACCCGAAATTCTGGCTCTGAATCTTCTTGTGGCACCGTGAATGTACTCTTCCCATGCGGGGACAGTTGGAACCTCAGCATTGTGAAAATCAGATACATGTTTTCCAGGGCTCCATCATCAGAGTTCTCCAAATGCTCATATTGTGCTAGGGATTTGCACTGTGGCCTAGAACACATTCAGTGTCAGAGCTCAAAGTAACAATGACTTCCACCGAACCGCATCACTCATTCTCTCTGTTCTCCCAAATCCTCCAGCGATCTGTATTCACAGACAAGAAGCGCAACTTCACATTTTCAAGAGATTCACACTTGAATCCTCCCCAATGTCTCATGCTCTCACCCGTCCCAAAGACTTAGAGTGCAGTGGAATGACACAGGATTTGGAAATAAATGCCTTATCTTCAAAGCCCAGCTTTGCTATAAACTAGCTGGATGACCTTAGGCAAGTCATTTGACTTCCCTGGATCTCAGTTTCTCCTTATGTAAAATAAAATCAAATTTTGCTCCTAATGCACATTAGTTGTGGGACCCGATCAGTGTCCCCCTCTAAGATTTTATATTATAGAATAGGTGCCATCCTGCATTGGTAGAGGAAATTTCCTTATGAGAAATTCTATATTCAAATGAAAACACAGGTTGAGTCTAAGAACGAAAAAAGATTTAGATTAAATAATTATTATCAGTAGTATTAATTATAGCATTTTTATAGCACTTTAGGGTCTCTAAGGTGCTTTACAAATATTATCTCATTTTATCCTCACAATGACCTAGGAAGGAGGTAGTATAATTATCTTCATTTTATACATGAGGAAACCAAGGCAGAGGTATGTGACTTGCCCAGTGAGTGTGAGTGTCTGAGTGTCAGATTTGGACTCAAGTCTTCCTTACTCTGAATCTAGTACTATGTCTCTAAGGTCCTTCTAAACCTATGATACCATGCCCTGAATCACAGTCATGCTACTCATATACATTCATAGTAAGTAACTAATCACTTACAGTACCCTTCAGCACAAATATCCAGGGTCCAGTTCTCAATCCTTCGTATTTTATGAATAGGCAGCTGTGGACCTTCTTCACCTTGGGGCAACTCTAATTTCCTTTTAAGCCAAGCATCACCAGTGTCTATCAAGCTTTGAACATAATGAATTTTTGGTGATGGTGAAATATCAAAATGGAAATATTCCATAAGCAATTGGAAATGTTGTTCCAGCATAGAAGTGAAAGATCTTGGCTGGAGGTAAAGATGTGAAAGTCACAACTTTCGATGTACAGTTGAAAGTGAATTTGGTGAGGAAGTAAATCTATAGAGAAAAATCAGAGGGCTGGAGAACACCCATATTTATTAGGTACAAGAAAGAGGAATCAAAAAGAACAAAGTGCTAAAGAAAATTGGGGAAGTATGATATCATGACAATCAATGTTGGGAGACTTTTAAAAAAGAGAGGATGGTCAAACAATGTCTGATACTACAGAGAGGTCAAGAAAGGTATTAAGACAGCATGGTGACAGTGGATAAAGTACTAACATTAGAATTAGGAAGAGCTGAGTTAAAATCTTGCTTTAGATCCGTGAGATTGGGCAAGTCACTTAATAGTTTAATAGCTTAATATTAATAATAAGCTTAATTAATAACAAGGTTAATAATTAAGCTTAATGAATAAGCTTAATAGTTTCTTAATAGTGCCAATAGTTTCTTCATTTGTAAATGAAGGGGTTGAACTCAATGGCCTCTAGACTGAAATTTACTAGTCTATGATATATTTTATTTTTGCTTATTTGTTTTGAACTTTTTTTTGAGGTAATTGGGTTAAGTGACTTGCCCAGGATCATACGGCTAATAAGTGTCTGAGGCTGGATTTGAACTCAGGTCCCCTTGAATCCAGGGCCAGTGCTCCATTTACTGTGTTACCTAGTTGCCCAGATGATACATCTTAGGAGAAGAATTTCATGTGTACAGTGTAAAGACTGGCGATTTAGCTTACATGGGAAAAAGTTTGATGTTATTGCTGCAAATTATGCAGGAAGTTTTTCTATATGTAAAAGTACTCCCACCCCCACCACCCACTATGGCTTAGGTTGTTTTGGACTGTATCAAAAGCATAAAATGTAAAATAACTTCATATAGTTTTTTATAAATTTAATCACAAATTCACTTATTATGCACCCTTCGTACCGTTAATATACTTTTCTCTTATCTACCTTTGAGGAACACAAAAGGAAAACATGCTTATAATATAGTTTAGAATGTGTTTACTATATCAAAGAAAAAAATAATAAAAGTATTGAGATTCTCCAAAGGTTGACTTACTACCACTTCAATTGGGTTTTGAAACCTTAATTAATTTCACAATTTTTCTTTCACCAAGGGAACAGGTTCTTTCAAAAACCATTGGCAGAGCAGACTGATTGTTTACCCCTCCCCTTCCCCATATCACATTAATAGAATGGTGGAATACATTGTCTCCATGCATCCCTAGTGACTTGTTTCATAGTTCACCAGATGTTTCCCTTAATATAAGGGCAGGAGTTAGAGAGGAGAGAAAGACTGTGAGCCAGAAACAGAACTCATGGATGAAGGAAGGTTGGTAGAGCACAGCTTCATCACAGCATCCCCTTTGGGTGCTAAATATGAATTAAATGAACTTCAAAGGAAGAGAGGTTACTGAATGATGGTAGTAGAGAAAGATCCTGGAAATGACAATGTGGAGCAAGGAGTATTCCTTCTTCGCTACCATGACCAAGAGTATAAGGAAAAGTGCAAACCAGTACTGGAAAGAATGGAAAGATGGGAAAGGTTTGAGATGAAAGCAAGTTTTCTTTCTAGGCTAACTGTCACCATCAGCCTTCCACTCATTTGGGTTCATTACCTCAGTGCCATTCTCTGATCATCATTCTAACTCACCTCACATTTCCAATCAGTTGTCAGATCTAGTTATTTCTACTGCCACATGTCTCATACCCACTCCTTCCCCACCACTCATACAGCCATCATCCTAGTTTTGGTCTCATCATCTCTCTCCAAGACTATTGCAGTAGCAGGCTCCAATTTGGTTTCTTGGATTTTTCAATTATTTATTTACTTTTAGTTTACAACATTCAGTTCCACAAGCTTTAGAGTTCCAAATTTTTCCTCCTCCATCTTCTCCCCCTTAACCCTCCCTGGTGGCATACAATCCAATATAAGTTCTAAAAATACCTTCACATTAAACATTAGTCAAGTTGTAAAGAAGGCTTATAGCCAATGGAATGGACAACCAGAAAGAAGGATGAAAGCAAAACAAAAAAGAGAGAGAGAGAAAGTAGTTTGCTTCAGTCTGCATTCAGATGCCATAATTTTTGTCTGGATGTAGATAGCCCTTTCTGTCATGAGTCTTTTGGAGTTATCTTATTATAACCTTGCATTGTTGAGAGGAGCCCAGTCTATCAAAGTTAGTCATTACAGTTACCACGTGTCTGTAATTATATACAATGTTCTCCTGGTTCTGCTCCCCTCACTTAGCATCACTTTATATAAGTTTCTTCAAGTTATTATGAATTCCATCTGCTCCTCATGTCTTATAGCACAATGGTATTTCATTACATTCATATACCACAACTTGTTTAGCCATTCCCCAATTGACGGGTATCCTCTTGATTTCCAATTTTTTGCCACCATAAAAAGAGCTGCTATAAATACTTTTGCATATACAGGTCCTTTTCCCATTTGTATGATCTCTTTGGGATACAACCCTAGAAGTGGTATTACTAGGTCAAATAGTATGCATATTTTTATAGCCCTTTGGGCATAGTTCTAAATTGCTCTCCAGAATGGTTGGATCAGTTAACAACTCCACCAAGAATGCATTAGTGTTCCAATTTTCCCATATCTTCTCCATAATTTATAATTTTCCTGTTTTGTCATGTTAGCCACTCTGACAGGTGAGATGTAGTACATCAAAGTTGTTTTGATTTGGATTTTTCTAATCAATAGTGATTTAGAGCATTTTTCCATATGATTATAGTTATCTCTTAATTTCTTCCTCTGAAAACTGCCCGTTTGTATCCTTTGTCCATTTCTCAATTGGGGAATGACTTGTATTCTTATATATTTGACTCAATTCTCTGTATATTTTGGAAATGAGTCCTTTATCAGAGATACCAGTTGTAAAAATTCTTTCCCAATTTTCCACTTCCCTCCTAATCTTGGTTACATTGCCTTTGTTTGTACAAAAGCCTTTCAATTTAATGTAATCAAAATGACCCATTTTGCATTTCATAATGCTCTCTATCTATTGTTTGGTCATAAATTATTCTATTCTTCATAAATCTTACAGGTAAACTATTCCTTGCTCTCCCAAATTGCTTACAGTATCAGCCTTTGTATCTAGATTGTGAACACATTTAGACTTATTTTGATGTATGGTATAAGATATTCATTTATGCCCAGTTTCTGCCATACTATTTTCCAGTTTTCCCAGCAGTTTTTGTCAAACAGTGAGTTATTATCCCAGAA
Organism: Pseudochirops cupreus; assembly: GCA_028627135.1. NCBI lineage: Eukaryota > Metazoa > Chordata > Mammalia > Diprotodontia > Pseudocheiridae > Pseudochirops > Pseudochirops cupreus. Next base: position 78,507,554 of record CM053584.1, read on the forward strand.
GCTGGAGTCTTTGGATTTATTAAACAGTAGATTACTATAGTCATTGACTATGGTGTCTTGTGTACCTGATCTAGTCTGCTGATCTACTGTTCTATTCCTCAGACAGTACCAAGTAGTTCTGATGACTGTTGCTTTATAATACAGTTCAAAATCTGGTATGTCTAAATTTACATTAATTTTCTATTCACTGTGTGTGTGTGTGTGTGTGTATACCTTATACAGGTATACACACAGGCCTACCTTGAAGATTTTGTGGGTTTGGTCCCAGACCATCACAATAAAGGGAGTCACACATTTTTTAAAAATTTCCCAGTGCACGTAAAAGTTATGTGTACCCTGTATTGTAGTCTATTAAGTATGCTATATTATGTCTTAAAAATAATATCCATACCTTAATGAAAAAATGCTTTATTGATAAAAATGCAAACCATCATCTGAGCCTTCAGTGAATCCTAATCTTTTTTCCCGTGGAGGGTCTTGCCTCAATGTTGATAGCTGCTGACTGATCAGGGTTGCTGAAGGTTGGGATGGCTGTGAAAATTTCTTAAAATAAGACAAATTAAGTTTGCCACATCAATTGACTCTTCCTTTCACTTGAACATTAAGAAGCCATCATGAGGTTATTAATTGGCCTAATTTCAATATTGTTGTGTCTCAAGGAATAGGGAGGCCCAAGGAGAGGGAGAGACTTAGGGTAACAGCTACTTGATAAAGAAGTCAGAGCAGACACAACATTTATTGATTACGTTTGCTGTCGGTGTGGTTCTTGGCACCCAAAAACAATCACAATGGTAACGTCAAAGATCACTGATCACAGATTACCATAACAGATACAATAATAAAGAAAAAGCTTAAAATATTGTGAGAATTACCAAAATGTGATACAGAAATACGATGTGAGCACATGTTGTTGGGAAAATGGTGCTAAGAGATTTACTCCACTGAGGGTTGCCACAAATCTTCAATTTGTAAAAAAAACTCAATATCTGCAAAGCACAATAAACAATGAGCAATAAAACGAGGTATGCCTGTATGTTGTGTGTGTGTGTGTGTGTATGTGTATGTGTGTTGTCTTCTCCACTAGAATGTATGTTTCTCAAAGACAAGGAATTTTCCTCTTCTGTTTTTATAATACCACCACTGAAGTCTATGATTCCAAGTAATTCGATGGGTTTTTACAGGGCCCAGAGGAATGGCACTCAGTCAACACAAACAGACTTCCTGTCACATCTAAGATGGTGCTCTGGGTCTTTGTTCACACCTAATAAAAAGCTCCAATGGATTCTCACTGAGATAAATGTGTCAGGCTTAAATGAGATGGGATGATTTCAATCTTGTCTTTACATAAAAATTGAAAATTGAATCTCATTTTCCTGCTGACTTTCATGACAGTTTCAGGGATGGATTCCTCAACAGCAACAACATGGAATCTGAGAATAGATAAGAGACTTGAATCTGGAGTCAGATGACTTGGATTCAAATCTTGACTTTTTCCTAACCACTTGTGTGACCTTGAAGAAGCTGAATGTCAAAAGGGGATAGAGTGTGGAACCTGGAGTCAGTAAGATTAGAGTTCAAATCCAGCCTCAATCATTTACTACTTATGTGACACTGGGCAAGTCACTTAATTTTTGGAGGCAGAAACTGAGGAATTTCCTCAACTGGAGAACAGGAATAATAATAATCACCCATCTCCCAGGGCCATTGTGAAGATCAAATTAGATAATATTTTTAAAACTTTTAGCACAGTGCCTGGCCCATGGAAACACTTAATAAATTCTTCTTTTTCTTCTCTTGCACAAGCCTTTTTGCCTCTCTGGGTCTCAATTTCTTCATCTCCGGTATAATGAGGCTGTATCATATGATCACTAAGATTCTTTCTACTTCTAAATTCTGTTAGCTTATAACAAAAATGACACCAATAACTCTTACATTAATTCTAGGGAATATTCTTATCACCTTTTATTCTCTCACATAACCTCTTGGAACTGGGACAAATCTCTTCAACTGAAAAATGAATTCTCAGAATCCATATATATTTATTCATAGAATTCATTTATCATAAAAATTGCAAAATCATATAGTCAACAGAATGCTAGACTTGGAGTTAGTAAGGGCTGGGTTCTGACCCTGCATTTAATATTAGCTTTGAAACTCTGGGCAATATGATTTCTGAGTACATTTAGACATTACCCAAGAATTTATTTGCTAGATTAAAGACTGTTTGCATCTGCATTTCTTGAAAGAGTTTCAAAATGTCCAAGCACCCACTCTAGTTATAACTTATAGAGTATCAAGTATCAAAGTATCAAGTACCAAAAAATGTGTGATATCTTTATACAAAAAGTTGTAACTAAGGTAGAACAACTAGACCTTTGTCCTATAGTGATAAATTTAGAGGGTGCAAAAATAATTTTTAATCCTTTAGCAATAAAAGAGGTTAGAACTTAATTAACAAGAAGAATTAATTAAAATAGAAAGCTACAAAAAGGTTGGTTTCCCATCATCTCCTTTATCTCCCGGATGAGATTCTCTGTGGACATTTCCTGTTTCTCCCTTGCTTTCCCCAGCTAGGGACTCACTGTGTCCCTTACCCAGCTCAATGAGCTGAGATATCCTGGCTTTGAAAAAAAAAAAAGTTGATTTAAGGTTGCAGTCTCTTGTCACTTCACAGGAACAAAGTGCCAAGTAGGAGTTAGTTACAAGTTATACCATCGTAATACACCTCCATTTCATTAAGAGTTTGCACTGATTCAAGGGACTTGGTGGTTAAAGTAGTCTCTCTGTATGCACTGGATTTAGATGTTAGTGTTTGCTCAAACTGACCCAGGTAAATTTTGAGTGTGACCATTTACACATCAGAAATTGCCAAACACTACAAATAAGAGCTTGATTTACTGTTTTGTGGATTGTATAGATTTAAGAAAGTGATAGAAAAAATGTTGATAAAAAACTTAATACTATGTTGTGGCTACTTTTTTTTTTCATAGAGTTCACTGTTAAACATTTAACATCATACCCTTGAGTAGATAGCTTGAAGAGCCAGTATAAAGCATGCTTCATAGAGAACTCAGGCTACTGCAGTCAGCTAGTACCACTTCACAGTAATTCACCTTTAGTGTAGAGTAGAATGCTATATTCTAACTCTAAAAGAAACAAAAAAAAACCTCATCAAATTTAACTAAGTACTCAGTAGAGCCTACTTAGATGAACATTTTTAGTTAACGACCAACCTGTGAATGAGGCTCTAAAATTCATTCTGTTTCCAACATCTTTGAAGCTTGTTTTTGTTTTCAATTCTGAACACCCACGAAACATACAAACCACACTACTGCTTCAATGCATTAAATGGTAAAATCCAATAACTAAGTGAATATGCCAAAAAGAAAAATTTAGCAAGATGTAAGTGGTGAAGATAAAGGAGCACCAGAATTAAGTGGGCCTAATTGGGGAAGTTTTGACAAGAGTAGTTAAGTTTGTCAAATTGTGAGAAGGCAGAATGGTCGGCAGAGAGGAGGAAGAAGGCTTGCATTAACCAAGAGTGCCTTTACTTCAAATGTTGCCACATATGGTCCAACAGAAAGAGCTTGAACTTGGTGTCAGAAGAATGAAGTTTGAGTGATTCTTCTTCTGTTTATCTGTCGGTATGATGTTGGACATAAAAGTCCCCAAGGCCCCTCTTTGGGGCCTCCAGGTGAAGAATGGGAGCCTTGGGTTAGATAACCATTAGGGTCTCTTACACCTCTAGATCTATAATTCTTTGGGAATGTTGTTGTTTTTCAGACATTTTTGTCATGTTCAACTCTTTGTGACTCCATTTGAAGTTTTCTTGGCAAAGTTAAGAGGACCATTTTTGCATGGTGTACCACTGGATACTGAGTTTAATGTGTGATATTTTCCCCACTAAAATAAAAGGTATCTGAACATTTAGAACCACAGGGGAGTGAACTTAAATGTGATAATTCCATCCAAGAGCCTCCAGGACAGGTTATTCTCCCAACTTTCCTGGAAGCAGAATTACTTATTTGGCAAGCTCTGATAGACAATTTCATTTGTGTTGCTTTCTTCCTCACTGCTACTGACTCACATGGGCATTGGCTACACCAAGATAACTGATACACTGATAGTCTTCTGAAAAGAGCAGCTTGGCAGACTCCTTTCTAATGATAGGCCAATGGATTGTTTTAACTAGTGTTTTACTACCTTAGAGTCAGTTTCTACCACTTAGGATTCACTAGTGTGTGTCTAATGGAGCAGATTCTCCCATTAAGGGGCAATGTAAAGTGACTGTGTTCTGTATTTCTTTGCCACCAATACTCAAGAATCAAAGCACCTGACCTAAGATGAGATCGTCTAGCTCTTTCATTAGGTCACACTACTCATTTCTCCAAGCCTACAGTTTTCCTTTGCCCTCATCTCATTTCTGAAATCATCTTCTGTGTAAAAGCCAGTAGAAATTGTTGACAAAGGTAAAGTCACACCAGAGTCAATATCTGGGCATCTTATAACACTGAACTTTGGACTTTCACAAAAAAGCATGTAGTGTTCTGAGACAGAAGTAGAGGCAGATTGTTCAGAAATCGTGTTGTCAAGGAAACCACACCTATAACCAATAAGAAGCCCTAATGATCTACCAGCATCCTAGTCCGAAAGGGAATGTTTTGGTTTTTATCGTCCTACTGCATCTTCTTTTTTAGTCTGACTGGCAATATTAATTTCCTTACTAATGCTGAAAGAGAGACAGAGAGACAAAGATAGTGAGAGACAGAGAAACAGAGATTTATTAGTTTTCTCCCACTAAATCACAAATAGAAGGTAAGTTGATTTGATTACAAGCACTAGCACCTGTTGCTGCATGGATTTTATTGTTGTTATAATAAAAAATCTTTATTCTCATCTTGTTAATAATGAAAACAATAGCAACAATAAGCATTATTATAGATGAGATTGTTGCCCACAATTGCCAGGGCATAATATGGATTAATAAAAGTTTAAAAATGATTGTAATTGGTGAAACTATACTAAATACTCATAATCCCCCAATGACATGAAATGGAAAGCTTTTGCAATAATAGAGACCTTTAAAGAAGTGAAAATAATGGGCAAACAGGATATGGTACAAGTCATTCCTATTATCCTATATACTATTGGAGTCATCCCAAATAAACAATCGTAAGATACACTGAAGAGCATTAAATTAAAAAGAAAAATAGCAGGGTAGAAATAAACAAAATTTTGAGTGGCAAATCCCTCCAATGGGGTCCCCATGAGGAAAAAGGGACCAATATTTGGTCTACCTTCATGGCTTCTTCGTCAGTCTACTTCTGCTCTGGGCTAAGTATATAGCTCCTTAGATCTGACTTCTCCCCAGTTATAGACAGTGGAACTCCAGTGGCTTTTCTGATTTTTTGAAATGTCACAAGGCTCTATATGGAAGAAGAAGAAGAATACAAGAAGAAGGAGGAGGAGGAGGAGAAGGGGAAGGGGGAGGGAACAACATGAGAAAAGTTGACAGCCTCATCTCACATCCAAGTTTCTCCTGGAGGTCAGGAAGTCATGGACCAGCATGGTGGGACAAAATGTCACTCCCCCACTCCATTGGCTTTCCAAAGCTCAGAGAGTCATGCTTGTACCTAGTGACCAGCAGGAAAGATAAATTGATTGGCTGATTATTACCCTTATTTTGAGCACTCATTCAGTTCTGCTTAACAGTGAATTAAAAGACTTTTCTTCATAGATAAGCAGTCAGGAAATAGTCAAATAATACATCCACATGCTCTGAACTGGGAAACAAGAGAGAGATAGAGGATGGTAGCTAACATGGAAGGATGGATCACATGAGAGGTTTTTGAATGTTGGAGAGGCATGGGTATGTTTGTAGGCATCTGGGGAGGAGCCAGTAGAAAAGGAGAGATTAAATGTAAGAGAGTAGGGATGTTAGTGTAAGCATTTTGCTGGAGAAGTTGGAAAAGAATGGAATCGGGGCGGAGCCAAGATGGTGGCGTAGCAGCAGCAACATATCGCAGCTCTCACATAGCCACCCCAAAATACCCATAAAATAGGACTCTAAA
>CM053584.1:78514124-78532613 GCA_028627135.1 Pseudochirops cupreus
ATATATATACATATATATACATACATATACACAAATATATATTCCCTTCAACTATCCTTATACCAAGGAAAGTCTCATGAGATACAGTTATCATTCTTCCATGTAGAAATGTAAATAGTTCAGCTTTAATAAGTTCCTTATGATTTTTTATTTCCTATTTACCTTCTCATGCTTCTAGGGCTTCTTGTATTTGAAAGTCAAATTTTCTGTTCAGCTCTGGTTTTTTTCATCGAGAATGCTTGGAAGTCCTCTATTTCATTAAATGACCATATTTTTCATTGAAGCATTATACTCACTTTTGCTAGGTAGGTGATTCTTGGTTTTAGTCCTAGCTCCTTTAACCTATAGAATATCATATCCCAAGCCCTTCAATCCCTTACTGTAGAAGCTGCTAGATCTTGTATTATCCTGATTGTGTTTCCACAACACTCAAATTATTTCTTCCTGGCTGCTTGTAATATTTTCTCCTTGATCTGGGAACTCTGGAATTTGGCTATAATATTCCTAGGAGTTTTCTTTTTGGGATCTTTTTGAAGAGGCAATTGGTGAATTCTTTCAATTTCTATTTTGTCCTCTGGTTCTAGAATATCAGGGCAATTTTGCTGGATAATTTCTTGAAAGATAGTGTCTAGACTCTTTTCTTGATCATGGCTTTCAGGTGGTCCAATAATTTTTAAATGATCTCTCCTGGATTTATTTTCCAGGTCATTGGTTTTTCCAATATCCTTTTCACTTTGTCTTCTATTTTTTTTTCATTTGTTTTGGTCTTTTTATAGTATCTTGACTTCTCATAAAGTCATTAGCTTCCATTTTCTCCACTCTAATTTTGAAGGAATTATTCTCTTCAGTGACTTTTTGAAATTCTTTTTCCATCTGACAAATTTGGCTTTTAAAGGAATTCTTCTCCTCATTGGCTTTTTGGGCCTCTTTTGCCATTTGAGTTAGTGTATTTTTAAGGTATTATTTTATTCATTGTATTTTTGGGTCTCCTTTAGCAGGCCATTGACTCACTTTTTATTATTTTCTTGTATCATTCTCATTTCTCTTCCCAATTTTTCCTCCCTTTCTTTTACTTGATTTTCAAAACCCTTCTTGAGCTACTCCATGGCCTGTAACCAGTTCATATTTTTTCTTGGAAGCTTTTGATGCAGGAGTTTTGCCTTTGTTGACTTCTTCTTGTTCCATGTTTTGATGCTTTTTGTCCCCAAAAAAGGATTCTACGGTCTGATTGTGCTTCCTCTGATTGCTCATCTTGCCAGCCAATCATTTGACTTTTGAGCTCTTTGCCAGGGTAGAACTCCGTTTTCAGAGTGGAGAACTTTATCTCAAATCATTGGGGTTTTCACAAATGTTGTCAGAGTCTGAGGAAGGTGCCTTCTCCACAGCTACCACAAGCTCTGGCACACTGGTGTTTCTCATCCCAGGACCACCAAACAAGACAGCAACCAAGATCCAAGCAGGTCAAAGCAATAGCAATTACTCTCTGAATGGTCGCTTGGTCCCCCTATGTTGTGCAGGCCAGGAGCTCTGGAGGTAGCCACATGGCAGTAGCTGCAGCCACACCTCTGCCATCTCTTGCCCTGGGGGAAGGGGGCAGAACGCAATCTTCAGTCACCTAGTTCCAAAAGAGTTCTCCACTGACTTTTTACTTTGTGTTTGGCATTTATGGGTTGAGATATCTGGAAACTGCCACAGCTGCTGGTGATTCACTCTCCTGAAGTCTGCCCTGGCCAATGTGAGCCATTGGTCAGAGCCTCCCCAGGCTCAGCAGGCTCATGCAAGACTGCTCTCGGCTCCCAGTTTGGTGCAGTAGACCCTTCCTGTCAGCCTGCCAGGCTGCCTTCAGTGGGAGATTTATTTCTCTCTGTCACTTTGTGGGTTCTATAGCTCTAAAATTTGTTTAAAGTCATATTTTACAGATATTGGAGGTGGTTGTGGTGGGAACTCAATTCTGCCATCTTGGCTCCACCCTTCATTTGGGATTTTCTTGCCACAGATAGTGGAATGGTTTGCCATTTTCTTCTTCAGCTCATTATTACAGGTGAGAAAACTGAGGTAAACAGGGTTAAGTGACTTTCCCAAGGCCATACAGGTAATAAGTACCTGAGATTAGATTTGAACTCAGGTCCTCCTGTTGTTGTGCGGAGAATAAGAACAAGCTGAGACCTGGGTTCAAGGTAAAATTTAGCTGTGGATTTATTGATTAAGTGTGTGACTACCAAAGTGTTCATCACTGAAATTGGTAGTGATCCATTGGGAGTACCACTTTGGTTATAAAGGCTAAAACCACAAAAACCACAATCAGGGAGGGGAGCTAGCAGAAGCCATGATGTACAGAAGCAAAGAACAGCCATTGATTAGATCTATAGCTCAGGGCTAATTTGGGAATATGGCTCAAGGGTACAAGGGTACATCCTTCCTGTGACATGGGGGTCCCTCCTAGAACAGGGTGGAGGGCACAGGGTGGAGGGTTGTAGTCTTCCCAGAACAGAGTGGAGGGCTCATGGGGTAAGGAGGACTGGAATTCCCCAGAATAGATCGGGGTCATATTTTGGGCAAAGGGTATGGGGACCATGCTTGGTCAGCGGAACAGGACAGGGTGGTCCCTACATAAGATCCTTGCACCATAATGAACCTTGTACACTATAATGATTCAAGGAGACTATACAGAATGCTAATTTGAGGAAAGAGGGGGCAGGAAACTATGCCTTGAGCAATGCCCAGACATGCCTTAAGCCATTTCAAGCTAAGATAAGATGTAGGTTAGGGACAAAGGCAGAAATATAAAAGGGGCTTAATGGTGGGCCACGAATCAGGTGGTGTGTAGTTACCTGGGATTTGGGTTTGGGTACAACACTGTCTCCATGCTTGAGATCCTATTCATTACTCCACCTGGCTACCCTATGTGACAATAGAATAAAGTAATTGAAAAAGATGGTGATGGTGATGGTGATGTTATGGGGTGCAGTTTTTTTATTTTGCATAGAATTCTGGTTCTGAAGTCAAGAAGACCTAGGATCAACTATTCTTTCTCACACATACCAACTGTGTTTTTGGGCAAGTCATAGAACCTTTTAATACCTTCAAAGAAAGTCTCAAAGACTATGTTAGAAGTAGTTAGTTTTTCTTCATTGCTGGAAAAAGGTTCCCCTTCCCATTAAATCATAGGAGGTGCCCACCCCACAATAAACACAAAAGTACAATGAATACCCATTCAGTGTTTCCTACTGTGATGAAATCATAGTTCATTCAAAAATGATAACAATTTTCATTGATTTTTCATGGAGAGTTATACAATTTGTAAAACATATTATGGATATTATGTCTTTTGACCCTTGCAACAACTCTGGGAGGTGGGTGCTTCAGCTATTAGCACTATGATTTTATAGATGATGAAAATAAAACCTGTAATTACCTGTCACATAACCAATACGTATCTAAGGTGAGATTTGAACCTGGATTTCTCCTGACTCCAAATCCAATAATTTTTCCCCCATTACATACAAGTTACTGGGCAGTTTTACTGTGGTGAAGAATAATTAATTACTTTAAAAAACCAACGTAGAAAATCATTGAGAGCTCTTTCATCTTCTCATTCATTCATTCATGCATTCAATAAGGACTCTTTAGGCCCCCAAAGGGCGATAAAGCTCTCAGGAGGCTAGAAAATATCTGAAAGAATGGCATGTAGCAGCACTAATCATCAATAATTTGGAAAAGGACATAATACATTTGGGTAGCATGTCTAATAGATAAGAATAGTAATATATTTGTAGTGTTTTAGAGCTACACAGTTCTATATACATTATCTCATTATTAGTGAAGTCGGTAGTATAAATAATATTTTTCCCTTTTAGTGATGTGTATATGGGGCCTCAGAGAGGTTAAGTAATTTGCCTAAGGTCACATGACTCATATGGAATAGAAAAGCTCAAATTCAGCTTTTTTGACTTCCAGTCCAAGGTTCTTTTATCATGCTGTTGTTAAGTACTTGTATAATATTGAGAAATATTGGAGATAAAGTAACAACAGAAATTGTGGTCCCTGCTAAAAAGCCTTGCAATGGAGCAGGAAAAAGCAAAAGTAGTAACTGTGAAAATACATTAAATAACAAGAGCAGTATGAGCTGAAGAAGCCCTCAGGGTTAAGGTCAACTTGAATTGGGCCCTGAAGGAATTCACTGTCCTTCCCTTCCTCCATCATTGAAGGAAAAAGTACAACTTTAGAGCTGGAAGGACCCTCAGAGGTCATTTAGTCTAACCTTTGATTGGGCAACAATTTCCTTTTTTGCTTTTTTTTTTTGGCGGGCAATTGGGTTAAGTGACTTGCCCAAGGTCACACAGTTAGGGGTGTGTGTGTGTGTGTGTGTGTGTGTGTGTGTGTGTGTTAAGTGTCTGAGGCCGCATTTGAACTCGGGTCCTCCTGACTCCAGGGCTGATGCTCTATTCACTGTGCCACCTAGCCACCCCAACAATTTCTTTTATAATATAGCCAATAAATGGCTGTTGCATCTCTGCTTGAAGAGCTTTAGTGTAATGACTCTTGATCTCCATGAGGCGGTTTAAACTACTTTTAGACAAGAAGGTAGTTCAGTGAATAGAGAGACAGGCCTGGAGTCAGGAAGATTCATCTTTCTGAGCTCAAATCTGGCTTCAGACACTTTCTAGCTATGTGACCCTGCTCTGTTTGCCTCAGTTTCCTCACCTATAAAATGAGCTGGAGAAGGAAATAAGGAAATGGCAGACCACTCTAGTATCTTTGCCAAGAAAACCCCAAATGGGGTCACAGAGAGTCAGACATAATTGAAGTGACTGAACAGCAACAAAAATCATGACTAAGTTTCCTAACATCAAGTCCATTTTCTGTTTCTCTAAAATTTTAACCCATTCCTTTTACTTCTACTGTTTGGGATCAAACCCAGACTATGGAGCCCAATCCCTCTTCTACCTCTAAAATGCTTAAAAGAAGCCATAAGTTCCCCACCAAATCTTTTTCAGGAATAAAGATCTTTCTTTCCTTCAGTGAAATACACATATAGCATGATTTCAAGGTCTTCAATGATCGTTGTGGATGTTCTAAGTCCCTAAACAGTAAAAAATCCAAACTGAACACAATCACTTAAAAATACAACATAAAATCACATCATTCCTAATACATCCTCAGCCCAAGATTTCATTAACTTTTTTGGTTGCCACAACATACCATTGGCTGATATTGAACTTGTAACCAGGTGGCAGAAGAGAGGCACAAGGTTAGACTTGAAGGATGAAGACCAGAGTTCAAATCCTGCCTCAGACACTTATTAACTGTGTGACCCTGGATAAACCAATTAAGTCTCTCTTATTTTCGGTTTCCTCATTTATAAAATGAAGCTAGGTGGTTCAGTTGATTGAGCGCCAGTCCTGGAGTCAGAAGGACCTGAGTTCAAATTTAACCAGAGGCACTGCTAGCTGTGTGACTCTGGGCAAGTCACTTAGTCCCAATTACTTCAAAAAAGAAAAAAAAAACCAAGAGTATAAAAATAGCACTTCTGGAGTTGTTGGGATCAAGTAAGATAATATATGTAAAATACTTTGCAAACTTGAAAGTATTCTAGAAATGGTAGCAATTCTTTCTATTGCATTCCACTAAACTCCCCACTTCTCCAGATTTTTCAGCCAACCTGATAAGGGAGTATACATGCATCCTCATTTTGTATTTTTGAAAATGACTTCTTTGGGCCCAGATGTAACAGTTTATATTTATCCCAATTAAATTCCATCTGATTAGATTTGGCTCAATATTCTAGTCTGTCAAGATTTTTTAAATGCTTCTTGTGTTCTCCAGCTATTCCTCTCAGGTTTTTTTTTTTCATCTACAGCTTTGATAAGCATGCCATCTATGCCTTTATCCAAGTAATTAAAAAATTTAAATTACACAGGTCGAAGCATGGATCCCTGGGGATCTCCACTGGGACTCTCCTTCCAAGTTGACATCAAGCTATCAGTGTCTATTATTTGGCTTCAGTCTTTTAACTTCTGTATCTCTCTAACTATACTAATACCTAGCATGCATCTCTCCTTTTTTCCAAAAGAGTAGTCTGAAATAATTTTGGGGGTGGGGGAAAGGCAATCGGGGTTAAGTGACTTGCCCATGGTCATACAGCTAGTCAAATCTCTGAGGTCACATTTGAACTTGGACCCTCCTGAATGAGCCAGTGCTCTCTATACACTGCACCACCTATCTACCCCAAGAAGAATCTGAAATACTATTTTCAAATATTTTGTTATAACCTAGGTGAATTATACCTTCAACAGTCCCCATGTTGTTCAAGTCTAGAAACCCTGAAATAAATTGAGATGAAGTCAACCTCTGTGTGTGTATAATCTCTGCAATTTTTAACAACACATTCTACAGTTTTGCCAGAAATCAACATCAAACTCACTGACCTATATTTTGCAGACATCAGCCCCTTCCTTTTTTATGAAAATTGGGATGTGTGTTGCTCCCCAGTCCTGCAGCATTTCTTGTTCACCCAGATTTCTTCAACTGACAGTAGGTCAGCAATCACATCTGCCAGTACATTCAGTGCCCATGAATGTAGTTCATCTAGGCTTCAGTTCTCCCTTATTATTTCTCCTAATCTTAGGCATCATTTCTTTGTTAAGAATTTCTGTTTTATCCTTTCCAATCCAAAGATGAATCTGCTTGACCAAGAAAACTGAAACAAAATTAAAAACTAAGCAGTCCTGCCCTCTCCTCCACTGTGGTGGATGATTCACTTCAAGCAGTTTTCTCATCCTTTCTACTGATCCTTTTGTTCCAATACCTCTTTTAAAAAATACTCTTATAATTCCTTAAAATGTATCTTTTAAAATGTGTTATAAAGATTTTGTTAAAGTATGTTTGCTGTTTTAGAAGACACTTCCTGGTGTAAGCTGATAAATAGATAAATAGATAGACGGATAGATAGATAGATAGATAGATAGATAGATATAGATATAGATATAAATAGATAGATATATACATATATACAAATATACACATATTTGTGTAATTTTTGTTTTAAACTCCAAGTTCTATATTCTAAGCAAGTGGTGAAAGTTTCTTTTTACTAAGGGAAATATTTTATTCAGATTGACAGAGCACACAAGAGTCAGATAAGGAAGTAAAATAAGTTGGGTTGAGGTGAAGCTTTTAAAATCAGGCAACAGTATTGTGTGACTAGGGTATGGGATGGGTGGGGAATAGCTTTTCAGGGAAAGAACTTCTGGCTAGGAAAAAGTAACTCGTTTTTTTCTGTCTGTAAAGACAGGCTATATGAATATAGGTTCTTTGTGTTTCTTTTGTATGCAAATAAATGTAGGAATAGCTATCAGAGAGGCTTCCTGCAGAAGAGCCAACTCAGTTGGACCATTGAAGTAACCTAGTTTTCTCCCTGCCTCAAATCTCTACCCACTTCAATCCGTTCCCCACTTAGCAGCCAAAGTGATATTCCAAAAGTACGGATCTTACTGGGTCACTTCCGTGATCCACAAATTCCAGTAGTTCTCTGGTATCAGCAGAATTAAATAGAAACCTCTCTGGATAGTATTTGAGGCTCTTCACTATCTCACCCATCCTCCCTTTCCAGGATTCTCACATATTGCTACCCTCCATATGCACTACTGTCCTGGGAGACTAGACTTCTTGTCGCTTACTTAACAAAGCCCATCTCCCTGCTTAGCAAAGGCTCCTCTTTATATCTAGAATAGCCTTCTTCCATCTCTCTGCTTCTTGGAATCCTTGTTTTCCTTCAAGATTCAACTCAAGAACTTCTCCTGCATAAAGCATTTCCTGATTCTCCTAGCATGCCATTGGCACCCCTTTCAAAGTGATCTTCTATGTGTTGTGTATTTACCTATATTTGTGCTTTGTGTGTATATATAATGTATGTAAAAACATAGATATCAACAAAATACATGTAAGCAAAAAATATAATTGCATATATATAAATATACACATACTATATTTGTAGATAAAATTTGTATATGTATAGTACATATATTACTATTATATGCATAGTACATGCATGCCATATATGTATGCATATATAAGTGTACATGTGACAATTTGAACATATGAACATAAACGTGTGACAATTTGATGATACAGTGGATAGAGTGTTGGGCCTAGAGTGAGGAAGACTCATCTTCCTGAGTTCAAATCCAGCTTCAGACACTCAGTTGTGTGACCCTGACTTAACCCTGTCTGTCTCAGTTTCCTCATTTGTAAAATGAGCTAGAGAAGGAAATGACAAGCCATTTCAGTATCTTTGTCAAGAAAACCCAAAAGGGGTCACAAAGAGTCAGACATGAGTGGGAAAATGACTAAACAAAAAAAGTTTATAAATATACATACATACATACATATATGTATATATATAGTATATACATATTTATATAGAGTATATTTATATGGTATGCATATATTATATATGTATAGATAGCATGTGTAGATAGTGTACATGGAATATGTCTATAGTATACATATATTTATATACATGTTATATGATTATAACATACACATATCAATATATACCTGTATTTGATGTATTTATGTAATGCATTCATATAAATGTAATTTATATTATATACATACATATATTATATATACAATAATATAAATGTAATTTAATGTGTTTAAATCACACATCATATATTTATATACACACAGTATGTATACATATAGAGATATCTTTTTACTCATCTTTTTCTTGTTTTTTTTTTCTCCTCTATTAGAATGTAGGCTTCTTGAGGTCAGGAACCATTTTACTTTTTCCCTTGGTATCCCCTGCAACTAGCATGGTGCCTGCATATACTAGATGCTTAATAAATGTTTGCTTGTTTCTCTCTCTCTCTCTCTCTCTCTCTCTCTCTCTCTTTATCTATCTCTTCTCCTTCCTCCTTCCTTCTTTCCCTCCCTCCCCAGTCTCCCACAGTGACTGGGCTTAGTAACAAAAGGAAGTCTCTAGGTAGTCAGAGCTGAAACAATGAAAGCTCCTACATGGGTACTTAATTCCAAAGGAAACTGTAGAACTGAATTTGTAACTGTAAATAAACCTGAGTGTTGTAACAACATCAAGTAGGTTAGGAAAATGAGCTAAAAAAAGTTTTCTCTTTGAAGTTCTAATAGGAAAGGATTAGAAATCATAACAATTAAGGATTACTGTAAAGTAACTTAATTTTAAAAATTGTATATCTTTTAAAATATGTTTTAAAGTTATTATGGACTTTTAAAAATGTTTCTATTTTGTAAAATAATGATAGTGATGATAACAACAATAATCTTCTTAAAGATATATCTTTCATCTATAGTTTCATAAGATTATATTTTTTAGAGTTGCTTACAGATCATTTTATAGGTGAGGGAAATAAAATGCAAAGAAGTCAAATGGCTTATAACGCATACAACAGCAAAATAGACAAATACCATTTAGGGCAATGTACCAACAGGGACTCTGTAATCACTGAAACCAGTATATGTAGCTATGATGCTTTGGCAAGAATTCTGAAATTTTGACCAGTTCTACTCTGGTTATCCCATTAATTGGGTTAGCCTTCCAGTCAATGTGATACAACTATATCTATGAATCTCAGAAGTCAATGGGCGGTGTAAGATTACAGGCTGGTTCATTTTAAATTGTTTAGTTGTTCTACTTAATATGGAGGATAGCAAGAAAAAAAAACATAAAAAGGCACTCCATACTGCCATTCCTTAAGAAAGATATATTAGAATAAATCCGAAATACCAATACCATTCCTGCAGATGGCACTAACCATAAGCAAACCACTGAAACAAACCATAAAAGCAAATAAATGGATTGTAGATATAAATTATTTTGACACACTTTGATATGTTAAAATGGAAAAAAAAATCTTAATAGATATAGACAAGGTCTTCATGCTTCTTGTCAACCAGAAGTGATATTTAATGAAATGGAGGGAAAATAATTCCACTGTTTTAAATGATGTTGAAAAGGAGATGGGCATACTTAGAACAGAATTTTTATAATTTCACTTTGGCAGCATAAATCGAACAATAGACATGGCAAAAAAAAAAACTATAAGTTTTTAAATGTTGATACCTGTTATAGCCATAATGAATGAACATCTTCTCTCACAATATTTGTGAGTATGAAAACATTTTAGGACCTGCACACAATAATACATGTGGTGGCCATTGCCTTAATAAGAATCACATCATAAAATATATAACAAAATGTGGAATAATATAGTAATATTCCTAAGGACAGACATCAAATACCAATATGGTAGAAACTTGATAAAACGTATTCAAAACCTGTTGAATGACATTGGAAGATTGCATCTATATCTAGCTGGTACATGCAGTTAAAAAAATCTTGAATATCATATTACCTGATTAAAAGCAACAAAAAATTAAAACTGGAATGGAATTTGGAGAACAAAAATATATTCGAAATACCTGATAAGCAAAAGTCAAATAGTTAAAATAATAAAAAAAAAGTCAAAGCAGGGAACACAAAATGAACAACATAAACAGTTCAAAGTTATTTCAAACTATAACTTCAAGAGGCTTGAAGAAACAAAGAAATTAGAAGACAAAGGGAACCCCCAAAAGAACAATATGGACAATTTCTGGTTGTCTCTATATTTCAAAAACTCCAATGTAATAGAAGTACAAGTGGAATCAAACACAAAAAAATAATGCATACTGTTAATAACATGAAGGATAGAATGATTACATCAAGGGAGGTGATTGAAAGCCCAGCTTCTCTGTTCAGATAGAGAAAAGCAGCAGGGCTACGTAAGAGTCATCGTTTTTGGCTCAAATGCTTCATAATGGCACATAAATCTCTAGTAAAGTATTTTACCAGATTCCTCACCGAAGAAAGACTGACACCATCTTTCTTAACAGAAGGCATCACAGATTTATTACCAAAAGATGGGAAAACCAGCAACCCCTCCAAATATAGACCAATTACATGTTTATGTACTTTATGCAAAGTATTGACAGCTTGTGTCACTAAAAAAAAATCTATAAACACAAGAAAACAACGTACTGACTTTGGAAAAAAAGGTATGCCAAAAGTATAATACTTATAATACTGATAATGATGATGAGAAGAAGAAGAAGAAGAAGAAGAAGAAGAAGAAGAAGAAGAAGAAGAAGAAGAAGAAGAAGAAGAAGAAAACATTTATATATCACTTTAAAGTTTGCAAAAAAATTTACAAACATCTCATTTTATCCTCACAACAACTCTGAAAGATAGATGCTATTATTACTCTCATTTTACATGTGAAAAAACAGAAGTAGATAGACATTAAGTGTGTTGTCCAGGATCACACAGCTAGTAACTGTCTGAAACTGAATTTCAACTCAGGTCTTCCTGACATGAGGTCTAGCAATCTATCCACTGTGCCATCTAGCAGATTATTGAACAAAGCATCCCAAAGGACTGTAACACATAACATTCACACCAGTTTATTGATTAATATAAAGCTTTTGACCAAGTTCCACACTAACGGCTCAGTCATGTATTGTTCAGTCATTCAGTCATGTCTGACTCTTTGTGACCCCATGGACCATAGCACATCAGGCCTTTCTATTCCCTGCTATATCTCAAAGTCTGTCCAAGTTCATGTTTGTTTGGTTGTTTTTCATGACAAGATCAACTCATTTCATCCTCTGCCATGCCCTTTTTCTTTTTGCCTCTCAGCAACAGGGTCTTTTGCAATAAATTCCATCTTCTTATTATGTGGCCAAAATGTTTAAGTTTCAGCTTCAGTATTTGGCCTTCCAGTGAATCGTCTGAATCAGTATCTTTAAGTATTGACTGATTTGGTCACCTAGCTATCCAAGGGACCAAAGGTCTCTTCCAGGACTACAGTTTGAAATTATCAGTTGTACAGCACTCAACTTTCCTCATAGTCCTACTCTCACAGTCATGCATTGCTGCTTGAAAAACCACAGCTTTGACTATGCAGACCTATGTTGGCAAGGTGATGTCTCTGCTTTTTGTGAAAAATTTTAAATAGATTTGAACATAGTAAGAATGCTAATTTAACTTATGTTATGGAATTAACATATTAACTTATGAAAAATTCATCTCTATTTAAAACATTCAACCAACAGAATAATGTCAAGAATGATTCATATAAAACATATTACCTTCCAGGGAGGAAAAACTGCTACAGATCAGTCTAGATAGAGTTTTCAAGTCAGCAAGGAAATTGTACCAAATCAATCAATCAAAATTATTTATTGAACACCTACTGGTTCTGGAGATACCAAAAAAAAAAAATGAATAGCCCTGCCTCTCAGAAGACTTATGTTCAATTTGAGAGAAAACAAGTCTGAAAAATAATGATTTTCCTTAAGTATAAATCTGACCATATCATACTCACATTAATCAATTCCAATGGCTCCCTTTTGCCTTCTGTTATTTAGTCATTTTCAGTCCTCTTTATGACTCCATTTGAGGTTTTCTTGGATGAGAAACTATAATGATTTACCATTTCCTTCTCCAATTTATTTTACAGATGAGGAAATTGAAACAAACAAGGCTAAGTGACTTGCCCAGGGTCATAAAGTGTATGAAGCCAAAGTTGAACTCAAGTCTTCCTCCTTCCAGGCCTGGTATTCTATCTATTGTACTACCTATATGCCCTGTTGCTTTTAGAATGAAATATAAATTCTTCTGTTTAACTTTTAAAACCTTTCCCAAATTGGTCTCAATCAGTCTTTCTGTATCCATTGGAAATTACTACCTCTTTCCCATACTGGGAGCCAAACAGCTCTTTCCTCTGTCCCTCCCCTATGAAACCCTGTGTTCTGTCAAAAGTGATACCCTCCACCTGAAACCTTTCCTGATTTCCCCTAATTGCTAGTGTCCTCATTACCAAACTACTTAATACTTAATTATTTTGAATTTCTTAGTATTTTTCTATATTTTTATTCTATCATACTTATTTATGTACTTGTTGAATTTCCCATTTAAAAATGTAAGTCTTTTTGTGAGTTTTGTGTGTGTGAGTGTGTGTGTGTGTGTGTGTGCGTGTGTGTGTGTGTGTCTGGGGGCACGAGTAGTACTTAATAAATATTTGTTGATTCATTGATATATAAAACACATACAAGGTAAATGTTGGGTAGGGAGGGTACCAGTAGCTGATATATCCAGAAAAGGCTTTATGTAGATAGGTGTCACTTGAGCAACTTTTAAAATAAGCAGGGAGTTCTAAGAGTCAGAGGTAAAACAGAAACATATTTTTAGGTATGGGTAACAGACACTGCAAAGGTGAGGAGATGCTTGTATGGGAAATAGCTTGAAAGCCAGTTCGTTTGGACTATAATGGAGAAGAAAGAGTAATGATCTAGGAAGATGTTTATGAACTGATGCAAAGTGAAGTGAACAGAACCAGGAGAATATTGTACACAGTAACAGCAATATTATAAGGATGATCAACTTGATCAACTGTGAAAGACTTAGCCACTCTCATCAACACAGTGATTCAGGATAAAAAATGTTATCTCTCTCCAGAGATAAAATTGAATTTTGAATTTTGAGTGCGGGTTGTAGCACATTAGTATCCCCCCCCCTTTTTATTATAATATGGTTGATATAGGAATTCGTTTTGCTTAACTTCATATATATATATATATATATAATGGGTATCATATTGCTTACCTTCTCAAAGGGTAAGGGAGAGACTAGAGGAAGAGATTTTGGGACTTTTTGAATGTTAAAAAGGAAAAGGAGTAATGCATAAATATTTATGAAGGGTTGGCAAAACTCAATAGAGGAAAACATATTTGATTCTAGAGGCATTAAGGAGCTATTGGAGTTTACTGAATAAGATGGTTAAATTTGCATTTTAGGAAAATTTCCTTGGCAGGAATATGGAAGATGGACTAGAGACAGAAGAGACTTGATGTAGGGAGGTTGACAAACTGGGTTTTAAAGTAGTCCAAGAAATACCTTCTGAGAGCCTACACTTGGGTGGTAATTGTGTGAGTAGAGAAAAATGAAAAGGAATAAGAGATTTTGAGATAGTAGAAATGGCAAGATTTGGCAACTGATAGGGTCTATGTGGTGAGGCTAAGAGTCTAGAGTCTGGAATTATGTCAAGAGTGAGACTTGGGTGACTAGCAATTTGGGTGGTTGAAAGAATGATGATGTACTTGACAGAAATAAGAAAATTCAGAAGAGGGGTGAGTTTAGGTGGAAAAAGATAATGAAATGAGTTTTGGACTTGTCAGTCAACAAATATTTATTAAGGGCTTAATGTGCCAAGTACTATGCTAAGCACTGTTGATAAAAAGAAAGGCAAAAATTGGTTGAAATTCAATTTAGCTGGATCATAGAATTCATGGAGGGGAGTGAAGTACAATAATAGAAAGGTAGAAAGGGGTCAGGCTATAAATTTTGAATGTCATAAAGGGAAATTTCTATTTAGCCAATAATTAATAGTGGATTCAATGATCTGGTGGCTAATATAGTCCCGTGTGACTTTAGAAACATCATCTTGGAAGCTGAATGGAAGATAGATTGAAATATGGAAAGACTTAAAGAAGGGTCTAGGTGAAAGGTGATGATAGGGTTGTGGATATCTGATTGAAGAGAAGGTGATGTTATAGGAGAGATATGAAGGAAGAAATGACAAGATTTTGCAATGGATTGAATATGTGGGTTGAGTGAGAATAAGAAGTCAAGAATGACACACAGGTTGAGAACCAGAGTGATGGGAAGATGATGGTGTCCTTGACAATAGCAGAAAATTATTGAAGAGGTGATGAATAAGAAGGGTATATAATGAATTCTATTTCAAACACGTTGAGTTTGAGATACCTAAAGGATATCATCTTCAAGCTATTCTATAGACAGTTGGTGATGCGTGACTATAGATCAGCAAAGAGAAGAGAATTAGAAATAAACCTCTTGAAATTATCGGCATAGAAATGATCATTGAACATGAGAGCTAATGAGACATCTAAGTAAAACCTTATAGAGCAGTGGTTCTCAACCTTCCTAATGCCGTGACCCTTTAATACAGTTCCTCATGTTGTGGTGACCCCCAATCATAAAATTATTTTCGTTGCTACTTCATAACTGTAATTTTGCTACTGTTATGAATTGTAATGTAAATATCTGATATGCAGGATGTATTTTCATTGTTACAAATTGAACATAACCCACAGGTTGAGAACCGCTGTTATAGAGCAAAAGGAGAAGAGGGAATCACATACCAACAAGACAGAGCACTAGAAATTTTCTCTGATCCTCATAACTTCTTAAACCTCTTCAAAATGTGCAAGAGATAAAAACAATTCCAGCTCTTTCCACAGTCTGAATAAAAAAAAAAAAACAAAAAACAAAACCTGATAAACCAGATGAGAAGAGAAAGCTAATTCCTAACCAATACCAAAGCTTGCAACAGAACTCAACTCTGCATATTCCCGTTTCTTTCTGCCCACACTGCAGGAAACAGAAATCCAGAAGTTTCTTCCGGCTGGGACTTCCAAAAGGCAATGGAGTTGCAGTTGCAACATTTTTGAAACAAAGAACCGAGAAAGGGAGGAAAGGGAAGGATCAGCACTTATATAGCATGTCTACCATGTGCTAGGTACTGTGCTGTGTTTTTTTTTTTTAATAAATATAATCCCTTTTGATTCTCACAACTGTCCTGCTTCTTTTACCCCCATTTTACACTGAGGAAAACTGGAGCAAACAGAGGTTAAGTGACTTGCACAGGATCACACAGCTAGTAAGTCACTAAGGCCTTATTTAAACATGGATCATTCTGACTACAGGCCCAGGGCTTTATCTATTGCTTCACCAGCTGCCCCAGAGGGAACTGGAGAAGGACATCAGCATATGTCATGGTCTACTAGAATTCAGAGGAAGAAGATTGGTATCCAGCTGGGGCCTGTTTCCCCACACACACCCCAGAGGTGACGGGCAGAGATTGAAGCTAGCGAAACATAAATTTTCCAATATTAGAGAGGTCTGAGACAGCTTTGAAGTCAAACATCTAGGGTAATCTCCATCAAAGAAGGGAAGGGTCAGGAATTCAGAAACAAGGAAATATATGGGGAAAAGATTAAAATTACAAAAGATCTCAAAAAGAATAAAACTTACTTAAAGACCTTGAAAATATGCAGACAAGCCAAAAGGGAAGATATTAATAATGGAAGAGAATATGCCCTTCAGACCAACTAAACAAGTCCAGATATCTAGGAATAAATATTGTACGACAAAGAAAAATGAATCAAAATTTGATGAAGCAGAGTAACCTATGGATTCCCAATAGAATTCCTGAATGATTTTTTAAAATAGATAAGACTTGTGAAATCAAAATTTATAACCAAATAAGCAGAAATAATTCAGAATAGTCTAACCACACCAAAGAAACAGAAGTAATAACAATTGATTGAGAATGCAAAATACACAAAAGTAAAATACAGTTTGGAAGAAGAAAAGCCACAAACAAAAATGTAAAAATAAAAAAAATAAAGATCTATAAACAAGCAAAACATCTCTGTCAAAGACAATATTGTAGAGATAGCTTAAGGATTATAGATTTCTTAGGAGAATGTGACAAGTCAAAAAACTTGAATACTATAATACAAGAAATAATACAAGAAAACCTACTAGAACTTTTGAACACTAAAAGTAAAGAGCTAATTGAAAGATTCCACAGATCACCTCCAGGAAAAAAGCATTCTATGTTGCATATATCAAGACATGTAATGGTTATATTTAACAATTCCAATGACAAACAAAACATTCTGCAATTGACCAGGAAAAAAAATTCAAATATAAAAGAAAATGATTTTAAATAACATAAGACTATCACAGGAAACTGAAGGAGGAAACAGATTAATGTGTTCTGAAGAGCAAAGGAGCACAAAATACAACTCAAGGTGACACAGCATGAAAATCTGAGCCTAACCACTAATGCAACATGATGGGTATTCAATAAAAAAGAAGCACTTGAAGCATTTCTGCAAATAAAATCAGGCATAAACAAATTGTTTGCTTTGCCAACACTCCAGATGACAGATAATGAAATAAATTATCCCAGAAAAAGGGAAATAAAAGCAAGTATGAGGTTAACAACTATGGAAATGACAACAGCAAAATCATAATGGATGGACCATTAAAAGATTTCTTTCTAAAGGTTATGTAAGGAGATGAGGGTGAACGCTGAAGTCAAATAAAAGAAATATTGGTGGAGAAATAGGCCTGAAACATCACAGACTAAACTCCACAGCCTCCTGCCCACAAGTGAATAAAGGTGTTTTTGTGGAACTAAATTGCAGAATGGGAAGGTGTATAAAAGGGAAAAGGAGAGGTTGAAGAGAGAGGGCAATATGTGATTTACCCTAAATAAGTCAAAGGTTAACAATAAATTGGAAT
Organism: Pseudochirops cupreus; assembly: GCA_028627135.1. Lineage (NCBI taxonomy): Eukaryota > Metazoa > Chordata > Mammalia > Diprotodontia > Pseudocheiridae > Pseudochirops > Pseudochirops cupreus. The sequence goes on from CM053584.1 coordinate 78,531,544, forward strand.
AACTCCTGTCATTGCTCAGGAAAAAAAAAAGTCTTCCAGGGGAATGAATGAGGAGACAAAGGATTGAAATAGAGGAGGAAAAGGGGTCAATCTTGTTTTGGGAGAGGGTCCCACTGAAAAAAATTCCCATGAAAGGAGACAGTTATTCTATAGATGGAGATAAGGTCCCTATGATGGATATATAATCCCTCAAAATTGTTTAGAGAAACCACTTGTGCTGCCTCAGGCCGAGAGGAATTATATGAAAATATAAACCTAACTCTAACTTTAAATGTGAATGGAGCATAAAATCCAATAACACAAAAAGAGGTGAGAGTTTGGAGAAGAATATAAAACCCCACAATCTGTTACTTGTAATAAACACACTTAAAAAGATGTAAATAGAATTTTAAAAACTGAAACAAAATTTCATCAAGTGAATTTAAAAAACAGAGACTGTAATCGCAAAAACAAACATTCACAGCAAAAAAGAGATAAACAAGGAAATTACATTATGCTAAAAGAACCATAGACAAAAAACAATATCAGTGCTAAACTTCTATGTTTTAGATGCTTTGGCATCCAAATTAACAGAGAAAAAGTTAACTCAATTAAAAGAAGACAGACAACAATACAACATTAGCAGGAAATTTTAATGTTCCTCTTTCTGTTTTGGACAAATCTTATAGTAAGATAGACATAGAGAAATGTATGGAATTGAATGAATCACCAGAAAGACTATAATTAAAAGACTTATGACATTTTCTATATGGGATTGCTAAAGAATATATGTATTTCTTGACACTACTTGGAGGTGTTACAAAAATTGATCATGTATTAGGGTGCAGAGATATTGCAAATAAATGTAAAAAGGTAGAAATAGTAAATACAGCAGATGGGGAGAAATATTTGCATCAATTTTCCCCGATAAAGGTTCCCAGATATATAAACAATTAACACCCATGTATGTGCCATATATATGTATAGGCTATATGCAAGGGTCAACTAGGTGCTGCAGTAGATAGTGTGCCAAGTCTGGAAGACTCATCTTCCTGAGTTTAAATCTGGCCTCAGACATATTTTTTATTTTT
>CM053584.1:78532713-78555782 GCA_028627135.1 Pseudochirops cupreus
CTCCCTTCCTTCCATCCCCCCTGCCATGGCGGCATGCAGTCAAGTATAGGATCTGCAAATACTTTCACGTTGGGCATTAGTCTGGTTCTATAGAAGGGTTGTAACCAATGGAGTGAACAATGGCAAAGAAGAAACAAAACTAAACATGGAAAAGAACGATAGCATGTAGATTGCTTCAGTCTCCATTTAAACTCTGTTCTTTCTAGATTTTTCTCTGAATGTAGACATCTTCTTCCATCCTGAGACTTTTAGAGTTTTCTTATAACTGTGTGTTGCTGAGAAGAGTCCAGTTTATCAAAGTTTGTCGTCACATATATGATGCGTCTGTGATTGTGTACAATTTTTTCCTGGTTCTGCTCTTATCACTTAGCATCAGTTTGTATAAGCCTCTTCAGGTAAATATGAAGTCCATTTGCTTCTCATTTCTTAAAGCACAACAGTATTCCGTTACATTCATATTCTACAACTTGTTTAGCTATTTCCCAATTGATGGGCATCCCCTTAATTTCCAGTTTTTTGCCACCACAGAGAGCTGTAATAAATACTTTTGTACATATGGGTCTTCCTCCCACTTCTATGATCTCTTTGGGGTACAATCCCAGAAGTGGTATTACTGGGTCAAAGAGTACATAATTACTTATAGCCCTTTGGACATAGTTCCAGATTGCTTTCCAGAATGGTTGAATCAGTTCACAACTCCACCAACAATGCATTAGTGTTCCAATTTTTCCACATACTCTCCAGCATTTGTCATTTTCCTCTTTTGTCATCTTAGCCAATCTGACTGGTGAGATGTGGTACCTCAAAGTTGTTTTGATTTGCATTTTCGAATCAATAGTGATTTAGAGAATTTTTTCATATGCTTATAGATATCTTTAATTTCTACTTCTGAAAGTTGCCTGTTCATATCCTTTGGCCATTTATCAATTGGGGAATGACTTGTATTCTTATAGATTTGACTCAATTCCCTGTATATGGCCTCAGACATTACTAGCTGTGAAACCCTGGTCAAGTCATTTAACTGTTTACCTTAGTTTCTTCATTTGTGAGCTGGAAAAGAAAATGGCAAACCACTCCAGTATCTCTGCCAAGAAAAGCCCAAATGGGGTCATAGCCAGACATTACTGAATAATAATAACAACAATATTGTATGCATATGGTATTTATGTATACATTTTATAGATATATGTACATTTTATAAATAAATGCACATGTCTAAATCCATACCTAATAGATAAGTGGTAAAAGGATATGAATAAACAATTCTCAAAAACATAATTGCAAGCTATTAACAACCATGTGAAAGAATTCTCCAAATCACTAATAATGAAGTACTAATCAAAACAACCTTGACATTTCATGTCTTAATCTAAAAATTGACAAAGATGGAAAAAGATGGGAATAGTCACTGTCAGAGGGTTTGTGGGAAGATAGGGATACTAGTTCCTTAGTGGTGGAACTATGAATCAGCACAACCATCTTGGAAAGCTGTTCAGAATTTTGCATATATAATAATTGAATTATCCATATTCTATGATCCAGAGATTCCACTACTATGCTAATACCTCAGAGACCACTGATAAGAAGTCTCCCTATACATCAAAATATTTATAGCAACACTTTTTTTTTTGTGGTAGCAAAGAACTGAAAACAAATTAGATATCCAGTCACAAGAGAATACTATTCTCCCACAATTTAAATTGCGGTACAAAAATGTAATGGAATTTTACTCTTCTAAAAGAAAAGAAAAATGTGATATAAAGATCTACAATGTAGATTTTACGCAAACTGATATACAGGAAGTAAGTGGAGCCAAGGAAACAATATATGTAATGATTACAACGATGCAAATCACACATATGTTCACAAATCAAAAGTGAATGATGCAAAATTATAATAAACAAACATGACTAGAAAGAGAAGATACGAGAAGACACCCCCACCCCACCTCTTTGCTGATGTGAAAGGTCTATTAGTGTGATATGTTGCACATATTTTCAGACTGTTTTCTATGTATTGATCAGTTATGCTGATTCTGGGGGGGTGTAAAAAGTGGCAGGGCCTTGACAATAACATAAGCTATTTTGACTCCCAGTTCAGACCTCTTTACATCATGTTAAAATGTCTCTCTAAACTAGTAACAACAATTTCTACATCTAAGGAATAGAAGTTTTAGCAATACAAGAAATGCTTTAAATACAAGTAATTACAACTATTGAGGTGAATGTTTTGAGGCCTTTCTTGTTCAGTGGGGGAGAAAGTGGGAGGGGGAGAAAATAAATGCTTCTTCATTGAGACAATAAACCTAGAAGTTTAAAAAAAACTAATGCAAATTTGAACAAGTCTCAATCTAAAGTCAATCTTTATATCCCACGATCTCTTTGAGAGCCCTCATAACATGAAAGTAGCAATACATGGGACAGTAAGGCCAAATACTAAGGGAATTTTAAAAGAAAGGATCATTTGTTTCCCCCTAACTCATTCAGCTTTGGCTCCTGAAAGCTATAGACAATACGGAGAAAGCAGGGCAGGATTTGGCCACATCCCGGTCTTTTTATTATAAAACTTGTTGACAGTTTATGAAGAATAAAACAGCAAATTTCCCCAAAAGATATCTATTTTTTCCTCTTGACTTCACGCTTGCTTCTACAAGTCAGTAGGTTTCTGGAATTTTATTAATTTCATGTACTCTAGCAAAAATTCTCAGACACTACAGCCTCTATCGCGTCTTTGTTATTTATTTAAATGGTTTAAGTTCCGTAATGAACATGGTTCCTCAGTATTCCACTTGTTGAGCCAAATTATGATAAGTATGGAATTAATTCCTTGGAATATATTGGAAGGGGTCATTTACATTTCAGCTTTGGGAAGTCACAATGAATGAGTTAGGGCTGCGACAACTGTCTGATCCTTCTTCCATTATACCAAAATCCCTTATACACAAAACCTAAAATTTGAAAGGAAAGATGGTTTAAATATATTTACCATCTTTTAATATATAAATTATCTCCCTATTTCTTTTTTTTCAGTTTCTCTCATAAATATGACTCAAACATGTAAGCTATTTTTCCAACTAATGTTCAAGAATTCAGAAAATTTATGAGATCTAAATTTTAACTTTGATACTAATTCTCATGAGTACTGAGGCAGTATTCTTTAGTAAATGGATTGGATAATTCAAGTATAAATCAAGTGCTGGGCCCCTTTCAGAGGCCAAGATGAAATAGAAAATTAAAAACTTATAGAGGACTTTAGTTATCTATTCCTCAATATCTCCCAGGTGTTGATGACCTGGGAGAGTAGCAAAATTCCATAGAGGAGGATAGTAGGAAAAAGAAATCACCATAAACATAAACACCATAAAATATGATATTGGTCTCCAAGAAAAATGGCAACCTAGCCATATTGGCAATGGAGGAATGGAAATATTTTTCCTAAGCAGGCATGAGAAGATAACCACCATAAATGGAAACAAGGAAATTGGAAATTAAACAAAAGCTTTATATATAACGGAAGAGTGGCACAACAGGTATATGTGTGGTGAGGTCTCCAAGGTCAGTCTAAAACTTTGGTAGCTCTTTTGACTTTAATCAGGCACTTTGTCCACGGACACAGTCATGTATTTTCCAAAGTCAGTCTCGCTATTTCTTTCAAAGACCACTCTCCCAGTAATAAAGGTTGGATGGGTAGGAGGAGGAGAAAGTTTCAGAGAAGACTGTGATATCCTCCAAGTTGTGGTTTTGATGTAACCTAAAATTGATTTTTTTTGGTCCATTTTAAATGCCATTTTTTCCTAAAAATGCAAATGAACCATGGTTATTTGCTTTACCTTGTATTTAAGTTTATGAAAGTAAGTGAACTGAAAATGAGTGCGTGGTCTGGGAAAGAGCTAAATAAAATATCCTAAAAGCATTAGAAATGCATAGTGATGGAGGAGTCTGTTCCCTGCTTCAAACCAAGGGTATCGATTCTGTTTCATATAGGTTTACTGAGTGAAAATGAAAATCCTTTTAATTGGTTGTTGATTTAGAATTGAGAATGCATAAAAAGTCACAAATAGATGAAATCACTCTCTCTTCTTTGGTGGCAAGTGAAACAAGAGATACTGTAAGCACCCAAATGGGGAGAGAGGTAGCAGATGCTGCCTTCAGCTGTCTTATCTCTCCACATGGACCTCCATATAGCCTACATTTATTTCATAGTTGTCTCAGCTTCTTCTGTTCTTACTGTGTCTATTCTTTCTTGATCTTAGGTAAATCAGTATCGAAGAGGAATGGGCCAGATTTTGTGTTTAGTAGCACTGAAACATCAGAAAAGCAACCAGAGCTATGCAGCGAATCTGTTGATAGCTACAGTGAATCAGCCCAGCAGCTGAGATATTAGGTCTTCCAAACAAAGAAGTGATTTGTCACTCTTTGGAGTCACGCTCCAAAGACAAGTAAACTTTATAGGGAAAATGTTTTTGTTTTTGAAATTTTGCCTTTTATTTACTTATTTTAAAAAGTGTTTTTATTTTTTTTAGTTTTCAACATTCACTTTTATAAGATTTTGAGTTCTATTTTTTTTTTTTAACATTTGATATTATTCTTCCAGGGACCAAGTGGCTACATGGAGAAAATATAATCTGGTCTAGGGGTAAGTTTTTGTACTTTGGGTCTTGCTATATCTTCTCAATAAATATCCTTCGGTGAAAGACTAATTGACGTTAATTGAGATTAAGGTGATCAACTGGTGACCCTTGTATTGGGGCAATAATCCCAGGACAAATGATGCTGAGGAAATTCTCACTAGTGATGATGTTGGGAGGAATACACGAGATGGGGCATTTTGAGGGATAGCATTAGATTATTAGAACAAGATACCCTGAATTTCTCGGGGTTATTCCTTGCACCATGAGGGGAAGAACAACTTTGTGCAAGTCTCCTAGTCAAAGAATGAGGAAGACAGAGTCCAGAACATCACCTTTCAGAGTATATATGAATTCCATTCCTCTGCTACACACATAAAGAAAAGCAAGTCAAAGAAAAGCATAATTAGGATAAGAGATAGATGCTGCATCTGCTGAAGCTTTCCAGGATACCAGAATATCTTGAGCTGTTGGGGTTCTTGTCACCTTTACCAGAAACAGAGGCTCCTGGTATGTATACTCCCAGGGTCTCTTCTTCCCATAGGACAATTCTAGGTTATCCTAGAAATTTTCCAAAAGTATAAGAACATCTACTTTCTAATACTTATTATTAATACTTGTCTTAATACTTATAATTAACAATTATCTAATACTTATTAGAAGACTTACTATAGGCAAATCACTTTTTCTTTCCAAATATTAATTTCCTTATCTGTTAAATGGAAATAATAATGCATATACTACCTATTGCACATGTTTCTTGTGAAGAAAAGCATCAAATGTTATATTAATGAAAATTTACATCTTTATTTTTCCTTAATCCTGTTGCATAATTAAAAAAAGATTCAGGGAAATCAAAGGAAGTACTGAGGAAGTTTGAAAACTAAAAATAAAAAGGAGGGATACGGGGAAAATTAAAGTGATGCAAGAACGAAAGACAGTGATAGAAATTAATTTTAAAAATTAAAAAAAGTATTTCCTTGATTAAAAAAAATCACCTACTAGAAATAAGTTTCTTGGAAAGTGGGCCTTGAACAAAAAGGACAAATGAATTAAAACTTATAAAATTTCTTCTCTATAGTCTGCAATTGATTAAGAACAGAAATTTGGTGTGGGGCTGAGAAATTAAAAAAGGAGAAAGAAGTCTATCTGTCATTTACCTTGGGTCCTTAATCTCTCTGCCAGGCCTGCATGGAAGAGGGAGGCAGGGTCCCCAATTACTACCCAACACCTTTGCAGAGAGAGGTGCTCATGGATGGGTTTCATGCTTCAACAATGCTCGGAGCTGAAAAAGATGCTCTAAACTAAATTTCTGAGAAGGGTGTGGGAGTACACAGGATGATGTCTTCTAGCTCACCCACTAGTTGAATAGACACAACTCTATTCTGGGCAATTTCATAGAGATTTCCAGGATCTCATGATGGTGAGAAGATGCAGGTAGATATAAATGAGTTCAACAAGATAGACTTGAGAGATGAGATGCAATGGCAGCCACAAAAACTATATTAGGGGGAAGATATGGGCTTTGAAAACCAAACACGAGTGGTGGGAAGGCAAACACACCATAGGAATAGATATTGTCCCACCTGTTCCAGACATCCTGAAGCTTAGAGGGCTCAATACTTACTCACTGGTACATCAAGACTTAAAAGGAAGTCACTAAATAGAGCCTGTTAATCTCCAACACCCTGCCATAAGTGATCTGTGTTCCTCTCCTGCTGTGTTGGGGAGACAGAGGGATTAATTGGGGACTTGATTTAATTTCATGCTATTTACCTTGCATACTGTTTTAATTAAATGTCTTTTGCTCTGATTTAATGAATCATCCAGAGTCATTGGTCAGCGTTTGGAGCTATAGATTTGTATAGGTACCAACCACCAAAAAAACACAACGAACCTAGGAAATAATGAGGAGATTCAGAGCCTGACCAGAGAGACCACTTTTTCATATATTTGCCATCCATAAATTCCCATCTTTCAAAGGGGCAAACAAGTTAATCAACAAGCATTTCTTAAGTACTTCCTTTGTGCCAGGCTCATGTTAACACTAGCTATACTCTTCCAATAAAGCAAGATATTTCTTTCTAGAAGCAAATCTCTCATCCATGTGATTTAAGAGGGTAACTCATCATTATGGTATTCTTAAAATAAGTAAGTGCTATCTTCCAGTATCATAATCAGTATCCCTAGACAAGTTCATGCTCTCTACTCGGGTAAACAATTTATTTCAGAAATAGCTTACTTGTCCTGACATACCATAGGATTAGACAGATATTAATATATTCTCTCTGTCATACTTTATAGTTACTTCAAACTTTTGTTTTTGTATTTTTTTTCTTTTTACATCAGTCCTTTAAGAGAACAGATAAGAAGATAAGGAACATGAGAATGTTACTCTCTTAAAGAGCTAATGTTAATAACTGCTCCACTCATCAATTTTAGTAAATCAGGGCTTGGCAACCCAACTCAGAAAACATCATCCCTCAACGCAACCTTCCCTTGACCTGAACTGAAGCTTTTTGAGTACATATGGATTCAGCTCACCTCTTCTTTGAACCTTTAAAAGTTTGCTGTTTCTAATTATAATGAGTTTGTAAGATATTTACTGTCAGAAATAGCTCATTGCCCTTATTCTAAATTAACCAGACATGTCTCAGAAATATACTTAAACTGTAGCGAGAGGTATAAGATAACTAACAGAATATCTTTACAGATCATGTTATTAATTAATTTAATATTCTTTTTTTGGCAATCTACCCAAAGAAAGTGCTATCTATTTGCACTGAAAGGCTAGTTGTCTACATGCTGTGATTAGGACAGCTAGGTGGTACAATGAATAGAGTGCCAGGTCTGGAATGAAGAAGACTCATCTTCCAGAGTTCAAATCTCACATCAGACACTTACTAGCTGTATAACCCTGGTCAAATCACTTAACTCTGTTAGCCTCAGTTTCTTCATCTGTGAAATTATCTGGAGAAAGAAATGTCAAACCACTCCAATATCATCGCAAAGAAAACCCCAAATAGGATTGCAAAGAGTTGGACACTACTGAAATGACTGAACAACAATATCCCCAGAAATTTCTTGTCCGCCTGGTTACCACAGTGTCTAAAATCACGTCATAAGAGATTTCTTCCCATAGGTTCCTTCCTTTCTAGTCATAGAATTATAGTTACTTCTTCTGGGTTACACCTCCCCACCTTAGTAATCACAGGTTTGAAGGTTTGGTCTCCCCAGGAAGGCAATTACAACCTGAGAAGCAAGGTTCTCGGTGGGTTCGTCCTCCTAAAACTATGGTTAACAAATGTCCACCAGCATGTTTTTCTTTAATAAGCATCAAGCATCTATAATTTTCTCAAAACAAAGACTAAGGTCATATAGAAACAGGAGCCACACATTTTCCCCATGTACCTAGAGGTTTGCTCTCCCACAAATATACATAAAAGCAGTGGGAAAGGAGGACATAAACCTAGAAAACACTAGGGGGTGGAGTCTTCTGACCCATGTAACCATCACAATTTGTGTCTTGGATACTACAGGGACAGAATTTCAAGGAAAAATCTAGGTGGCTTAGTGAATAGAGTGTTAGGTCTGAAGTCAGGAAGATCTGAGTCCAAATCTGGCATCCTACACCAACTAGCTGTGTGACCCTGTGCAATTTATTTAAATTTGTCTGCCTTGGTTTCCTCAACTGTAAAATGGCATAATAAGTTTACCTACCTCCCAAGACTGTAAGGATCAAGTGTGATAATATTTGTAAAGTGCTTAACAGTATCTATCACGTGGTAGGCATTATACAAATGCAAATTATTATCATTACTCTCTCTTCTTGTGATGTTGTCATTGCTCCCACCAGGCATTTCTGTTAAGTAGGTTAAGTAGCTGGACCTCTTAGGTCTCCTCTGTGGAGTTTGAATCTTGATTGCCAGGGTTTGTTCTCTCCTAAATCCACAGTCATCATCCTTCTATACTACCAAAGGTCATGTTCTTTGAAGCTGTTTCTTGACCCAAGCCCTCTCTGTGTCTATGTTTTTTTCTCTGCTCCCTGTTAAATGCATTGTTTCCTATTAGGTAAGCAGGTCCTCTGTAAGAGGACATCGTGAAGGTGGAGGAAAGCAGAGGAAAGAGAGAGAAGTCATCTCTTCCTATGCTGTCTTCCCTGAGGTGTCCAGGGATTGCCCTACAAACTTTTTCCTCCATCAACTTTGCCTGCATATCCAGACCAGGCAGGCTTATTTTTTGTGCCACAGGATTGTGGAAGATCTTTAGTCAGCCAACCACCAGCTGCCCTTCAAATTCTATTAGGGAAATCTGTTTACACTTCACACTTCACCACAGGGAGATAACCCTGAAGAGGTTGCTATAATGGTATGAGTGGAGATGGTGTAACCTTCAGGAAGGACTCTCTAATCCTGGGATTTAGACCCTGTGGTAACCAGGTGGATGGGAAATTTCTAGGGAGAAGTTTCCTCCAATTCCAGTGCAGATAGTTTATTTATTCTTTTAGTAGATAAAGGTAGCGCTTTCTCTGGATACATTGACAGCAAAGTGATATTGTAATGACTAATTATTTAATAATTTATAATTGTTGTACATTTAGCTTTATAGTTTGTTAGCATGATAATGTAACAGCAATAATAATGTAAAGATATTCTCTTAGTTGACTTGTACCTCTCCTGATACACTTCACATTTCACAATTTTTTTGTTTGAATGCACTAAAGTCTAGCTGCTAGACTTTAATGGCTGCCATCTATCTTGCCTGCCTGCCACCTCCCTTTTTCATTAATTTATTTTAATCTTAAATACAATATCTTAAATGTACAGTAGGAGAAGAAAAAGAAACAATATAGACTTAAATATTGAAACTTAAATACAACATAAGAAAAGGGGGGGAAAGCATTACCATGTGCACAGCAGAACAGAAGAGAAGATTCAAAATATACAGCAATAAAATTTCCATTTCAAGAAAGCCTATATCATAAATACCATGCATTGTGTTCCTAGTTGTCCATCTTTTCTTTGCTTCCATGTAAGTTTTCTTTTATTCTCTTCTGTGTGCTTTTTACTTTTATTCCCTCTTCCTCCCTCCCCTACCATCAGCCCCTAGATTGTACAATTCAGCAATAGATACATACATGTGTGCACACATACATATCTATATCTACATACGTGTATGTATATATTTACATACATATACACATATACACACAAAGGTATATACATGCATACACATACATGCATACAATTACATATACATATATTTAGATATCTATTATCAGACTCATATATAGGCACATACATTCACATGCATCCATGTTAAGACCATACTATGCTTATTTGTCCTCTATTTCTCTGAGGGTAGATAACACCTTCCTTCATAAGTCCAAGTCTTTCCATATTTTTCTAAGCCTATCAACTCATTATTTCCTATACCACGGCAATTTTCTATCTTACACTGTCTAGTTATTTTAAATAAAACAATATTTATTAATATGGCTGACATATGGTGTAATTTCCCTATTTTTCTCTTATGATTAAATTTATTTTAGTTTTAACTTTGTCTGAGATCAGGATTATTGTCCCCGCTTTTTGTCCCAAATAAATTCTACTCCTGATTTTATTTTATGTTTGCATGTATCTCTTATGTCCTATCCCTCCTGCCTCCTCTACTTCACTTCTATCCACTGCCTTGCCCTCCCATTACTTAACCTACCCCCCATCCAAGGATCCCTCCCTTGTCCTCCCATTCCCATTGATCTAAACACTCCTGCCTGACCCCTTTTGTGATTTCCACAATTTGGGGTAGGGGAGAAAGTAATTGATTAGGGAACAAGTCATTCTCCTGACCCTTAGTTTATAGGGTGATAGCATTCAAGACCTAAAGCCAAAAAGGAACACAATAGGCATCTACCACAACCTCTCATTTTGCAGCTGAGGAAACAGCCCCAAAGAGGTGGGATTGGCTCAATAACCAGGCTCAATAACACCAGAACTGGAACACTTTCTACTATAGTAAGACAGATAAACTTAGAAAGAAAGGCATTAAATGGTTAGTGGCTATCAGTTTGTTGTCTCCTTCATAGGAGAGCAGAAGAAAGAAGGGACTCTAGAATGCCCTGTGTGTCTTGGGGAAATGAAGAATTGCCCCCCACACCCAAAAGAAACAAACATAAAAAAACACTTTATAATTTGAACTAGAACCAGTAAAGTGGGCAAATAGAGACTTGAAACAGAGCTTGCTTATACCCTGTAACTACTTCCCATAAAGCCCAGGTGGAATCATTAAGGGAGTGAGTCTGAACTGACAGTCTCTTCTTCTTTTTTCAATTTAATTCCATTCAACACATTTGTTGAACATCTACTAGGTGACCTACACTATAGCAGGGATGGGAATACAGAGACAGAAAAAAAAATGAACAGCCCCTACCCTCAAGGAGCTTACTTGTCTTCATATCTTAGTTGTGGAGAGATGAAAGCAGGGGAAGAGCTGTACCAAGTGGCTTCACAATGAACATGACTGTCATCAGATGATATCTGCATGTATCTCTTATGTCCTATCCCTCCTGACTCCTCTACTTTACTTCTATCCACTACTTTGTCCTCCTATTACTTAACCTACCCCCCATCCAAGGATCACTCTTCTTTCTGCCTTTGCCACAACCCTGGTCCACACCTTCCTCAACTCTCTTCCATATTGTTGCAATAGCCTTCTAGTTGGTCTTCCTGCCTCAAGTCTCTTCCTACTTCATTCTTTCTTCCATTCAGTTATCAAAGTCATCTTCCTAAAACCCAGGGCTGACAATTTTCTATAAACTCCAATGGCTCCCTATCACCTCCAAGTTCAAATCTAAAATCTTCTCTCACTTTTAAAGCCCTTCAAAACCTTGCTTCTTCTTAGTTTAGCAGTTTGCTCTCACCTTATTATCCCTTTCCACATATTCTCTGAGCCAGTAACACTGACCTCCTTGTTCTTCCTTGCACAAGACAATTCACCTCCTAACTCCAGGTATTTTCTCTAACCATCCCCAAACCTAGCATCCTCTCTCTCTTCTACACTTTTTGGCTTCCCTGGATTCCTTCAAATCTCACCTAACTCCTACCTGCTGTAAGAAGCTTTTCCCCTGAGGCAGTTAGGTGGCGCAGTGAACAGAGCACTGGCCCTGGAGTCAGGAGGACTTGATTTCAAATCCAGCTTCAGACACTTGACACAAAAACTAGCCGTGTGACCTTGGACAAGTCACTTAACCCCAATTGCCCTCCAAAAAAGAAACTTTTCCCTATCACTTTTAATGCTAGTGGCTTCCTTTGGATTATTTCTATTTTGTTCTCTATATATCCTGGTTGTACATAGTTGTTAGCATGTGGTCTTACCCTTTACATTGTGAGCTCCTTGAGGGAGGGGGCTGTTTATACTTTTCTGTGTATCCCCAACACCTAGCACAATTCTTAGCATATAGTAGGTACTTAATAAATGCTTGTTGACTTACTTGCTTACCCTCCCACCTCCTGTAGTGTTGAGAGTTGCACCAGAATTGGTTATTCTGACATCAGACATATTATTTACACTTGGCTTTGCTCCCTATTCCCAATAGATGGGTGTGGAGTGAGGGCAGGTGATTAGCCAGCTGGCTAACTGAGGGAGTTCTTAAATTTTGCTTTAAATTTTGATGAAAGCCTAGATTAGATAACCTTTCAAGGACTCTTCCAACTCTGCTTATCTAAAGATTTCTCCAAGGATTCCTTTCCTGTTTTAATTTAGACTGACCCCTTTGAGAGGAAAAATAAGTGTAAATGGCCATAATAAATGTAACCAAACAATGTCTCCTAGCAAAATGCTACTTTGAATACATAGATGGTCGGTGTGTTCTCAGAACATTTGGTCAAAGGGGAAGTAGAGACCAAATTTTTTCATGAACTCAGTATAGCAAGCAATACAGAACCCAAAATATGCAAATGATTAAGAGAGAGACAGTCAACAGAGAAGGCAGGGGTAGGGAGTTGGGAAGAAGGGATGAGAGAGGGGGATGGAGGGGAGGAAAGAGAGAAAAAGAGAAACAGAGACAGAGACAGACAGAGAGAGAGGAGGAGAGAAGGGGAAAAGGAGAGAGAGACAGAGACAGAGACAGAGACAGAGACAGAGAGAGAGAGACAGAGAGACAGAGAGAAGAGGAAAAGGAGAGAGAGAGACAGAGACAGAGAGAGGAGGGAGGGAGAGATCCCTTGCAAATAGGTACGTTCAAATTCATTCAAGTCAATTCCATGTGTTGAATGACTTGAAAGATTCCAAGTCGCAGTTTAGAATCCCTGTTGTACTGATGCGACATGCCATTTTGCTCAGGGTGAGTTCCTAGTGTTGAACTAAAAGACTATTCTTCCTCTTGTAAGCTATACCAAGCAATGGATTAAATAGGAAAAGGGAAAATTAGGTGGAGCAGGGGAAGGGTGGAGGTGGCTGGGGAGCCAGTCCAGCTGTTGATCATTAGGAGTAATCAAGGACTAGCCAGCATAAAAGGAAGCAGGGACTACATATAGACCCCCTTTGCCTTCCCTCTCTACCCCCACCCCACCCCCCTTCTCCTTTAAGAAGCCATCTGGACAGAGGCAATTTGGAGCAAACTCAAATGAGAGAATTGTGTTCTGTTTGAACTTTATTTAAAGCCCCAGTGTATTCCTTTACTTTGCTTTGACTTTGAGACTTGGGATGGCAGATTCTCAAAATAAAAGTCTACTTCTCACTTTGCTGCTCCACAGAGCTGTCCTACAGTAAAAGTTCAAGCAAGCACAGGGGACTTCTTACTTTTCCTGTTGGATGTGGGGGAGAACTGAGTTTCCCTAGAGCCCTAGGTCCACAGCTACAGTGAGGGCCATTCAGATCTCTGCTTAGTGTTGGCTTGCCCAGTGTTAGCTTTGCTATTTGGGAAAAGTGAGATTTTTATCTGTAATTACCTTTTAACATAGGAATCCAGCTCTAATATCCATTTAGGAGAATATGTGCCAGGAAATGTTTCTATAAAAAATTACTTTAAAAATTCTCTTAGTTCGTAAGCTCCCCCCCCCCCATTTTTTTCTCCCTGTCAAATAAAGCCAGTCTTCATTCTATTATTCAAGCTCATACTAGGAACTTTAAATGGAAGAACTGGTAACCTATAGTGATTACTCATTCATTAATTAGTATCTCTAAAATGACTATATGATCTTTAAAATCTTCTAGAACAGTTGTTTTGTTTTGTTTTTCCCATCCCATAGGGATAGGAGCACCATCTCTGATTTCAATGGTACAGGATAGAGATGTTAAACACATAGCTCTCTGTCCTGTTGGGATGCAGAACACCTGAGTGCTGCCCAAACCAGATTGAAATATAATTGGGAAATAGTTAATAACAAATAAAATACAATAAAAAAAAATAGACAATTTTATGTTTTTTTTTAAAGTCCTGCAGGGATCTTTAGATATAGTTTATTGGCCCCAGTTTCTACTTGAGTCTTTCATCACTGATAAAGATAACTCCAAGGAGAGAAAACCCCCAAAGCAGGTCAGAATAAGTGACTTATTTGCCCATGGTTAAATAACAAGTATGTATCAAATACAGATCTTGCTAGCTCTGAGGCCAACTCTCTTATACCATGCTATCATATTACTTTTCACTTAATAAGCATGTATTAATTTGTGTACCTATTATATGCAATGTATATTATTATAAATGTCTGGTTTGTGGTTTTTTAATGTATCTTTTCAGCTATCTGTGTATAAATATGTATGTTGGGGCTGATGTACATATGTCTCTTCAGTTATGTGTATGTTAGAGCTATTCTGTGTATGTCTGAGTTCATGTGTACATAGACAATATGGCACAGTGAATGGTGTTTGGAGTTCAAAAGAGTTGGTTTGAAAACCAGCTTCTCATCTTTAATGGCCACATGACCCTGGGCAAGTCACTTGACCCTCTAAGAGAAGAGTTTCTATGTTATGGACATCTTTGGCAGTCTGGTGAAACCTATAGACTCTATCATAGTTATGTGGGTTTTTTAATAATTGAAAGAAATGATAAATCTCAGTTAGAGATTAGTGAAAATACATAAAATTTTTGTTCCAAACTGATGGATCCCTTGAAATCTATTCATGGACCCCAGTTTAAAATCCCTTCTTTAAGTGAACCTCCATTGGTTCCCTTGCACTTATCTATTAAGTGTTACATGGGTTGAAATCTGCTTGGTAGAGAGTTCTCCACAAGACTGAAATCATAGATGGGCAGGGGCATATATAAAAAAATAACAATGAAGTGAATAGAGTACTGGCTCTGTAGTCAGGAGGACCTGAGTTCAAATCCAGTCTCAGACATTTAATACCTACTAGCTATGTGACCTTGGCCAAGTCACTTAACCCCAATTGCCCTGCCTTCCCCCTCAAAAAAAAAAAAGCAAAAAAAAAAAAGATTGGTTCCTTCTCTCAAAGAGTTATAACCTAATAGCTGGGTCTGACTAAAGCTTGATTCTTAATCATGCAGTGGATATTTTTATTGGAGTTATTTTACAATCATTTTGTGGCCTATTTGAAGATAAGGTCTGATGACAACTGGCCCTTTTCCTTTCCCTTGGAGAAAAATAATGTAACTACAAAAACGAATGTCAAATTCCCTTGGAAGAGCAACCAAATTATGTCTTGGATAAAGATCAGATTTATAACTTAGATGAACCAGTAAGGAAATAATATGTTCACATGATTATATTTTATAGTAATGTAGTATTATTGTGAGTCTGTATTTATGAGGCCTATTCATCTATGATGAAAACATAATGATTTGACCAATGTGTTTCACGAGGGTTGGAATGGTGGTGGCAAGGAATGACCACCTGAGATAGAGTCTCCTAGCTATCAGCATCATTGCTTGTAAATTTCACATCGGCTCACAGCTATTGGTCTAGTTGCAGAAATTCAATCTTCAGCCAATGAGTGATAAAGAATGGGAATCTGTAGGAGGCCTCTAAGGATGCCCCCAAATAGGTACTCTCTGTTGGGGAGGAATGAAGAACAGTAAGTCAAATATGGGAAACCCAGCTGGCAATTTATAGCCGAGCTAGGCCAAGAATATAGAAGGCTTCACCCAAAAGGAACAATTTTATTCCAAGGGAACTCCATCTGTCTTCCTGTTATGCATATAAGACTAGGATTAAAAACAGTAGTGTTGGAAAGGGAGGGTTATTACATTCTGAGAGAGGTACTAATATTTTTTTTTCTACTTGTGGCATATTACATATTTTTTTTGCCCAGGAAATAGTCTCCTTATAAACCCTTCTGTTCTTGTTATTTTTAAAGGGTATTTCATTCCTTTAACATTTGTGAAGGAAAGACATAGTATGAACTGGTATGGAAAATAACAACAATAAATGTGGCTGCAAGCAGGAAGCAGTTTATACACTGCTGAAAGGTGAAGCTTAGGGATTTTATTGTCAAAGCTATGAGGGACCCATGTGAATTTCTTCCCTCAACCAAGTTACCTGGCATATTTATAGAGCCATTTACCCCTGTTCAAATCGATCAGTCAGTATACACCATGAGAGAGCTACTAATGCTGTCTTGATGCATAAAACCTTTCTGTGTGACGTTTAATTCACAGTAATATGCCAGTTAGATTTTTTTCCTCATGATCTCACCGCATCTTGGTTTATGAAGCTGGAAAATGAAGCCAACCAAAATAGGTCGACAAAACTCAAGCTGTCCTCATGTGTCCTGTGTGCTTTATTTGCACTTTTCTCTCCTTTTGACAAAGTTTACTTTTTAGTTTCTTACCTGGCATATGGGATGGTGTGTTTACACTTTGAATACCTGACCATGTTGAAAGCTTTCATTCTCTGTTTGTACTAGGTTTTTTGTCAGTGCTCCAAATAGGATGATACAGATTCACAAACAGTGAGAGGTCAAGTCTCAACTCAACTCACCTTTGTCGTCTTAAAATAGGCAGAAATATTCCGAATAGAGTAAAAGAACAATAACAAATTACAAAGAGGGCGTGAGGTAGAAATCAGCATGAGAAAAACCTCATAGAAAAATTGGTAGTCACTAAAAAAAAAGGAAGCAAATACCTAAATCAAAGCACCAGAACAATGAATAATTGCTATGGAGTTATAAAAAAAAATGAAAATCCCAGATGAGAGAAAAAATACTGCAGTGACTATGAGAATTCCAGTACAGAAATAATAATAGAGCAGCTTCAGGAGTCTCTAGAATGGACCAGAAAAGCAATTTCAAAAAATTAAAAAGTGAAATAGAGAAAGAATTAGGATAGACATTAGATCTCTCAGAGAAGAACTCAAAAAAGACAAATAAGGGAAAAGATTGCTTAGAAAAACAAGACAGAGATGCACTCCAAAACATCATCTCTGGGGAAAAATATCAGTAAATTTGTAACTTTAAAATATAGTTATGGAAGGAAGATTGACAGAACAAAATTGAAGGAGGAGTGGAAGAATTACTGAGATCTCTGTAATCCCTAGCAACTGACCTTAAAGGTAGTTTGTATAGAAACCATATGAGAATTATTGATGTCACAGCAAAACATGATTATATAATTAATTAAATCTAAATAAAATGCCTGAATACCAGACTATGGGAAATCATAACATAAAAATGTCTATAAGTACTGGAAGAAAAAAAATCAAGAAGGTACACAGTCATAGATTCAAAAAAATGTTTATGGAGAAACGTTAACTCATTCAGAAGTGATTGTAATTAAACCTTGGAACTTTAACACTAAAGAACAAATCTTCTAGCTAGGAAGAAGTTCATCACATACCAAGGAAAAGCCATCCAAGTTGCATAAGATTATTTCTCTTTCATGAAAAATAGGGGAATGATGAAAGAAAAAGTGGAGTATGATGTTTTGAAAAGAAAACAAATTGGTTTACTAATCATAACACTAAAGTTACCATATCCTACAAAGTCTAACTTAACCATGAGTGGGGAAAAAAAAGAAAGCAATTTTAGCCAAAGGAAAATTATGAGTTGCTCCTTCTGATGAAGCCAGAAGTGAAAACTGCATATGACATGTAAATTCAGCCAATACAAGAAACTTAAGAAATATAATAAAATTTGTATGAGGAGAAAATTAAAATAGTTAAATTTGTTTTATTCACCTTTAGATCTACACTAGACTGTATAGGTTCATTGCAAGCATAAAGAGAGTTCTTTTGTAGATTAACTTCCAAAATAATATAAAGCAAATGGAACTAAGAAAAAGAAAGGGGGAAGTGTTAGTTTCTTGGAATGGGTTATGAGAGATGAATATTATCCAAATGAAGAGGAAAACAACTGTGGAAAAATAGGGGGGATATAGAAACGTGTATCTCACATCAGAGGAGACCAAAGGAGACAAAATAATTCCTCTTTAGAAGTTTCATTGTTGTCCAACTTCACTTCTCTAATTTTGTAATGGTGGAGGGTTTTTTATTATTATTATATTGAATCATTAACAACTACTCATTGAATTTGGCCATCTAAGCTCTTTGGAATCCATGTAATTATATTATCATTTAATCCTTATCTCTCCATCATCTTGATAAAAAATAACATGAAATATTTCATCAAAAGCTTTGCCAAAATTCTGGTAAACTATATCCAGAACATTCTCCTCGTCTACTTACATAGTAATCTTGTCCAAAAGGGAGATAAAGAAAATCTGGCATGGCTTGTACTTGAAGAAGTCATAGGATTTTTTTTTTTCATGAAGACTGTCGCTCTTCCAAGGGAAGGTCTTTTCAATTATCTTTAATAATCCATTCTAGAATTTCTCAAGGTATCATAATCAAACTTACTGGAAGAGAATTTAAAGAGTGTTCTCTTACCTTCAAAAAAAATCTGATTGTCTAAACAGCATTTCTTCATGACCCATAGTTTAAGAAGCACTGAAGTCCTGGTCTAGGAGAGGAAGGTTCACAGAAGAGGGAAAGCAACAAAGAAAATGAATTCTGTCTTGGAGATGTTGAATTTGAGATTCCCTGGAAAATCTATTTCAAATGTCTTAATTGATAATAGGGGCCAGTGTAAAACTGGAACTGGGTATATCCTTATGAGCCTTTGCTATATGTATGTGATCAATGGCCAAGAATCTATTGATTTTATATTATAAGCCATGATCCAAAAACCCAAGTACCATTTTTGGATACCACATAGATACCAGTAGCTCACAGTGAGGATCAACTTTTGGCCATAAAGTTTGCAGTTTCCTGCTCAAAGAAAGGCAGGTGGCCCTAAGCCTAGAGTAAGAAAGACCTGAGATCATATCCAAACTGAGATACTTACTAGTTAGGCAACCCTGGGAAATTTATTTAACTTCCTTGCCTTGGTTTCCTCAAATATAAAAAGGGAATAATAATAGAAACTACCTTGTGGGGTTATTGTAAGGATCAAATGAGATGACACTTGTAAAAAAATAAACCCACTTGGCACGCTATTTGTCACATAGTAGGTGCTAGATAAATGTGTATTCCCTTCCCTCCCAAACTTCATAATTACTGACAATACATTTTTAGTTCTTCTTCAACATCATTCCCCTGGCCCTTATTGGATTATATTTTGCATGATGGATTAATGACTCTACCATATTGTTCTTTGGAGAAGAACATTTTTTTTTTTACCAACTCAGAGCATCTAACTAACTGCTCCTGAGGAAGCACCTCAAATCTATTTTATTCTCTAATTGAGCCCTTTTCTTCATTTCTCCTATGTATAATAATATTCAGTCTCTGAAATGTTGACAATGGCCAAATCTCTCCATCTCAGATTGAATTTTCTCCATAGAAACCTAACTTCTGTTTCCTTAGGAATATTTCATTTTCACTCTCACAGTGAAATGGAAGTAGTTTTCTTTGAGTTCCTTCTCCTTCCTATCTTTCTTCAAATCTCAGCCAAAATTCTACCCTGCACAGGAAGTGTTTTCCAATCCCCCTTAATTCTATTGTCTTCCATATATTATTTCCAATTCATGCTGTATATGACTTGTTTGTACATAGTTGTTTATATGTGATCTCCTCCATTAGACTATGAGTCCCTTAAGATCAGGGATTGTCATTTTCCTTTCTTTGTATCCTCAGTGCTTAGCACAGTGCCTACCCCATAGTTGGTACTTAACAAATATTCATTGACTCATTGATTTTACCTTCTCTCTGCTTTACTCTAAAATTATTCCTCTCACTTTTTCTTACCTCCCTTACTTTGTCTTTCAACTACCTTCCCCTTTTCTTCCTACAGTCTAGATCTCCAAGTTCTACTTCCCAATCCTTTTTGAAAACTCGTCAATCTTCTTTCATCCTTTTCATATCTGTCTGAATTATCCTTGTTTCTATTCCTTCTTCAACCCAGAAATTGAATTTATGCTTGAATATGAAATCAAAAATTGTTACAGTTCGGTTTTACCTCAGTTTCTACTAAGTCCCACCACATGCATCCCCATCCTGTTTGGTCCAAATCCTTCTTAATTGCCTATATGATTTCCTTCTTTGGCTCAAACTCTCTTCTTTTCTCCCATTACCCTATGGCAGATATATTGAAAGTCACGGACAAAAGTTAACCAGGATGAAGGGTGGGGATTGAGTTGTGATCTGTACCATTGGAGAGACCACCCACATTGATGAAAGGATCAATACAAGGAAGATTGAAATTTTAAAGTACTGAAACATATAACCTGATAACTTTGCTGCTTCCAAAAATTCTCCCTTTAATGAGTAGTCCATTTATGGCCACTGAATTATTTATGTATCCTCTTTCGGGTCATACACCTTTGTTTGAAGACCTTTACTATCATGAAGATAACAAATTTAGTAACAGAATTGCATTGAGGAATGTTCATTGCATAGCTGAGACTGTTTTTTTGAGCAGGGACTATGAGTAGAAAAAGCCTCAGAACAGAGAGGAAAAACCCTCAAAGAGCCTGAGGGAGCCAGGAACATCAATTTAACAAATGAGTCCTCAGTGGACACAAAGCTCCCTAAGGAGCAGTTGCTGAGCTCTGTTTCAATACTGTTTATCGCCACTTTCTGGTGATGTTTGGTTATCATACATTTTTGGGAAGTTACCATAATAGCTCCTTCTCTTGGCTGAACTTTTTGGAACTTATTATCAAATGTGGTTACAATGAATCCTGAAGTAATACTTATTTGGCATGGGAGAGAGATTAAAAAAAAACAAAACATAGTCATCCAAAGTAGTGAAAGTCCATTTATTCAGCTGTGGTAAATTATACCCAATCAACACTGGGACTTTCGTATAACTTGTTCTTAGAATCAGGAGTTCAACTAGTTTAGGTCAGAAAGCTGAACTCTCTTAAGGGCACAATTGTGATAAATTTAGAAAATGATGCTTTGACCCAAATGCAGAAAAGTAGTTTTAGTTTTGTTGTTTATGGTTATAATGAGTGAGCTGACCACAGGACTAAAGTTAGAAATAAGTCAAAATTTTATTAACTTACCATAAATTAAAAAAGATTATGTGGGTTGTGGTTTGAGTGAAACTGGCAACTATAGTCACAGTAGGATAATGAAAAGAACCCTAAGAAACGTATTTGTGGATGAAACAAGCTCGAAAATTAAAAAAGTATATTATAAAAGGATGTATACTCATATTTTTGATGAAGGGAAACTAATGAAGGGAACTGATGAGAAAATTTGAAAAGAAACATGTCCATTATTTGAACAACTTTCAATAATTTGTGAATCAGTCCAGGAAATCTAATGGTAGAATAATATCAAATTTAGGATACAGAAGTAATCTAATGAGAGAAGGCATGAAAATACTCAAAAACTAACTCATTAATAACTATTTGAGAATGTATACTCTGTGGGAGCTTTGCAGAGAATCTCACAGGACATAAAACTAAGGATTTTGCTTTGTCTTTAGACCCAGTGACTTTCTGGTGACTTTCATTAGATAGGGTTAGAAAGTATTTCATCAAATGTCTATTCCCTGTTGGCAGGAACAGTAATCCTAAATTGCTACTGCAATCAAAGGGAGCTTGTTAAATAAAGGAATGATGTATATTGTTGTCATTCACCCTGGCATTGAGATTGTCATACAAGGAAGTGCTCATGGCTTCCACCACACCACACAGTCCTAAAACTTACAAAGGCTGCTTCTCTTTTTTTTTTTCTCCAAGTAACATTTTATTTCTTCCCAATTACTACAAAAACAACTTTAACATTCATTCTTCAAAAAATTTTAAGTTTTCTCCCTCCCTTCCTTCTGTACCCCCTCTCTGAGATGGCAAACCACTGGATATAGATTATGCATGTACAATCATGAAAAACATATTTCCAGATTAGTCATGTGATGAAAGAGAACACAGTGCCGTGACCTCCTGCAACACACACACACACACACACACACACACACACACACACAAATGAAACATAGTATGCTTTGATCTGCATTCAGACTTTATCAGTTCTTTCTGTAGCAGCAGATAGCATTTTTCATCACACATCCTTTGGAATTGTCTTGAATCATTGTATTATTGAGAATAGCTAAATCATTCAGAATTGATCATCATCCAATATTGCTGTTACTATGTACAATGTTCTCCTGGTTCTGTTCCCTTTACTCTGTATCAGTTCAAGTCTTTCCAGGTTTTTTCTGAAATCATCCTGCTCATCATTTCTTAGAGCACAATAATATTCCATCACAATCACATGCCACAACTTGTTCAGCCATTCCCTAATTGGTGGACATCCCCTCAATTTCTAATTCTTTGCTACCTCAAAAAGAGCTGCTACAGATATTTTTGTACAAAATAATCTTTTCCTTTAAAAAAATATCTTTGGGGGGGGCAGAGCCGAGATGGCGGCGTAGCAGCAGCAACATATCACAGCTCTCACATAGCCACCCCAAAATACCCATAAAACAGGACTCTAAACCAATCCTGGAACTCCAAAATGCACACAAAGATACTTCCCACTAAAGTCAGCTCAGCTACGAGGAACCATATCAGCACTGCAAACCAAAACCAGCCTGGCCTGAAGCCAGGCTGTGCCCCAGGGGCGGCTGGACAGGAGGAGTGGAGGAGCCTCTCAGGTGAGTGGATTAGCAGCAGCTGTGAGTAGAGATTGCGAAAGGGGGAGATAAGCAGTATGGTGAAAGGCCTCCAGAGTGGAAAAGCAAAAAGGCAGAGGTTTTGCACCCGCCTCCGCATTGTAGCTTCCTGCCCTCGGCCTGCAGACAGCAGGGGGACTTAGCCATTGTGCTCAGGCCAGTGCTCTCGCATTGAGTGGCCTGGATCCAGATCGCCATCTTGGGCCTCCATCTTGGAGTCTTCATTATCCAGTCAGCCAGAAGTATTTAGGAAGAGTCCCAGCATCTTCCTGAGAGCTATGGCAGCCGGGAGGACCCTAGCAGTTTGGGACAGAGCTTTTCCTTCTGGAAGCAGAGCCCCACAGAGATTTAAAAAAAAAATCAC
>CM053584.1:78556282-78583517 GCA_028627135.1 Pseudochirops cupreus
GGAGCTGTTCTTACTTTGCTTCTTATGCTTATTCTTACTTATGGTTCTTCAGACTGTGATTTCTTTTTTAAATCTCTGTGGGGCTCTGCTTCCAGAAGGGAAAGCTCTGTCCCAAATTGCTGGGATCTTCCCGGCTGCCGTAGCTCTCAGGAAGATGCTGGGACTCTTCCTAATTACTTCCAGCTGACTGGATAATGAAGACTCCAAGATGGAGGCCCAAGACGGCAATCCAGACCCAGGCTGCTCAACGCGAGAGTACTGGCCTGAGCACAATGGCTAAGTCCCCCTGCTGTCTGCAGGCTGAGGGTGGCAAGCTACAATCGGAGGCGGGTGCAAAACCTCTGCCTTTCGCTTTTCCGCTCTGGAGGCCTTTCACCATACTGCTTATCTCCCCCTTTCACAAATCCCACTCACAGCTGCTGCTAATCCACTCACCTGAGAGGCTCCTCCACTCCTCCTGTCTAGCCGCCCCTGGGGCACAGCCTGGCTTCAGGCCAGGCTGGTTTCGGTTTGCAGTGCTGATATGGTTCCTCGTAGCCGAGCTGACTTTAGTGGGAAGTATCTTTGTGTGCGTTTTGGAGTTCCAGGATTGGTTTAGAGTCCTGTTTTATGGGTATTTTGGGGTGGCTATGTGAGAGCTGCAATATGTTGCTGCTGCTACACCGCCGTCTTGGCTCTGCCCCCCCCCCCCCACCAATTCTTGATAGTGTTATCTGATAATGTCATGAGATGTTACCTCCTCCAGTAGGCCATCCAAATGTTCAGATATTTGGAGAGGCAGAAAGATTTTCACATAGCCTCATGAAATAACATTAAATAGAGCACCCATTCTTAAATTCCTCCCTCGTACTACCATAGAAAAAACCCAAATATACAAGTCTCCAGGGTCTTGAGTCTGGCAACCAGAGTGAAGGACTGTAAGTAGGGCAGAACTATTCAGTTCTGGGTCCCAGTTACATAATTACTCATGATGACTTCCTTTCAACTTCTAATACAAAACTCCACCTAACAACTCCCTTGTGCATGATCCTAGTGAAAAGAAAAGCGATGTTAGCAGAAACAAGTTTGTCCAATTTCTGAGTGGTGCAGATGAGTAGGGAGCTCTTACCTGATCTCAGAGGACTTGGGTAAGTACTTTGTTGTATATATACACACCTAGAAACTGTGTCTTCCTGTGGGAGAATTCGTGTGTAGTCTCCTTTTCACACTTTGTGCAGGAAAGCATGTGTCAGTTGCTTTCATTCCTTGATTCGTGTATGTGAAATATTTAGCATACTTTTAAATAATGTGAGAATCTTTGATGTGCAAAGTGATTTACTAATAGTAATGTATAGCAACACACATTACCCTGCAGAATCCTGATTAGTAGGCTAATTGTAATGAGCAACAGATAAATTTCACTTTTGCGAGCCATAGGAATTTCTCAGGATTTTAAGCTTAGGGAATAAGAGAGGACTGAATAACCCTATAATTATTTTCTCCCCTCTGTTCCATTCCCTCCCTTTACAGTAGCATAGAAACTGTGATAATATAGAACTACTGCTTCATGTACCCTAATTTTCACTCCTTTTCTTCTCCCACTAAGCCCCAGGACTAGGGTATCTTACTAACCTTTTGCTACATCTACCACTTATATCTCTACTGTATTCTCATTATCCAGCTCAGCCCACAGAAAAAGATAAAGGTTTTTTTTAAATCATGCATTGCTCTCCTCTCTGAAATATTAACATAATCCTTCTTATGATGTATTTGAGCATTTTACTACAAAGCACTAAGTGGGGGAATAAAGCAAGGGTCTCCAAACTTTTTTTTTTCCATCCCAGGCCCCAGCAGTAAAACAAACAATCAAAAAAAAAAAACAGACAATCACATCATATGTTTGTCGCATCCAGTCTGTGGCTACTCAGACAACTTCCATTTACCTTAAGGTTGGACACCCATAAGGGAAATCACTAGTCTCAGTGACAGATCACTCTTGAATTCCTGTGGGTGTACTTCCCATTAACAATCAGCCATCCAGTTTCAATTGGCTTTTAGCAATGGTAAGATGGTACAGGAGGAATAAAACATTGGTATAATATATCCATCCCCCTCCCCCCAAGCCTGAGGCATTCCCTCACATAAATATGCACAGGTCTATGAGAAGAGTGGGCTCAAACATGAGGACAGTGAGGATGGAGAGAGAGAGAGAGAGAGAGAGAGAGAGAGAAAGAAAGAAAGAGAGAGAGAGAGAGGGAGAAATGAGACTGAGACTGAAACTGAAATTAAGATAGGCATTGACAGTGAAACTAGCACCAACTGGGAGAAACTCTTCTCCCCAAGAGCAGTGTTCTCTGAAATGGGAATTTTCAGCTCTTGACTCTGGAATCCTTCCCTAAAGACATAGATTCATTCACCACTTACCTTACTACTGACTTTATACAAAAGCCTGAGGTATATATGATTCTTTTAGCAAATCAAAAGCTCTTTCTTATCTGGTGTCATGTGCCCTCATCCAGTGGCCCAAAATCTTATAAAAATCTCTCCTCAATTAAGAATTGGCTAATAGATAACAAAATTCTGGACCCTCTGTGATATATTAATTGGGATTAGGATTGAAACCTATACCCATTTATAGTTTATTTCTTCATACTTATATATATATGTATATATATGAATACATGTATAACATTATTATGTATATACTATACTATTATGTATATACTATGTATATACTACTATAATAATAATTAGTTGATTAAAAAAGACATAAAACAGAAATAAATAGGGACAAGATAAAGATGAAATGATATTTCATCCTGGAGGAAACAGAGTTTATTTAGGAGGGATACAACATGATCTATCTTTAAAATAGCAGTTTGGCTGTTTATGAAGTATATATTGGAGTAAGGAAAGATGAAGTAGGAAATCATGTACCAGGCTTTTGTAGTGGTCTGACTGAGAGGAGATTAAGATCTGGACAAGGCCAATGGCTGCATGAGTAGAATACTTGGGCATGACTGGTTATAGAGGGTATGAGGCTGGATTGATGCTTCGGTTCATCTCCCTTCGATCCAGTCGTGTCATCTCTGCCCCTTGGCTCATGCCAAAGGTGAGTCTTTGCTGCTATACGATTCAAAGAGCTTTGCATCATTTTGATATATGCATAAGAGAAAGCTTTTTGGAAAAAAAGACTTTAAGGAACTTTTTTTTTCTCTACCAAATAAAAAGCACTTTGTGGTTAGTAAACAAGAGGCACAGTAGAATTTTGTGTCCTCTACATCTTTCAGTAATTAATCCATCATCTAAATGTGATCTCCTGTATAAAGATGCTCATAAAGATTTATTTATTTGTTGCTAATACCCTCAACATGGATGCCCTCAATAGGAATTCTATCATTCTGATAAAAATTCTATGTAGATGGGAAGATAAGTATATAGGTCAGTAGTTACTTTTAGACTATCTTTTTTGTTTGTTATTAATATGGACCAGTAGGGTTTCTCCTATGATTTTGATGGCTTCCCTTCCTTCAAGTATCTTGTGAACTGACTTCTCAATGTCATCACAACTATGCTACTTCCATAACAAATATTTTCCTATGTACAACTGGTTGAATCTAAATGTCTTTTTTCCTATCTTTGTTCTCATTACTACTATTTCTGTTTTCTTTTTTCTAATTTATTTACTTTTAGCTTACCACATTCAGTTCTACAAGTTTTTGAGCTCCTAATTTTCTCCCCCTCTGTCTCTCTCCCCCCCCCCATGGTGGCATGCAATCCCATATAGACTCTACATATACTTTCACATTAAACATCAGTCAAATTGGAAAGAATTATAACCAATGGAATGAATAATGAGGAAGATCAAAACAAAACAAAACAAAAAGAGAGAGAACAAGTAGTTTGCTTCAATCTGTGTTCAGGCTCCATAATTCTTTCCCTGGATGTGGATAGCCTTTCCCATCATGTCTTTTGGAGTTGTTTTACAATCTTCTATTGCTGAGAAAAGTCCAGTCTATCAGAGTTAGTCATCACAGATACCATGTATCTGTAATTGTGTACGGTGTTCTGGTTCTGTTACCCCTTGCTCAGCATCAATTTATTTAAGTCTCTCCAGGTTATTATGAAGTCCGTCTGATCCTCATTTCTTATAGCATAATAGTATTCCATTATATTCATATACCACAACCTGTTCAGCCATTCCCCAGTTGAAGGGCATCTTCTTGATCTCCAACTCTTTGCCACCACAAAAAAACAGCTGCCATAAACACTTTTGTACATATGGGTCCTCCTCCCCCTTGTATGATCTCTTTGGAATACAGTCCTAGAAGTGGTATTGCTGGGTGAAAGGGTATGAACATTTTTATAGCCCTCTGGGCACAGTTCTAAATTGCTCTCCAGAATGGTTGGATCAGTTTGCAACTCTACTGACAATGTTCTAATTTTCCCACATCTTCTACAACTTTCCTCATTTTCCTGTTCTGTCATGTTAGCTAATCTGACTGGTGAGATGTGGTACCTAAGTTGTTTTGATTTGCATTTCTCTAATCAACAGTGATTCAGAGCATTTTTCCATATTATTATAGATATCTTTAATTTATTTCTCTGAAAACTGCCTGTTCATAGCCTTTGACCATTCATTAATTGGGGAATGACTTGTATTCTTATAAATTTGACTCAGTTCTCTGTATATAGAAATGAGACCTTTATCAGAGACATTGGTTGTAAAAATGCTTTCCCAGTTTTCTACTTCTCTCCTAACCTTGGTCACATTGGCCTTGTTTGTACTAAAACTTTTCAATTTAATTTAATCAAAATTATCCATTTTGCATTTTGTAATGCTCTATATCTGTTTGGTCATAAATTCTTCCCTTCTCCATAAATCTGACAGGAAATCTATTCCTTGATCTCCCAGATTGCTTATAGTATCAGCCTTTATATATAAATTGTGAATCCATTTTGACTTTATTTTGGTTTCTATTTTCTTTAAAGCACATTTATTTTCATTAAGGTATATCTAGTATGATAACATTATAGGTCAAGTAGAGCGACTTCACTTTCATTGATAGTTTAAAAAAAATGCTGTTGAAATTTTTCTTTTTCTATAAAGGAGATGGTCCTTGATGTTCACAGCTCAATACTAGTTCTCCAAGACTATTTTTGTCCTTCCCACTCCAGTCTTGAGTCAATTCTCATCCACAGGTTCTAATTCCTGAGGCTCCTTCCTTAAGAGATTGTCTCCCAGTATCTGTTTGAATGGAATGTGTCTCAACTTCTTGAACTCTCCAACTGACATTCCAACTATTGAATAGGTGCCTCTTTCTGGCTAAGTAGCTCTTCTAGTCAAGACCATGGCCATTGTGGGGAGGGAGATAAAGAATTGCTTTCTTCCCTTCCCACCACAGGAGCACTCAGTTACTTTGTATCAGCCTTTGAGATCCTATGTGACATCCCTATGTATTGTAAGAACACTCCCATATCAAAAGCATAGTGTGCTGTGCCCTCTCCCTTCCCTCTTTACCTAGGAGCCCCTGTGTTCTCAACCTAGACTGGAACAGAATAAATTTCAGCCCTGGGGACCCTGCACGTCTAAAAGAAAGGTCAACTTCATTTTCCCCATTCTCATTGTTTTTTAAAACATACATATGCTAGTGCACTAGGAAAATTACTTAAAAGTTAGGTTTATCATCTCTATAAAAAGGGAAGAATAGAAAGGTATTCAATATATAATATAAATCAAGTATGGAACATCTATTTATTTTCTCTATACAAAAGAAATACTATGCTCAAGAAGTTCACAAGCACATGTTAATAGGTATAAAACAAAATACTGCAAATTACTGTATAATACCAGGAGGTTGAGATTGAAAGCACTCAAAGCCTGAAGCGTTTTGCAGTTCTGTTAAAATATTATTTCATATTTCTTCTCAGTTCTGCACTGTTCAAAGAATGCCTTTCATTCAGGTTCATATCTTCTGGCAAATTATACCAAGGATTGGGTTCCTCTTCTGTAGGTAGTCATCTACAACTCCCCATTGCTGCCAGTCAGCTTTGCCCAAGGGACTTATTATCTCTAGAACACTCAAACTCATAAGGTTGCCTCCAAGGTTAGAAACATCTGTCTCTGGATCACTGTCCACTTACTTATGCTGATGGAAGAAACATAAAATAGAAGTGGCACCTAGGAACCCAGTTGAACTCAAGCTACCAGGTTCTCACAGTTCTGCCTCAGTTGAAATACTTGGCTGTCTTTTCCTTAAGGGAATACTGAGTGCTTTCATGCTCTCTTCATTTTAAAGCCAATGAGCATTTCCTAGCTGTTTTAGAAAAGGCAGAACTCTTTGCCTGAGATCAGCAAAAATCCTCCCCTCAGGTTCTCCTGTCTCCAGCAGAATATCCTCAGCCAGTATTAAAAGGACTGGACATAGTAATTGACACAAAAATTTATAATTTTACTCTGAAATAAATATTGTAATCCTACTATATATTTTTTTATTTTGGATAAAAAAGCGAACTGTGTTAATTGACTGAGTGTGATCCTTTGGAGTAATCTTAAATTATGATCCCTTTAGTAATTAGAGGTGCCTAGTTCTTCAGAGCAGAGTGTAGGGTCCTCCTAGCTAGGTAATACTGTCATTTTAATCTTTTCTTTGAACTGAATGTCCAGACCTTACCCTATCTTATGACACATTCCATGTTTCTCCAAATTTTCATCACTGTAGGCTCAATTATAAACCAAGTAATAGTTATTTGCCTAATAACTATCAGATACTTTTGTCTTTGGGACACTCCAGCTTTCAGGCCCTTAGTCTCTTCTATTCTCTCAGGTAGAAGAGTAGGTGAATGGGTAGTGAAAAGAGGGGATAAGGACATTATCTCTTTCTTGCTTGGTCACATTTTTGGTCCCTTCATAAGCAGATATAGCCATCCCATAGCCTTGGATTAGCTATGAATCACTCCCTTACATGAGTTTTCCATGCACAGCCAAACTTCCCCATGCCCCTCCCCTCTTCAGTGTCAAAACCATAGATAAGAATCAACTTAGGGTGCTATCATCTTTATTCATTGCTTCCCTTATTATCCTTAATGGGGAGATAACCATGGCAATGTAAAATATGTTGGTACTAGATGTTAATCCTAGATCTCAGCTTTTCTAATTGGCTGTGCTTATCCTAGGCAGAGGGAGGCTTTAGGGAAAAATTAACAATGATAAAAATAACCAAAACTAGCATCTATATAGATCCTTAATGTCTGCATTATTCTTAGGCTAATCTTGTGAGGTAGGTGTTGTTATTAACCCCGTATTTCAGATAAGGAAACTTGAGGTAGAAGTTAGGTGACTTGTCCTGGATCACCTAGTTAATGATGCTGGATTTAAACTCAGGTCTTCCTGACTCATGCCCAGCTATACTACCTGACTACCTGTTCTTAACCTGGGGTATGTGGATCCTCCATGAGGTTCATGGGTAATTCAGCTTACCCTCTCCCTTATCCTCTCTCTCTCTCTCCCTCTCGGTCTCCCTCCCCTTCTCCTCTCCAAAGGAAGGTAAATTTTGATGGCGAAAAGCTGCGCAGTTAAATTGGGGTTTACTCTCTCGATTTTCCTTTCCTTTCCTTTTCTTTTCTTTCTTCCTTCTTCCTTCTTTCCTTCCTTCTTTCCCTCCTTTCTCTTCTTCCTCCCTTCCTTCCTTCCTCCCTTCCTTCCTCCTTCCTTTCCTTCCTTCCTTCCTTCCTTGCTTCCTTCCTTCAAGACCAAACCTTAAACCCATTTCATTTTCTAGTTCATAGATTAGACAACAATAGGTTCCTCTTAATGGCTAAATTCTGGGCCCTCCTGACTGTAAATGTGAATGTAAATGGTAATTGTTTCTCTTTTGGTCAGCAACCCTGAGAGTCTTCACCTCCAGGTTTGATTTTTTTTTTAATTAAAGGGGTCATTTCTTGATTCAGTTCTTAAAGAGGACTATTCATTGAATGGGTATTACATCACTCAAAGTGAGAACCTGAAAAGACGTTAGTCCACAAAGGCCAGAGTCTCCCATTGCATCCTAGGCCATCTGCAGGCGTCTTGATGAATATTTGACCACTGGACCAAGATGGCTCTGGAGGAGAAAGGGAGGCTGGTGACCTTGCGACAGCCCTCCCCCACTCAAATCAAAGTTAATTACAAGTCATGTCATCATCTCCTTGATGTCATGGTCCTCTTCAAGAATGAAGGACAAACACAATCAGAAAGTCCATGAGACCTTGGATAGGGAAAACAAAAACAAACAAATAAAAATCCTTATTTTCATTAAAGGCTAACTGAAATTTCACCTTTCCTTAGATGCTTTAAAAATGTGGTCCTGAGAAGGCCTCACCAAATTGCCCAAGGGGTCCAACACACACACACACACACACACATGCATACGCACACATGTACACACAAACATGCACACGCCCATTTAAAAAACAAGGCCCCAAAGGACTTGACAATTTTCTTACTCTCCTTTCCCTATGTTTGGTTTCTTGATTTGGCCTTGAAAAAAGGTATAAAATGTGTCATTTTGCAAAAGAGTTAAATCCTTTTCCCTTCAAGTAACCCATACTTTCTCCCCCACCCCAATTGTTGGTTTTCTCCCTGAATTTCTTTGATAATTTATGCTGGCACTTGCAAACACTCAGCTATCACAGCTCTAGCTTCTACAAATAGTCGAAGGCAACCTGGGAGGATATGAAAAGCTTTTATTCAGCCTGATCTATCCAGCTGTGCATGAGTCTCAATTGGCATGAGGTTCAATTCAGATAAGGATCCAGGAATAAAGATGTTTTTCCAAATTATATGAACATTTCACAGTTCCCTGCCAGTTTCCTATAATTCTCTTTTCTCAATCTGCTATAAGCTTCAGCTAAAATGGACAGAAACAGAATATCTGTCCCCCAAACATGCCCAGGGCTTTCCTTCCTTGATGCCTTTGATCATCCTCTTTTTTCATCCTAGAATGCTCTTTCCTCACCTTTTGGATTTCTTCCTATTGTTTAAAACCCAACTCAATCCATTCTCTCTTCTCCTCTGTCAGTAATCCCCCTTTCTTTCCTCCTTGGTCTCACATTGCTGTGACATTGGACTTGGAGTTACCAGAGATCTGTGTTCAAACCTCACCTTGGGCACTACCCAATGGCAGGTCATTTAATTGCTCCAGGCTTCTGTTATTCCTATTATTAAGTCATTTTAGTTATGTTTGACCCTTCATGACCCCATTTGGGTTTTCTTAACAAAGATCCTGGAATGATTTGCCATTTTCTTCTCCAGCTCTTTTTACAAATGAGAAAGCTGAAGTAAACAGGGTAGAGTGACTTGCCGAGGGTCACTGTAATGGGAATGGGAATGGGAATGGGAATTTGAAGATCTCTCTTGCCTCTTAATAAGCCTGGGGGAATTTGAAGACCTTCCCTGCTTTGACAACATACCCTGCCCCCTAATAACTAAATATAATCACATGGAGATTGTAGAGGGAGGAGTTTGCTGAGGGGTGGAACAGAGTCCACAGGAAGCTGGGAGTCAGAGCCAGAGAGATGGTGGGAGAGAGAGGATGCTCAGACAAGGAGTTAGTCAGGATTATGAGTAAAATATTGATCTTGTATTGGTTTGAGGGAAGGCTAAAGGATGGCATGATTCTCTTCTATGCTGTGTTACATTAATTTCTATGTTGCTTTGATGGATTCAGTTTCCTAGTGTTGAGATTTGGTTTTCTGGTGTCTGAATAAATATTTTGCTTCTGTCTTCTATATGGAGATCCTGCCATATTTTGTAATTGAGCACAACATGGGAATATTTGCAGTCACAGTTGGTATATTTATCGTGATTGTGTGAATATTGCATTGGCATTACACTCACCCAGCTAGCAAGTATCTGAGGCCTGATTTGAACTCGGGAAGATGAGTCTTCCTGACTCCAGGCCCAATACTCTATCCACTGTGCTTCCTAGTTGTCCTGATTTTCTATTATTCATCACCAAAACTGGGAGAAAATTATTTTCATGCATATTATATCATCTCTTAAATTAGGGCATCAAAAACCAAATCAGAAATTATTTTCTCTTTTATCTCAACACAATTCTTACTCCAAGTAGTCATCTCAAAGAAACATCTTGTTTAAAACTCTGACTGAGTGGTGGATAAACTATATAAGGTAACTCAGATAGTAAGCAGCAAAGCCTATATCAAACCTAAGTGCTCTATCAATTTCACATTCTTTCCATTATATCACCAATGGCTTCATGCCCTCACCCTGGTTGACATGCACGGCCAGTTTTTATGCAAGTCTTCAATTTGCCCCATGTTTCAAATGATAGGTTGAGTGAGTAGTCAATAGTCTGCCTCATTTGGGCACAATCAAACTGAGGAAGGGGTGGCATAGCTACCATAAAGAATCCTCCCTGATCTAATAATCTATACTCTCTAACCTTTTGTATGAGGCAGGGAAGGGAAGGTTGAGATGGGAAGAGTGATGGTCTTAAGGTAGGTCCCAGGAAAAGCACACAACAAGACCTAGCAGTGACCCAGGATGGAGCTAATGCTCAAAGATGGTGATTCCATTGTTGTGGAGTGTCAGAAGGCACTGTGAGAAGGTTTCAGAGGCCTGCTGTACCAAATAATGTACACAGTGTTCTCCAGGAAGAAGTATACCCAAAACCTGCCTATGCCCCAGAGCAAAGGCCAGTTTGTCCCCATCTTAGTTATATCTCTGGATATAAGGCATTAGTGGGTGGAAGTGGCTTTAAGTGAGCCATAAAGCCTTACAGAAAGGCATTATGGCATGATGGTTAGAAAGCCAGCCTTGAAATCAGAAAGATCTACATGATAGTCATACCTCAGATAAATACTACCTTTTGTACTATGAACAAGTCACTTGTCAGTGTCCCAGATAAGTCTGTAAAACTATTAGTTTCTGGTCAGTTGTCGATTGGCATCAGTTATGGTTGTTTCTCTGAAGTTTCCCCAAACCATTGAAATCACAGATCTGTTATGGTAAGGGAATTTGAAGATCTTCCCTGCCCCTAATAGGCCTCACTTGGAGCCCAACAAGAGAAGCTTGCTTAGGGGAGACTTGTTTTTCAGGAAGGCACAACTTTTCTTACTTCATAACTAGGCAGTGCATCACAAGGGTTGTGAAGTTCTCTGACTCTGGAAAAGGCTATATATACCTCTGAAGTGATGTTTTGCTTTGGGGCACACTTATGGGAAGAATTGTGTGATTTGGCCAGATGAGACTGGCCAAATTGAGCCCCCCAGCTTTGAAAACCCAGATGCTTCTCTCTCTGGTAACTAACTGTACATATGTGATGGTCAGACAGCTAGAAGCCCTGTCTGTTCAATTGTGTTATTTTCTGTCTGTATTTTTTGTCTGCTTGGAACTTCTGTTTGTATCCTCTGAAGTTCCGGGTGCTGATTTTTCACCCTGAATTAGGTAAATGATATATGTTTGATTAAAGTAAGATTTTTAACCCTTTTTGGGGTTAAAAGCAGATCAAAGAACCTTTTCTAGCAGCCTTCCTGGGTATGCCAGGGTGCTTACAGCTATAAAGTCCAAATAGAACACACCAGAACAAAAGCAAATTTAAAATCCTACCATGCTTTGTACCTTGCAAGCAAAGACCACATGCTTATGTGTTTGTTGTTTAACCTGAGATGGAACAAGATTTTGGTATGTGTCAGCTGAAATTTTCCTACACCTCAAAAACTTACACATTTATTTCTAAATATGGTTAATTTTTCAGGGGAACTTGTATTTTCTCTCCAAATTGACTTGTCTGACACATGTCACACCTAACTCCCCACTGAACTGGAAAAAAGTGACTTACTGTTAAAAGCCTCCCCAAACAGATTTTTCAACTCTTTCCATTTTTGTAATGTCAGAAGCTTTGATGGCATCAAAGGTCATTCTCTTATCAAATACCAGGCATAGCTATCTGATATGCATGCTGACATGTTCCAACACTTACATACAATACTTTAAAGAGATTTGAAGTGATTTATTTTGATCATACTTTTAAAAAATGCAACTAAACAACTCTTAGATTTTTGTGAGTCTGGGAAAACTAAGTACTTGCAAAGAAAAAATAACTAAATTTAACTCTTCTACACTTTTTTTAGTTTGTCATTCGTGTTGGTTCTTCCATTTAGGAGAGAATAAAATTACCTAATAACTTAAGTGATTTATTCACTTTGGTCTTCTGGTCAAACTCATTGGCAGAACAAGGCTTGTAATTTTTAAAGATGAGCTTCTAATCCAACATAGTAAATCACAAGAGAAGAAGCAGCCTTCAAAATGGAAACCATCAGAATGTTGGACCTCGTTTGTTTTGGTTTTGTTTTTTGTTTTTTTGAGAATCCTTAAAGATAGTATGTTAAGAGGTGGAAGCAGAGAAGAAGGCAACAAAAGAAGAAAGTCAGTGCCCCTAGGCCTCCCTACTATCAACCAAAGTATCACATTTTACCTAGGCATCTACCTTCTGGGAATCCCCTCTCTCCGTGATTATCTCTTACCTCCCTAACCATCCTGGCACTAATAATTCTAAGTACTGGAGACCATCTTAAACTGGTGCTGAGCTCATCAAAAGCAAATAACAGGAAGATGCAAGAGAATGCTTAGTGAGTTTAGTCTTTCCTCTGAAACCAGCATGAGAGAGGTCTCCTCCATGTGGTGGATAATACAGTTATACTCAGAGACCTAGTTTCAAAAGTTAGCCGAGCATTTGCTAGGGTTCTGAGCAAGCCTCTTTGAACTTCAGTTTTCTTATCATTCAAGATTCCTTATCTTTAAATAGTAATTAAAAGGAACACTCACCTCACAAAGTTGTTTTGAAGAAAAAAACAACATAATGTAAGTTGTTATCATTGTATCCCCATAGAGGAAGTTATTAACCCAAATTAATCTCTAATTGCTAGAATATGTGAAGAGAGAGGTTTTTGAGCAGGGGAAAGCCTGGTGTTCTATGCTCAGCCGGGAATATTTCCTGGATACCCTGCTTCACCTCTTCTCTCTGTCTCTCACACAAACATACACAATATCCCACCCTCATCCTCCTAAACATTCTTACACACACACACACACACACACACACACACACACACACCTCTCTCTCTCTCTCTCTCTCTCTTTCATCTCTCATCCACATATAAACACACACATAACTGCAGGGAAAAAAAAAGAAAAGAAAACCAGTGTTTAAGAACGGAATCAAGTTAGTTTCATGGCCTACCACTATCAAGGTGCAAGGATTGTTTCGCTATAATTCTGTAAGATAAAAATTTCTCTATTTCTCCATTCGACTATGGGTGCTTGAGAGCAGCTACTGGCTTTTGCTTTTCTTTATATACCCAGTTCTTAGCACATGCCTGGAACATAGTAGGTACTTAGTAAATGCGTATTAACTGACTATTAAAGTCCACATTAACCAGGCATTCCAGTTGCTCTTGATCAACAATTAACTAAGGGCAAAAAAAGGGGGAGTCATTTAAGGAAAAGTATGGATCAATCAGGTAATCACTACTCATAATTCATTCTGTTTATAGGGGCTTCCTGCATAGTTCATATAATAACTTCTTCCTTAAATGATATGGAATATAATTTTCCCTATAGCTTTCTCCTTGAGGGAAACAAACTACATGAAAGCATCAAAATCTGTAGTATTTCCCACTCCCCACATAAGAAAGAAAAACCCAGACTTATTGGTCCCTCTTCCTGTTCATTTTGTACACAAATATGGTTAGCTATGACCAGCAAATGGCCTTAGCGTTCCAGGAAATAAAAACTGTAACTAGATTATTGATGCTCCTGCTAATGCTATAAAGCCTCCCTTGCAGCCTCCCCTCCCCATTCCTCACTCTGCTTCCAATTCTCTTTAGTTATGTGTGTGTGTGTGTATGCACTCACGCACACATGCATACACACGCACACACACAAATTCAAGTAAGAAAACACAGAGTCTATTTTTCCATTTTAGTTAGGCATTATATGGTTATCTTTTTGATATAATTTTACCAGAAAATTTAATATAGTAAATTCTATTGAATTACTTTGGGTGAGTAGGGCTGGCTGGCCTTAGAATGAAAGGAGAATTGTTTTGAATACCCTCCCCTTCCCAGGCCAATGTAAGCCAGTCTCCACGCTTGGAGTTCACAGGGAGGGGGCTTTTAGCAGTGTGGGGTGTATAAAATGCTGGGTCTAATTCTTTCTACATTTATTACTGTCTAACCCACAGTGCAGAGAATAGAGAGGTTACTCATATGATTCCTTGCATCTTTCACTCTCGACACATGCTAGGAATTGGTCACGATTGCCAGAATTGAGGGGAAGCATACAAAAATAAATGAGGCTACCCCCAGAGGTGAAATAGTGGTCATGTTCAGTCCTGAGGAAGTGCATCCCATATCCCACCCATGGCTGCTTTAAAATGACACTCCTCCCCGGCTTTGAGCTATGAGATCGGAATCTTTTAATTAGCTGAATGTATGGATTGGACCTCTCCATCTTCTCCTGTGGAATGAGAGTCAACACAGCCTTTGTCTTTGGGAAAATAGACTGTGCTTGTACAGAGAGTGGAGACTCATTCGTTTTGCTGTGGTAGGAGACATTTAACAGCTGTGTTTATACTGGCAGAGAAGTTGGATATTAGGTGGCAGGACTGAGGTTTTCAGTTGCATATCACTGTTCAGACTTTGTGCACTTTCAGCCCATTTCCAAGGAAACCTGTTATTTATTATTTCCCTTGGTATCATTAA
Organism: Pseudochirops cupreus; assembly: GCA_028627135.1. NCBI lineage: Eukaryota > Metazoa > Chordata > Mammalia > Diprotodontia > Pseudocheiridae > Pseudochirops > Pseudochirops cupreus. The sequence continues at coordinate 78,571,028 of CM053584.1, forward strand.
TCATATTTCATGATGTATCACAGTATTTCATCTTGTCCTCCTAAATCCATTCATCTTGGAGTCCATTTAGTAGCTCTTGAACTCCACTTCAAAAACAAAATTATCTTCAGATAATAAAATTTTCTTTTTCAGAAAAAAAAATTATAGGACTGTATAATAACCTCAGTGTTACATACTAACTGAAACCCACAACAGAATGACAATCAGTTTGCGTTGGGTCAAAGTTACATTCAAATTAAAAATACCTTTTTAAAAAAATACATTCATCTTCTGAAAAACAAAGAGTGTTTTCAACAGAATGTCTTCAAAACAAAAAAAAAAGGAAACCTCTGATTTTTGCTTTGTTACTCTTTAAATCCATAAATCTTCCAATAGGGTTGGTTTCATTTTTTCACATGGAAAGTGGGCTGTTAGGGCTACATGAAGAGTCTGTCATCCCTTTGGGAGAAACATGTTGAGAGGTGCCATTAATACTTTAATGATATCTATCCCTGGAGAGCAAAGGACTGTTTTCACCCTGGGTTTATCATGCCTCAGACTCTGACCTCTCATAATTAAACAAAGCACACAGTGGTGATAGTCATTGGTAGCCTAAACCTCTTTGGAATAATGCCACTGAGGGAATTTAATTTTTCTGACTTACCACATAAATTTTGAATGGATAATTGTGAACCCACAGATGAAGTTGAAGGACAGATATTTACTCACAATATACTTCAGAACATCATTGAACCAAATATGAACTTTCCTGCATTATTATCCCATTAGAAATTAATCACAGGTCCCTGAAAAAAAAACTTCTCAAATTTCAGGTATTTACTTTAAATCCTTTGTACCATTCTTCTGTTACATATTTGAAAGCTGGTTCATTTCAATTTATTTGGAGAACTAGTTATAATAACATCTTGTGTTTCTTGGGAGGACATATTTTTAAAAAACTTGGGCTCCTTTAGATGTGTGACAGCTTCATTTTATGCCCATATCCTTCAGTGCCTTGCATAACATGTGGCACATAAAAAGTGCTTAATAATTGCTTCTTGAATTGAATTAAATCTTCAGTCTAATAATGATTTGGAGACATCACAAATGTATGGTCCTTTGGACCTCATAACTTCATCTCACAGTTGCAATGGCCTCAGTGGCAGTATGTGCATAACAAAGTTAGCAAATCAATCAACAAGCATTTATTAAGTACCTACTGCATGCTTGATACTGTGCTAGGTCCTAGGTATACAAAGACGTAAGTGAAACAGTTGCTGCTTAAATTAGAACTCAAATTCTATAGGGATACAACATATCTCCAAATAAATGTGTACACAATATATACAAGATAAATTGAAGTATAATATATGGTAGACACTAGTAGCTGAGTACGTACCATAAATTATACTTCCATTCATCTTGTATATATAATATATATATTGTGTATGCATTTATTTGTGGATATGTTGTATCCCTATAGAATTTGAGTTCAAAATGTAATCTAGTTCTGAGAAGAAAGCTGGAAGCTGAGTTTTGACTGAAATAAGGACCCTAGGATGCAGGGGTAAGGAGAACACATTCAAAGTATGGGGAACAATCTTTACAAAGGCACAGAGATGGGAGATCAAGTTTCATGTATGAGGAATAGCAAGAAAATCATATTAACCTCATTGAAACACATGAAGTGGAGTAACATTTAATACATCTAGAAAGGCAGGGATCATAGTTCAAGAACTGGAAGGTAATTCAGAGACCATCTAGTCCAGTGGTTCTCAACCTGTGGGTCGTGACCCCTTTGGGGATCAAACGGGGTTGCCTAAGACTATTGGAAAACACATATTTCCAATAGTCTTGGGAACCAAGATACCACTCCTCTCTGTCTCCAGGGAGGTCCACCCACATGCAGATACACTCACAAACAAGTATTAAAGGGTCACAGCATTAGGAAGGTTGAGAACCACTGATCTAATCCAACTCTTTGATTTTACATATGAGGAAACTGAGGTCCAGGGAGTTGAAGGGACTTGTGCAGGATTGCACAGTATGTATCAGGTAGGAACTATTATGAAAGCCTTTAAATGCCAAATAGGTCTAATATCCAGTATATATAGGTAACTCACACAAATTGATAAATCATGTAATTGTTAAAACGGTCAAATAATATGAGCAAATATTTCTCAAGAGAATTGCTAATTATTAACCATATGAAATATTTCTTCAAATTGCTAAGATTAACAGAAAAATGCAAATCAAGATCTGAAGCATCACCTCATGCTTAAAAATATGTAACCATGGCAAAAGATGAGAATAATAAATACTAGGTTATAGGAAGACATACATACTAATATATTCACTATTGGTAGAGATATGAATTAGTTCAATTACTCTGAAAAACATTGGAATTAAGCTGAGACTGAAAGGTCCATCCCTTTTGACCCAAAGACCCCACTGCTCACCACGTACTCCAAGATGGACAATAAGCAGGTTCCTGTGGGGAGCCCTGCCATCCTGCAACAGAGCTGAAAAAGAGTTTCTTACCCAGAAACTGAGAGTGCACAAAAGAGATGGGACTCTGAGAGTAGTGGAAAATAGATAGCCAATTTTATACCCTACGTACAAGCTTTTATAAAACACCTCCTAATTGTTTTCCCCTGAGGACACTGTGCAATTCCTTCTTCCCAGGCCTGGGGTGTATATATCATGCTTTTCTTGAGGACATAATGCTCACACCTGTGTGTTTGAGCTCCTCCCTGGGGGGCGGGGAACCAATCCAGGCCAAAAGCAGGCTCTTCAGCTGAGAGGGCTTATTTAGCCATCAGGACCAGAGTCCCACTGGCCTGTGGTCCTTTACAGGTTTCATATAAATGAAAATATTCTTTATAGGAGCACTTTCTGGTAGTGAACAAATAGAAGCAAAGCACATCTATTGTGAAGAGGCTAAACAAATTGTTAAGGATGAATGTAAGAAAAGAAATCCCAAAGGAATTGATGAATATAAAGACTATAAAGAAGCATAAGAAGACTTACATGAATGGATATGAAATCAAGAAAGGGAGTGGCTAGGTGGTACAGTGAATAGGGCACCAGCCCTGGAGTCAGGAGGACCTGAGTTCAAATCCAGCCTCAGACACTTGACACTTACTAGCTGTGTGACCTTGCGTTCCACCCTCAAAAAAAAATGAAGTAAGCAAAATTAGGAGATGGATAGATATGTTTATATTTATCTCTCTGTACACGTACGTACATGCATACACACACAGACATATGTATGAGCAGCAGTGTAAATAGAAAGAACAAATAGTAAAACTGAAAATGAATGCCATGTAATTAAAATAATCAAGTTTGTGCCTGAAGAAAAGATAAGAATACGCTTCTCCTTTCTTTTCAGAATTGGGATACTGTGGATGGGGGATGTTACATTTACTTTCATACTCAATTGATATATTTGTTTTTGGTGAATCACTGGATTTGGTTTTTTTTTGGTTCATTAGAAGGTATTGTCCTCTTCATAAGGTAAGGGACATATATACTTGGAAATTAAGGTGCTATGAAAACAAGCGATCCTTTTTAAAATAGCCCCTGCGTAAAAGTAGCTTACATTCTCCTGAGCAATTGAACTTAAGCTGCTGGAAGGCAGAGATGAGTTCATCTTTTTATCTTTTTAGCCCCAGAACCTAGTGCATGCCCAAGTCAAAGCAGGTATTTCATATGTGCTTATTGCTTGATTAGTAGTACGTGTGAATAGAGAAACATAAACGTGATAATTTGAGGAGAGAGGAAAAAAAAAAACTAGCAACCAGGTAGATCACAGGAAAGTCTTCTAACTCAAGATGGCACATGAAGTGAGCCTTCAAAGAAACTAGGAATGCTAAGGGGTAGGAGAACCATCTTCTAGACATTGAGGGTGGTCTTTACAAAGTCGTAAAGGTGACAGGTATATAATACTGACTCTGGGGAAAAGTGAGTAGGCCAGTATATTTGGAATATAGAGTACATTAAGGGAAATAATGTGAAATAGGCCTCAAAATGTAAACCAGAATCAGATTGTGAAAGGCTTTAATGCCAAGCAGAGGAATTTTATTTTGTCCTAGAGACATAGTTTGTCCTTAAAGGTTTGTGAATGGGAAAGTGGGATGGTTCAACCTGTACTGTAGGAATATCATTTTGGCAGCCATGGGGACAATGGATTGGAGAGGGCAGAATCCAGAAAAATGAAGACCATTTAAGGGACTGTTGCAAAAGGTGATGAGAACCGTTCCTAGGATGGTAGTCACATGATTGGATAAGACATAGGCATGAAAGATGTAAAAATAGACTCAACAAAACTTGGCTGCTGATAAGATGCACAGAGTGAAGGGAAATGGAGAATTGAGCTCTACTCTAAGGTCCTGAACTAGGTTACTGGAAAAATGATAGGGTCCTTAAAAGAAATGACAGTTTCAAAACAGTTTTGTAATATTGCTGTCAGAGACTAGGTTTTTGGACATGCAGAAGACTCAAATTCCTAGAGGATTATCATTTGACAGCATCTGGACAGAAGTTCAGAAAAAAAAATTATTCTGGAAAGAAAAGATGCTTTGAGATATTGAACAGTAATAGCATCAGTAATAGAGGAATTCATGGTTATTACCTATATATTTCTAGTTCCTCATCTCCAGAGAAAATATCATATTCTCAAGCTAAACCATACAGGAATGTAAGGCTTGGGAAGCACTAGACCAGGACCTGCCAAAGATGCACAGGTACCTCCAAAATTGTGTGCCAAATATATCCTATGTGCAGAAAAAAGCATCTCAAATTGTCTATTATGCTTCTGATCACTAAGCTCTTTTAGAATTTTGCTGAACTGAGCTTTGAATATGTTTTCTTATCAGAGATTAGAAAGGAATATATACACATATGTATACAGATACATGAATTCATATGCATATGTGCATACAAACATATATATGCATATAGATGTATACATATATACACATGCATACATATATATACACACATATGGTCCACCTAACTGTACAGATGTGGGAGGTAGCATGGAGAGTTCAAGGTACAATTTACTAGTTCAATTTAATGGGAACACAGCAATGGGAAATAAGACTAGAAAAGTAAATTGGAGCCAGATTATAGGGGGCCTTTCATTCAAGGCTGATACATTTTTATTTGACCCTTGACTCTATATTTGAGTTATATTATATCCTGTAACATGTTGAATGTTACCAATGAATAGGAGTAAATATTTCATGAACATTGTAAAGCTTCATTTCTGTGGTGAGGTTCCATAACTGTTCCTCCTATACACCACGGGGATAGCAAGCATGCAACTTCCCATGATTTGATTTTATCTAAAAGGAAAAATCTTAGGAACATTTCCCTTTGCCAAATACAGTGTGGTCTTCTGAGGATCCCATTCTTCTTGCTGCTTATAATTCTGATATGTATGTGTACTAAATATCATCTGATATAGAGACCTTAAAAATTTTTTTTTAAATAAAACCACCTGAAGTAACCAAATGGCTTCATTGTAGTGTTAAAAACGAAATAAACCTGTAGGCCCAAAAGATGCTTAGAACTTGAGTGCAAGTCTCCTGCTTCTTTATGCCTTCATCACTTGATAATATCTAAGGAAATGGAGCAATCAGGAAAGATCCCCTTCCCACAGTGAGAAACATAAGGCTCAGGAAACATAAGACCAGACCTGCCAAAGAATCCCAGGTATACCTCTCTCTAAAGGATGCCTTGCTTCGCTTCATGTATGCATTGGAATTAAAAAAAAAAACAAAACCCATACATTTGTTGATGAAAGAAGAGTGTATGCAGATGTTCACCAAATTTCATATTCTAACCAACTGCCCATGCTAATTATGCAAGACTTTAAAAAAAATAATTTGAAAGTGTGACAGCCTTGACACCACACTGAGACCCTCCGTAGGAGGCTATATTTGAAATGTCAGAAAGAATGCTGAAAGTCCTATTTAATAAATAAAAGGAAGTCATTACTTCTGTTTATTCAAACATGCAATAACATCTGTTGATCAGTAAAAATCCTACTAGCTCCAGGCACCCGAATGTAAATTGAGCATTTTAGAAATGATTGCATAAAAAGTAAATGCAAATATAAAGAGAGACTTTAAAAAAAATCAATATGACACATTTTTTTTTCAGTTTAATTGCACTGCATCTTATCAGGCTTCTACCATATGCAAAGTACTCCCCTGGGCTTTGAGGAAGATCCAGAGATAAATGGGGTTTTCTGTGCCCTCGGGAGTTGAAAGTATAGGGAAGGAGATAAAACATGTATACAAAGAATAGTAGGATAAAAATTTGATCTGATAAATGTATGAGACCAAACATTATCATTCAATTTTCATTCAATAAATAATCATCAGTTATCTATTATTTATAGTCATACAAAGTTTAGATTAACTATGGCTTCAATCCTCATGGCACTTTCAATTTAGCAAAGTGATAAGACACGAACACAGATGAGTGTAGTACCAAATTTTTGGGGGGGGGGGAGGCAAGGCAATTAAGTGACTTGCCCAAGGTCACACAGCTAGTAAGTGTTGAAAGTGTCTGAGGCCACATTTGAACTCAGGTCCTCCTGGCTCTATGCCAGTGCTCTATTCACTGTGCCACCTTCCTCTCCCCTTAATACCACATTTCAAGATAGTATACAAGTTAGGAAAACACTGTGGTTTATAAAAAGTTTGAGAGATATAGTTTCTGCATAATTAATCACCTTATTAATTATGCTAGCAAGTAATTAATAAAAGGATGATCATTTGGCCATCTCCCCTAAACCAAAGTCTCCTCATGGAACCCACTTAATGCTTGTTGTTGTTCATCCTTCCTTCTTGAAGAGGCCCAATGACTTTCAGGAGGGTGATGTCTTGACTTGCAAGGGAATTGGATTTAAGTGAGGCAGAGCTGTGCAAAGTCATCAGCTGCATTCTCTCCTCACAAGTCATCTGATTCCAGTGGCAAGACACAGGTCAGGATGACTAGAGATGACACCAGATGCAGGGGGGAGACGTTGACCTTTTTAAGCTAAGGTCTTTCCCAGGTCTTAGTTTGTCTTGGTGATTCAATGATTTAAGACTGGGGAAGAAATGAGGTAAAAGATCTCGTGGTTTGCCTACTCAAAAAAAAAAAAAAAAACCCAAACAAACCCAAACAAACAAACGAAAGCAAACAAACCACCACAGCCCCCCCCCCAAAAAAAAAAACCAATCTGAGAGGCCCGTCAGGGTTTCTGGCCAGAACACAAACAACTGCTATTTACACTCTATCAGCCATCAAAATTCAAATAAAGACAAAATGAGGCTTGGGCTGGAATTTATCATTGCCCTATCAGTGAAAGGGAGAGTGATTTGGGTTTCAGGCATAGTTAAGTAGCTCCCTTTGAATCTCTATGGGCTTTATCAAATCCTGGTTCCTAAAATTCTCTCTCTCTCTGTCTCTCTGTCTCTTTGTCTCTCTCTGTCTCTCTCTCTGTCTCTCTATCTCTCTGTCTCTGTCTCTCTCTGTCTCTATCTCTCTATCTCTCTCTCCTTCTTTCTATCTGTCTCTGTCTCTCTGTCTTTCTCTCTCTGTTTTTTTCTTCCTTTCTTCCTTGTTGATTTGTATTTTGTAGAAGGGCGTTTTGGCAGGTTATGGGTTACACTAGGTGGTGCTGAATTTCAATTTTAAAATGCTATAACTACAGGATTCTATGAAGTGCATTTGAGATCTGACAAATAAAATGCTATGGAACGTCTGAGGTCATCCACACAGGAAATGCTTTATGACAGTGATGATATTGCCTCTATCAAAACCGTCACCTATAACACTTGTCCCAACAATACTTCAATTTCTCAAAGCATTTCGCAATTGCCTTCAGAGCCTATGGAGATTTCTTCTGAATATTTTCAATAGAAAAAAAAGAAGACCAACAACAAAATGCAAACTTCCCTCTTTAAAAGGAGGTTGAATTTTTGGCAGTATACAGAAATCACAAGCAGCCAGCCTTGTATGAACAGGGTCGGTGATTTGGCCGAATAATAATGTGTTGGGTCAGAAAGCAAGCATGATTATAAAATAATGCCTGACTTTTTCATGTGGTTAGAAAACCAACTCCAGTGGTACGAGATGTTTTCCAAGTGCAAAAATGTTGAATGCATGTTATAAGTGATAAAGTAAAAATGATTTTAACAATCACATGTGCATATTTGTCCTTAGGAGGGAACCTTAAAGTGTTCCAGAAAGTACAGTAATGTGTGTATGAGTGCAGGCAAACTATAAACAGAGTGGTTTGGGGTTTGTTTTCAAAAGAAGAAAAAAAGGGATTCTAAAAGCACTTTTCCTCTTGGGAGTGTTTGACTTAACAGATGGTCTAACCATGGGGTCCAGTCAAGGTTTCCACAGCTTTATTCCATAAACCTCATGTGAACTTGTATTTTGGGAGCTTATAATTGAAGATTCTAAGTCTCCTTACTTTTTGAAATTAATAAAAAAATTTAATTAAAAAAGTGTTTATCGCTAAATATGAGCCAGATTAGGTACAGAGGATACAAAAGACAAAACAAAATAGTTCCTGCTTTCAAGAAGCTTACATTTTGCTGGAGATAGGGGGAGATGTTAATGAGGGAGGATTTATGTCTGTAGGGGATAGTACAGAATAGGAGGGGACCTCAGTGGCCATTTGCCCAACCCATACCTGAATGGGAATCCTCTCTACAGGAGTCAAATGATCACCCAGATACTACATTGAATCATTTGAGGGAGGAGGGAAAGAAATCTCCTTCCCTCAGAAGCAGACTAATTCTGGTTTAGTGTTTTAATTGATTTAAATTTTTTTTTTCTTAAATCTTCCTCCCTGCAGTTCCTCTCTATGGCATGTAATACCACTCTCTAGGTTCCAGCAATTAAAATCTATCAATCATCCTTGGAGTCTTTAAGACTAAGGTTAGATGAAACCTTCTCTTCTCTAGGCTAAACGTCCCCTGTTCTTTTAGACTCAACCTTAACTTTTACTTTCTTCTGCTAAATGTCCCTCTCTTTATTCTTTTGATCTTTCACATTTCTGTTGGGCTTATGGACCATATACAAAGTTCTTTGGTAGCTATGAAATGTCTTTTTTTCTTATTTTTCATGATCTAAGACTGCCAGACCCATTCCTACTGCCTGATGACTAGCAGAATCTGATGGTGACCCTTTTCATCAAAAAACGTTTTAAGCACCCTTCTAAGTATGGTGCTAAACTTGTGGATTAAGTGAATGATGTTACATGGGCACCATCTCTGTCATTTTTTCAGTTTGAAAACTCTAAGTTCTTTTCTATGTTTTGGGATTTTGGGCACCATATTGATTTAAAAAAGAAAGGAAGGAAGGGAAAAAAAAGGACATTCAAAGTAGGGCAATGAGAATGGTGAAGAGCCTCGAGGAAATCCCATATGAAGGAACTAGCATTGCTAAATCTGGAAAAAAAAGTTGAGTCAGGAGGAAAATAGGAACAGTCTTCAACATGCAAAGGGCTCACATATGGGGTTATTGAAAAGTTAAGTAATTTCCTCATGGTCAATCTGCTAGCATATGTCAGAGGCAGAATTTAAACCCAACTAGTCTTGAATTCAATCCTGGCTCTCTTTACACTATCTCCTTCTGCCCCTCTGTGATAATACAACCTTATTACATGTCCATGTATAATTACAATGTTAAAAGCAGGGATCTATATGCAAGACCATAAAAACAAAACCTAATTTATTAAAAAAAAAAAGCCTTAAGTGGTATTTTAGGGCCCTGAATGATAATATTTTCTTTGACTATTAAAATTTTAGAAGGGACCTTAGAGCTCTTTTAATCTTACCCTCTTTACTTATAGGAGCATGTAAGCTCGTTAAGGGCATTGGGATGTTTAATTCTATCTGTATCCGTAACACCTAGGATCATGGTCAATCTATAATAAATACTCCATAAGTGCTTTGAATTTAATTGGATGAGGAAACTGAGACCAAGAGGTAAAATTACTTGTCCAAGGTCATATAGGTAGTTATTTTTTAAGGTTACAAATAAGTTTCTAAAGAGTAGCTGACACCAAGAAAAGTGAACGTATTCCTTCTTCCTCACCCCTCCCCCAAATATTTTCATACCAACAACACCCTGGATACTTCCCTGTACAAAGGATTACACCTTTTCTGATAAATCAATGCCCATTTTTAGTTCCATTCAAAACATTCATCTTGGCACTACCTCTTTGACTCTGTCTTCTCTTCTTTCTCAAAATGATTACTTTTCTCCAATCTCTTTATTTCAGACTCCTGTCTCTTCCATCTATCCCCTATCCCTACCCCATCCCAGCTCTTTTTGCAAAATCTCATAATAACTTGATCTCTGGGATGGGAGGAAGCAATGTCTTTCTGAACTATAAATCCCATGCTTAGCAGTGAGGGCTCAGCCTTTTACTCCACCCACAGGACGGTACATCAGAACACCGTATTAAATTCCATGTAGCATACACAGAAGCAGATTTTTCTAAAGTCACAAAACTACTAGTATGGCATATTTCAAAGATAAAGCATGTGAAACACAGGGTAGAATGCGGGTCTCAACAAGTTCAGACATGCATTTTTTTATATTATTATGAAATTTCTCTTGTATGTCCTCACCCACCAAATTTTTTTTCAGCTATTGAAGGGGCACAAATTTGTCAGTCCAGTTTAGTAAATGTGACTACCTGTCCAGGACTCCATATATGAACTTGAGTTTTGGTCTTGTACTTTTACCTGTTCATAGGATCATACATTGGTTCTAAGTTCAGAGGGACCTTAGAGTTCATTTTTGTAATTAACCAAAATGAGCTGTATCATTCCATTCACCCAATTTCATGATCTTGGATTCATCCTCTCCTCTTCAGTCTCCCTCACCTTCTTCTCTCTCCCCCTTCCATGCACATCCAATTAGATGACAAGTCTCATCTCTTCTACAGTCACACCTCTTACATTCACATTCATCCTCTTTTCTCTACTTATGTGACCCCTGCCCTGGGTCAGGCCCTGCTCACTTCTTCCCTGAACTATTTCAACAGACTCCTAAATCGTCCATATACCTCCAATCCCAACTATACACAGGTGATGAACAGTTATATGCAGATGAACCATGATTTTCCCTTCCTTAAGAGTCTTCATTGACCCTGCCCCCTTTTTCCTTTAGGATAAAAATATAAATTTCTATGTCCTCTGTTTTTGAAGAGGACCAATGACATCACAGGGTGATGTCTTGACTTGTATGTGAATTGGATTTAAGTGAGACAGAGTTGCATGGTCATCAGTCTCTTTTCCAAACTCTTCAGTAAGCCTCTGTTCTATCAAAGTCTAGTGGCAAAACAAAAATCAAGACAGTCAATGATGGCTGGATGCAATACATGATCTTGGCATTTTTGATGTCTAACCAAGCTCTAAGTGCTCCATGGAGCCTGCTTCATCTACTTTCCTGGTCAACAGAACAAATTTCTCTTGTCTGCCCATGCCACCAGGTCAAGTCTTCATATTCTTGGGGTAGATATCTCCCTAATTCATGACAGGTTTGACTCCTGTTAGTTACCCTCAACCTAGTTTAGCCCATCTGCCAAGACAGTTTTACTGTGGTGTGGCCACTGCACATGCTTCTGGGAGATACCTTCTTGTCCTTTAAAATCCATCGAATAGACAACTAGTGCTGCTCAGTAGTCAATCTTTTTTTGCCCACACCTCCCATCATAGGCCATACATATAGAGACAACTCAAAAACTTTTGGTTGTACACGTCTTTTATCAAGGGACCTGCTGTAAAGAGTCAGAGCAAACTAGTTCTTGAAATGGTCCCAGCTCTAGGAATAGTACATATGGCATCAGGAGGTACCCAGACACAAGTATGTTCCCTCAAAGGTATAGTCAATGTAAGAGAAGTAAATCTGAGTTACATACACAAAGTACATATAAAGCATTATTTTTGGGGGGGGGGGGGGCAAAACACTAACAGCTAAGGCATCAGAAAGGACCTCATCAAGGAAGTGGCATTTAAGCTGACCTTTGACAGAAGCTAGAAATGCTAACTGGCAGAGGTAAGGACAAAGCACATTCTAGGCTCAGGAGACAGTCAGCATAGAGTTGAAGAAGTGAGAAATGGAGTGGCATATACCGGGAACAGCAAGTAAATCAATTTCTCCAGAATATAAAGCATGTGAGGGGAAGTAACATGAAACCAAATAATAAAGACAAATTTGTTTTGATGTGTAATAATTTGTCCCCATCTCCTCAGGTTTATTGTGTGTATGTGTTTGTTTTTTAAAATGTCTTTCTTTATTCACATTTCTGTAGAGGGAGAGGGACAGGGTGGTGAGTGGATGGGGGGGGGCAGGATAGGAAGAAAGGACATTCAATCAGACTCTCACAGTGTGCGCACTATGGAGAGGTTCTGCATAATCTCACATGTTCAGCCTGTATTTGATTGCTTATCCCCCCAGTGGGGATGGGTGGTGAGGGAGGAGGAGA
>CM053584.1:78584017-78604746 GCA_028627135.1 Pseudochirops cupreus
TATATATATATATATATACACACAATTATTATTATTATTATTGACTACATCCAACTGGAACTTGAAATACACAGGCACTGCAGTTGGGAGATCCATCCTGCCCTACCAAAAAGTGACATAGGAGAGAATAGACTGGGGGAGGCAGGACACACTGGGATGGCTGTCTTGGGGTGGTGGGCGGGGGAAAGACGGGGAGAAAATATGTAACTCAAAAAAAATTTAATAAAATAAATTTATTATTAATAAAAAAATGTCTTTCTTATAAGAACAAATTGTTAGGGATTAATTTTCTTATCTAATCTGTCACTCTTTCTTGTTTTATTGGATTGGTGAGTCCATTCACATTTAAAGTTATGAGTTATATATTTTCCTTCATTTGTTGCAATATTTTTCCAAATGAAGAATTTTTCCCTCTTCTGCAGTAAGCACAATATTATATCTTTTCAGTTACTTTAGCCTAATCTTTTATTTTTTTAAGGTAGCTTATTTCCAATGTCTCTCTTCCCCACAAACTTAATCTCCTCTCCCATTTATTACCCCTTTTCATTCGGAATTTTACTTCTAGTGTCTTTTTCTTTCCTGTTCTCATCTGGTTATCTACTTCTTCACTTTTTTTTTCCTTTTAGGTAGTAAAATCAATTCCCCCTTTCTCTTTTCCCTTTCACCAGTCTTGTTTGTTAGTTTTTTTTTTAATTTCATTTTTTTGTATCCCTTTCCAGAGAGGATTTCTTTCCCTCGATCTCTTCATTAGCCAACCTCTCTTTCTGTCTACTGGAGACCTTTATTCTCTGGTTCATGGCTCCTATGCTTATTTAGTCTCTCTCTATTCTCATTATTCCTCATGGAGTTGGAATTTCTGAGTTATCCATTCTGGGTTCTCTTCTCTAAGTTGTTTCTGTCATTGCCTTATAGAGCTTGTCCTGTGGATTCCCCTTTCCTATTGTGCCTTATTTCTCCTTTAAACTGCTTAGAAACAGTGTATTATTATTCTACATTCATTTCCTTTCTGTCGCAGTATTTATCCAAAGATGATTGAAATTATTTACTAGATTCGGAAGCCATATTTCTTTCTACTGTTAATATTTTCCTTGTTAGCTTATCTACTTATGTTCAAGGTCTTCTTCCTGAATTTTTGGTAATTTAATTCATTCCCCACCTCATTTTCCTTTATTGCTCGCTTTCTGGTTCCCTCCCCTCTTATGGTAGTTTCCCAGGAGGCTACATCTCAAAGTGTTTCAGTTTCATGTTCTAAGCAATTCATAGTTCACTACCCTAGGTCCTTGCTTTGAATGACTTTTGGAGGCACAAAACTGATCGCACCTGGATGCTGAACTTTTTTATCTTTCTTAGTCTTAGTGGATTGCCAAATAACTCTTCTCAAGGCAGCCTAGGTTTGATTTTTGTCAATTGAAGTTTGGATCTCTGAGGCTCTGGAAGGAGAGAGAAGAGTCAGGGTGTGAGAGAATTAAGTTTTCTTTCAAACCCAGAATCATGTCCTGCTCTTTTCCTCTATTCCTCCATTCTCCTACAGAAACCTTTTTGCAACACAGAGCATTTCCTCAGGGATGGCTTTCGAAACCTCAGCAAATTTCTGTGCTTTGGTGCTCGGATTTCCATAGCACTAGAAAGAGGGAGAAGGGACTCAGAGTTGGGGTAGCATTGTATTTTAAGCCCATGGATCAGGTAAGCTACTGCAGTTTTGCTGCTGATGGAGGGGGGGGGGGTGTTGCTCAATGAGTTTAACTTAATTGTAAATTCATGGAAATTTGTGCCTTCTTTTGGATTCCTGGTGTCCTCAACCATGGAGACAGCTGAAGTTTCTTTATCTTCAGTGTATAATTCCTGTTTTGGAGAAGTCTGAGAGATTGTGAGGAGAAAAATTTCTAGTCTTCTATCTTGTTGATCATGTGACCCCTATAAAGTAGGTTTGAAGTGAGAAGCATTTGCAGCTCTCTGGGAGGAGGGAAATGATCCTCTTTCCCTTCATAGGAAGTCCAAGAGAGAGCTCAAGTCCCAAACTATATACTCAAAAGAGATAAAGAAGAGAGTGAGAGTAGAAATTGTCTAGTCCTTTGTTTTTGAAGATATGCTAATCTCAATGAAATTGAGATCTTAAGACCTTGGATGCTTTTACTTTATGCTTCTTTCCCTGAACAAAAGTGACTAAACAGAAATCCTTAGGTTGTTATTCCTAGTCTTGGTAGATACCTCATGAACTCAAATCATGTGGAACCCTTTAGAGAAGTCTGAGTCAGTGATATGAGGTGTTCCCTGAAAATCCTACATTAAACCTGAATCTGATCTCTAAAGTATTGACCTCTGTATCTATTATAGGAAATAAATAAAGGTTATTTGGGCACTCCAGTAATTAAATTAAGAGGTGCTAAGACATTCACAACCTGGTTAGTTCTGAACTACTTGCCCCAAGTCTTTTTTCCTCCCTGATTTATCTTGATTACCACTTCCAGATTTGCCTTCTTATATTACCCTTGTTTGGGAATCCTTAATTGCTCCTGACTGCCTTTCAAACAGAGACTAAATTCTCAAACTTGCAATCAAGACCTTTTTTCAACCAGCCCTCCCATGCTTAGTCAATGCAACATCTAGAAAGCTAATGTGGAATACTATCTTTCTAGTTAGCCCCACTGCTGCATCTCTTCTTTTGTCACAGAATTAGAATCCAAGATATAAAATTTCAGAACTGAACAGCACCTCAGTGGCCATTCAGATATACCACAAAAAGAATCCCCACTATAACATATTTGATAAATATCCAGTCCAGCCACTGCTTAAAGACCTCCAATAAACTAAATCTACCAAACTCTCAAGACAGCCTGTTGTTCTTTGGGAAAATTTTAATTACTAGGACATTTTAACTGACATCAGTCCTAATCTCTCTGAAACTCCCACTAATTGTTATGCTTCATCATTGTTGTTGTTGTTCAGTCATTTCAGTCATGTCAACTCTTCATGATGCCAGTTGGGGCTTTCATGCTGAGGATACATGGTTTACCATTTCCTTTTTCCAGCTCATTTTAAAGATGAAGAAACTGAAGCAAACAGAGTTAAGTTACTTGCCCAGGGTCACTCAGCTAGTAAGTTTCTAAGGCCAGATCTGAACTCAGTCTTCCTGACTCCAGGCCTGGTGCTCTTTCCACTGTGCCACCTAGCTATTCCCTCTAGCCTTCTAATGCTCTATATTAAAATGTGAATAATTAAAATGGGAATATCATCACTTTACCAGGGATTGGTTGATAATTAAATTGGACACAGAATAAGCATGAACTGAGGTAGTCTGATGATTCTAAAAGGAAAATTTCGAGGCAAAAAAGAAGATGGAAGAATGCCTAGGACTGGCTGTATTACAGTATGGCAGTGTTTAGCTGATGAGGTCACAGAAATGCTGACTAAGTATCACCAACTTGGGTAGTTAAAGGAAACTCTAAACACTGGGTTGTTTTGGTTTTTTGGTTTTTACAAATGTGGGTTTTTGATGAGTGCAAGTATGTATTTTAGCATATCAATAAGTATTTATTTCTACCTGGCCTACTATGCTACCAGGCACTATGCTACTAAGTGTTAGGGTTATAAAAAGAGACAAAAGAGATTCCCTGCGCTCAGGAAGCTTGCAATATAATGGAGTGACAATAAGCGAAGAGATATTTACAAACATCCCATGTAGGAAATAATAGCAGAGGGAAGACACTAGAATTAAGAGGCATTGAAAAAGGCTTCCTATAGGAAGCAGGATTTTATCTGGAACTTGAAGGAAGACAGGAACAATCAAAGAAAATGCCCAGAGGTGGGAGATGAAGCATCTTGTTTGTGGAACAGTGTGTGTCACTGCATCAAAGACTATGTGGAGGGTGGTAAGGTAGAAGAAGACTAGAAAGGTAGGGCTGGGGCTAAGTTATGAAGAGCTTTTACACCAACCAGAGGATGTTATATTTGATCTTGGAGATGATAGGAAGTCACTGGAGTTTATTAAGTATGGAGATGATATGGTTGGATGTGAGGTGTAAGAAAATCAGTTTGGGGGCTGAATGGAGAAAGGACTAGAATAAGGAGAGATTTTTGTATATGTGTGTGCATGTGTGTTCATTATTTTTGCTTGTGTTTGTGCTTTATAGAAATTCTACACTTAAACACCTGTCTCATTTGTAATATTAACCATAATTTCAATAAGCAAATAAAGTCACATCTGATTCCCAATCAATAAAACTTGATCCTATATCTTCCATTCTAAATGCCACATGTTGTTTTTACATTTTTTTAAGCTAACCTTTTCTAACTGAAACATAGAACATTATTTATAGACTATGATTTCTCCTATAAAAATGGTGGTTATAATGGGTGGAAGAAAAGAGGGACACGTGTTTTTGCTTCTGAATAAAAGTGCACTAAAAACTAAATATCTTACAACTCCACAGTTCTAAGACACAAGTTGGCCCTATCAAGGCTACAAAAATGTGCAACCTTTACATGGCTGAGCAGTGTTTTCTTTATCATCCTATCCCAATCACAATCAAGCCAAACTTACCCAATGTAAATTAAGGTATATTCCAAAGTCTTTCAAATTTGGTTTTGGGATGAATTCTCCTCAATTTTAACCAATACATACAATCAACTTGTGATTACTTAATTAGTGTTTCTAGTGACTACAACCTTTATAGCATACAAAAATCAAATCCCAGTTCTAATTAGTAAGTGACGTTTAATTAATGAATTACTAAGTATATTTCCTACAAACCTCATAGATTAAGTATAGAAAGAGAATACTCTTGATCAAAACATAATTAGTGTGAATTTCATAATTCTAGCCTAGGGAGTAAGAGTTTTAAAAAAAACACAGAATTTTTATATGACAATAAAAATTTATTAAAACAGCCCTTCTATTAATCATAAATTTTAACTATTAAAAGGGTGTTTTAAAAAGAAAATACAACAGTTGACCAAAGTAATTGAGACAAAATTGGAAAAGGGGAGTTTAAGTGTCAAAGGAACAAATAGACATGCACAGAAAGTAGAGATAAAAGTGACTATGATATCAATATTTTGTTTAAATTGAATTTACTAAGTACTTACTATGTGCCAGGCATTATGGTAAGTAATAGCTTTCCTACAGATATTTTTCCCCAATACTAAATATGCTCCCTCAATGTTTTTCTCCTTTCAGAAAAAAAGATCAGGGACAAGGCGCTCAAATAAACATTGAATCTCATGGTAACCCTTCTGAGGTGGGCAAAACACAAAAACCATTCACCCCATTCTCTTCCTTTTATGTGGCTGTCTAATATGTCTTCTCTGTTGATAAGCTGCTACAAGTTTTAAAGATTTTACCATTTGGAGTTGATTTCCATGCCACAGTCTTTGATTTAAAGACTTCATTAAGGGACACTGCTGACCTCAGTTGCCCATTTCACAGTGTTGTTCCCCAAATTATTACTCAGCTTCAGGGATTGATGATTTCATTCCCTCCTTCCTAAGACAGAATAGGGGACTCTCCTTGGTTTTGTAAGTGTTGGATAAGTGGGGCTGTCAGCCCCTGATGGAGCTGATGCTCATTATGGAGTCCTGGATTGACCATAGCTGTTTGGGGATGATATGGACTGCGACTATGGTCAAAGCTCTCTACCAATCAGGATGCATTTAAAATTCTGACTGCCTGGAATTGTCTCATAGATATTGGCTTGCTAACTTCTAACTTACATGGTTAGGTTAATCACCAGGGTTCATTCAACAAACAGTAATGTCCAAAAAAGAGTGTCTAGTGCAATAGAAAAGGAGTAGAAGACATGATCAAAGGATCGCAAATTTAAAATGAGAAGGGACCTTACAAGAAAACCTCCTTCTTTGTTTGTTTGTTTTTGTATTATAGAGATTAGAGAAGAGAAAGTGATTTGCCCAAGGGCACAGGGATACTAAAGAGCAGAGCTATGAGTATCCAAAATCTTCATACTCCCCAACTCAGTGTTCTTTCCAGGATGCCACACTTCCCATTAAAATAGGTTCCTGATCCACCTAACTTTTTTTTTCAGATTAACAATATACATTTATTAATTGCCTGCTATGTGATGGACACTGTGGTAGGAATACAAAGGAAGACAAAAGAGAGTCCCTACTCTTAGGGAACTCAGGGTCTAACAGGATACATAATATGAGAAAAAATATGTACAAACAAGCTATGTAACGATATTGCTGATAACCTCAGAAAGATGGCACTAAGGATAAGGAAGGTAAGGAAAAGCTTTTTGAAGAAAATAAGACTTTACCTGAGACTTGAAGGAAGCCAGGAGGCAGAGACCAGGAAGGAGAGAAAAATGCCCAGAGCTCAGAAGTGGAATGTTTTATGAGAGGAACAGCAAGGAGACGAGTGTCTCTTCATCTAACTTTCATTGGCACAAGGAGAGCTTCACCAAAATGACCTCTATAGCTCCTTCAGGTTTAAATTGATGTTCCTTATATCCCAGCTGGGGAGACAATACCTTTATTCATGAAACAAGAGGAGAATATTTCTCAGTTTACATCTAAGTAGAAGTTAAAATTATAAAGAATTTCTCCTTAAATGTGGACAGAATTAAGCATAAGGCAAGCTTTTTATGAAGTAAAATGACTTTAGAAAGACCAAAAATAGCAGGATCTCTTTATAATGCAAGTGTTGGGACCAAAAATAATATCCACCTTGTAGGTGTGCTTCCTGTTCGAATGTGAGAGAGATGAATTATGTCAACATGCACTAAAGGGGCATAATTGGATTCAAAAAGTTAGTGAACCTGAGTTATTTGAGGCACTTTTTGTAGTTTTTAATATTCTTTGAATTGTTTAAAGAGTATAGACCTCTCCAATTTAAAGCACTTTTCTCTAATACATCTTCTCAGGACTTTCAAATCAATATTCTTAAAACATAATTTCTCCTGATACCCATTGCTTGCCTCTAGAATAAAATACAAATTCCTCTTTTTGTCATTTAAACTCCTTCCTTATTTGGTTCCAGTCTATGTTTTTGGATTTCCAGGACTTATACAAATCCTATCCTGAATCTCCCAATTGCCTAGAGTACTTCCTAAAAATTGCTTTTGCTTTTGTACTTAATTTGTTTATTTTTTGTTTTTACTTAGTATACATGCTGTTTCCCTTTAATAGAATATAAACACCTTGAGGGTAGAGACTGTTTCATTTTTGTCTTTATAACATCAGCGTAATTACTGACACTTAGGCAACTAATAAACACTTCTTGTTAAATTGAATCTAATGCATTCCAATAAGTACTTATTACATGCACCCACTGTGTTGGATCAAATAAAATGAGACAGTATTCGTGAAGTGCTTAGCATGGTGCCTGACACATAGTAGGCACCTAAATATTCCTTTCCCTTCCTTTTCCTGGATCATGGGGATATGGGGATTCAAGGAGGCAGAAATGAGGGGGGGTGAGATATATTCCAGCCTTGGGAAACAGTGTGTGAAAAAACAAAACGAGAGGATGGAACATTGAGATAGTTAAACAGCAAGCGTGCCGGTTTGCCCGGAATATAATATACAGGAAGACAAATAGTGTCCAAAAACCTTGAAAAGGTAAGCTGGAGCCCATCTGTGACAAACTTTCAATGCCGAGCTGAGGAGTTTGCATATTTTCCTACTTGCACTAGGGGGCCTCTGACGGTCCATGAGCGGGGGAGAAGCACATTCAGACTTGTGTTCTGGGACTGAGGAAAGACTTCATGAAGGGCTACCACATTTACTGATGATGAGATGCTAAAGACTAGACTCACATTAGGTCTGTGCAAGGTTTCTGATGGTTTGTGTTTTTGTTTTCTTTTTTGCCGAGACTTATGACTTCATTGGTGTTGAAATCTCTTCTACCTATTGGCAGATGGTGTTGGCAAATCATCTGTAGCTTATAGTCTCAGAGAACTGTCTGGGTTACTGAGAGGTTAACTAGCTTGCCCATGAACACAGCCAGTATGTGTCAGAGGAAAGACCTGAATCCACAGTCTCTTGACTCAGAGGCCAGCTTTCTATCCACCATGCCACAGCTGCCACTGGCATGAAAACTTAGGTTGTTATAACTAATCGGACTCATTTGTTTTTCACAAATTTCTTATCCTCAGATATACCTCTCTCGGGGGAGAGGAGTGGGAACTGATTATTTTAGGAACTATGTGAAATAGCCCCATTTGACTTTAAAATGTTCTGGAAAATTTTTCAAGGAATGGGAGGAGACCACCCTAGTCTTCACGCATCCCTGCTTGGATTATCTCCTGGGCATTCCACTCCCCTATCATACAACACAGCACATTCAAAAGGGTTTGGGAAAAACAGCTGTACCAATCAGAGGCAGATTTAAAAAGTCGATGAACCAGCATTGTGTCATTAAACTCCCCCTTCCCCCAGTCCCTCAGAGTGAATCATAAGACATATACTTTTTTTTTTCCTATTTGCAGGTGCTATAATTTACAAGTAAATGGCAGGAATGTCGATCACACAGGCAGTTAATATGCACTTGAGTTTCCCCAATAGCCAGATGGCATGCGTCACAGCCCAAGTTTGTTGAAATCAGAAGCAAAATTATCTGCCAATAAGTTGCATGGAAGTTTTCCATAGTCTCCTTAAATGACCTTATCCAAGGTTTAAAATTTTTGAGGTCAGGAGGAATATAAATATTCAGTTTTCAGTGACTCACTTTCAGTGGGGCCCTCGACAAATTACAGAATAATTCTACTTAGCCATCAATGAAAACATTTGGAATGTTGACTGGTTTGGCTTACTCATGCTGGGTAGGCCAAACGTTTTCCCCCCCAGGTCTCTTACTTTTTAATGTACCCTTTACTCAGACCGCCCCCTAAAGAAAATAAGAAGAAAATATGAATGGTGTGATCTACTTCTGAGGGCCGATATCTTCTCAAATCACCATTGTAAGCTTAGGAAATACCATGAAAATAGAGAAAATATATGATTGTCAATATGATTCCATTTTCTATCTCCCATTTAGTAGAGACAGTCTGGTGCTGTTACTATAGTGTTGTGTCTGGGACCAGGGAAATCTGGATTCTAATCTCACCCTGACACTTATGTTAGATGATCCTAAACAAGTCACCAGCCTAAATTTACTGCATTTGCACAGATGGAGAGAGTTAGCCTCAATTTGTCCCCAGCACTCAAAACACTAGGTCATTTGTATATTCAGGTATGGCGATTTTCATGTGTGGAAGTCAGAGTTTGGGACAGAAGATCTAATCTAAGGGACTAGCTCAGGGATAGGGAATCTGTGGCCTTGAGGCCACGTGTGGTCCATTAGGTCCTCAAGTGTGGCCCTTTGACTGAATCCAAACTTCATAGAACAATCCTTAGTAAAAGGATTTGATCTGTAAAACTTGGACTCATTCAAAAGGCCACACCCAAGGACCTAGAAGGTCACACATGGTCTTGAGGCCGCAGGTTCCCCATCCCTAATAACTGAATTTCTAAGAGAAATATCTAATTACATCATCACGTTAACTTACCCTATCATGGAATTATTTGATTAAAAATCTTGTTCTGAAGAAAAGATATTTCTGAGGAAGTTACTTTGATCACGACAGGTATACCAAGATTAGAATGAGAAAGAAAAAGTGAATATGGCCCCTATATCAGCATACACACATCCATGAAATTTTCTGTGTTCTTACATTTCTACACACATGAACAGGAATATCAGTCTTCCAGTACCATGCCTCAACATGCTTATTTTTCCTAAAAAAAAAAAATAGGATTTAAAAGCTCTATGGAATATTTTCATTATAAATCAGTACAAAAAACTTACAGGTTGTTTCTTTCACTGTTTTCCCAGCTTAAACAATTTTTCTCACTCTTTCTACCCTAATTGAGATTTACATATTTTCATCCCTGACTTACTTCAGTAGTCCTTGACACTCTCCCTGCCTCCTTACCTCCTCCATGTTACACGTTATCCCCTACTTGCAATCTGTTTTAAAGGCTGCTATCAAATAAATATTTGTAGAATGATATTTAAGAACACACAAGGTCTTCCTTGCATGTTGCTTATGAAAGTCAATCCAAAGGCAGATCAAGTCAGTCTGGTTTTTGCCAAAACTTCATTTTCCATGTTTATTCACAACTTTTGCATCTTTGCTAAATACACTAAAAATGGGTTACATGACCAAGAAGATGTAGGACTAGACATTTTCTCTAATCTTTACAACCTCTCAGATCTGTCCCAGATGGGAATTATGCATAAGAGTTAAAGTAAATTCAGGTGTCTCCTTGGTCTAACACACCAAGAACTGTAATGAGATAATAACTCAATGAACTAACAGCAGAAAAGGCTAATATCTAATTCCTTCCCACTCTGGGCATAGCACTATGGCTGTACAAGTTGACCCACAGAACTCAACTCTACCCTCCCACCAACTCTGAGCCACTTTGTGCCTCAGAAATCCAAAAGTTTGTTCTATCTGGCTCTGCAACATGAAGGCCATTATGCTACAATAATGCTCAGCCAGAAAACTGAGGAACAAAGGTTACTGGGTCAGGGTTATAGCTCTATTAGGCCTGGAAAAAGATGGATTGGCATCCAGTTAAAGTCGTATTTGTCCTCACTCTCACCTCCCAAACCTGAAGCTAGATTAGAAGCTAGAAGCAGATTAAGACTGGTTAAAAAAAAATGTATTCCCCAGCATTGGAAGAGGATGAAACAGTTTTATAAAGTCCAAACTCCAATGAAACTACCATAAAGTGAACAGGAGTCAGAAAGTAGGTGTCATAGAAATTTAAGGAAAAAAAAGTCTGAATTTATGAAATATATCAGGAGGAATATTCCCTTAAAGACCTGAAGTACAAGAAGATAAACCAACAGGGAAGATACTAAAACAGAAGGACTATGGCTTCAGTACCAACTGAAAAAATCCAAACATCTCTGAATAAATATTGCAAGACAAAGGAGAATGAATCTGCAGTGGATGATGCAAAGAACCTTGTGAATTCCCATGTTACTGTGGACAGACACCAGGATGTCCCTGAATGGTTCAAAAGAGACATGTGAACCCTGAAAGCACAATTTATGGCATGCACAACCAAAATAGCTAACAGAATAGAAATAACATAAACCCACCAATCCGTGTTGACAAATCTCACCAAAGAAACAAAAGAACAGCTAGTTGGGAATGCAAATGCAAAGAAATTAAAGAAATCTGGAAGAAGAAAAGCAGAAAAAGTAACAATGTTAAAAGAAAACATGACATCTATACATGTAAAAGATATTGATCTGGAAAATAGAATGCATAGAGGCAACTTAAATGTTAGAGGTCTCCCAAAAGAATAAGAGAAGTTAAAAAAAAAAAACTCTGAAAAGCGTAATGCAAGACATAGAAGACAACTGACCGGAAGTTCTAAACACAGAAACCAAAGAACCAAATGAAAGAATCAACAGATTGCCTCCAGAAAACAAAGCTATACTACGAACTACAAGATATATAATTATCCATTAGAATATTACTGTGAGATAAGAAAGGGAAAATGTGATGAATACAGAACACAGAAAAATTTGTATGAACTGATGCATAGTGAAGTAAGCAGAGCCAATGAAATAATATACACAATGAGTATACAACTGTAATGCAAAGAAAGAATCCCCCCAAAAAAGTGAACTTACAAAATTGCAAAAAAAAAAAACCAAGCATAATTCAAAAGAAATTATGAGAAGATACTCTTACCCCAGTAACTCAAAGAAGTGGGAGGCTCATGATTGTGTTACATTGCATATACAGTTTAGACTTTTTTGATCTATTGATCAGTTTTGTTGATTTTTCCCTCTTCTTTCTTATCTTTTTTCTGTAAAATATTATTGTTATATGGAATGTCTCTTACAAAAATGGAGAGGAAAGGATCCTGGGGTAAACGTTCATGATGTGAAAAAAAAATGAATAAAAATGTATTTTTAAAAGAGAAATACCTCTCTTGTCTACCAATCCAATTCATATGTTTCCTCAAGACTCACCTACACCATGGACCCTATCCAGATTCAACTCTGCCCTGAAGTGATCCTTCCTTTTTTGGAATTTCTATAATATTCTAACCTATGCTTCTTCACACAAAATATTAATATCACATCCTCTTCTATTCCAACTTCCCTGGGATTTCTATGCATTCTTTTGACATTTAACTTATACATACCAATTTCTCAATCCACTTTATCATATGCTATATTTTTTTTAGCAGCAAACAATAGAAATGCTGCATCTTTTTGCGGTGTTCTGTAGACATGTAATATATTTACATTTTATCTTCTCTAAAGATCAGTATCGGCTCTACCTAGAAATCAGTTTTACCCAATAGGATTGTCAGGTTGAACCCCACTGAATAAATACATACATTTCACGTGAAAGCAGGAATAGGACAAATGTGATAAGTAGCAACAAACGCAGGAACTCTCAGGTAAATTTCTAGTTCAATAACAAACAGCATTGATGTGATTTCTGTAGGTTGATACTAATCCTTAAAAGTAACCCTAAAGCTGGGCATTTAAATATGAATAAAAAGAGGGTTCCCCCACCAATCCAGGTCCAGCAGCACATTAACTGCCAGAGGGAAAAAAAAAAGAAATCACGACGCAGACTTGTAGGAGAAGAGTACTAAGTGCAGAGCCCTTCTTCTCTGTCCAACAGGAAGAAGAGACGGAAACTGGAGGAGGGGTCTCAGAAGACTCTGTCTTCAGGCTATATACACTGGTTCTAATTGATTCAGGCTGAATGTTCCTGATCATGTTTTCTTTTTCTTTTTTCTTGCTAGGATCTAGGCCTATTTCTCCGGGCTATATTAAGGATTGTTATCCATCAATATTGTACATTTTGCTTCCTCTGCTCGGCCAGATCTGATGATTGGTAGAAATGTCTCTTTTCATGGGACCAATTTCATTGAAATTAAAGAAGGGCTACCCATTAAAGAGTTGCTTCCGCCATAGAGTCACATAACTAGTGAATAGGGTTTGTTTTATTCAGTATGTTAATATCCTTGACACCCAGTTTAATATCTGGCACATAGTAGGCACTTAATACTCAATGATTGATTTGATATTTGTACATGGACTACTTTTCTGAGACCTGTTGTTCTTGCTAGACCCAATCAGAAGAGTAGAAAGTCACTATATACCACTCATAACTCCCATCTTAAACAGCTTCTAGATAAGGGGAATCTGCAGCTAATCACAATGTTACCAAAAATGGCAAAGGGCAAGAGACATGACTGTATTTTTAACAAGCTTCAGAGCATCCGACATATTGCTAGGAATATTGTAAGCTTGATCCATATGGATCAAATGCAAATCCCTTTACCTGGCATATAGGGCCCTCCACAATTTTTCTCCTACCTCTCTTTCTAACCTTATTCTAAATTGCTCTTTTTAGTGCACTTTATATTCTAAGCAAACTATGTTAGTTGTTCCTCAAGATCATTCTACTTTTTCTGGCCTCTGTCTATTCATGGAGGCTATCTACCAACCTACAGAGCAGCTAGGTAGCAGAGTGGCTAGTATGCTGGGACTAGAGTCAGGAACAACTCATCTTCTTGAGTTCAAATCTTGCCTCAAACACTAACTAGCTGTGTGACCCTGGGTAAGTCCCTTAACCCATTTGCCTCAGTTTACTAATTTGTAAAAGAAGTTGGAAAAGAAATTGTGAACCAATTTCTTTTTTGCCAAAAAAACTCCCAGTGTGAACACAAAGAATCAGACGTGACTAAAATGACTGAATAACAACAACAAATAACCAAAATTTATACATTTCCTCTACATTTCTTACTGTTAAAATAACCTTCAGGTTCCAGATATGTTGCTATCATTTCCACGATCTCTCATCTAAAATGGAATCTCTTTTTCTCTTATTCCATCCAAACTTTTATCTATTCAGGACTTCATATCAGTTTTCTTGTATTATTTCATGCAT
This sequence comes from Pseudochirops cupreus, assembly GCA_028627135.1. Taxonomy (NCBI): domain Eukaryota; kingdom Metazoa; phylum Chordata; class Mammalia; order Diprotodontia; family Pseudocheiridae; genus Pseudochirops; species Pseudochirops cupreus. Next base: position 78,597,955 of record CM053584.1, read on the forward strand.
GATGATGTTCTTGTTTTGTTTTGTTTTTACTTTGTTTTACTTGCTCTTTTAAGAAATGTTTGGATTTTAAATTATATCTACACGTACAGATTCATGTGTTATTTGAATGTCATTCCTTTTGGCTTCTCTTATCTCAAAGTCTTTCAGTGGAGGACATTTCTCTTGATCTCACTTTTTTGGAAAGGTTTGTCATTGTGGATTCAAGCTTTTCTTGAATTATTATTATTCTTTTCCCCCTTCTAACTTATTTTCTCATGCTTCGAAATTCTCTCGAACATTGTAGACCATTCTGCTGTAGTTCCACACTCCTTTGGGAATCCACAGGCATTTAATCCATCAAATGTTTGATTTTCTTTGTCTTAGAGCAGTGGTTCTCAACCTGTGGGTCGCGACCCCTTTGGGGGTCAAAGGAGTCGCCTAAGACTATTGGAAAACACATATTTCCAATGGTCTTAGGAATTGAGACACCACTCCTCTATCTGTCTCCAGGCAAGTCCGTCCACATGCAGATACGCCCACATATGAGTATCAAAGGGTCACAGCATCAGGAAGGTTGAGAACCACTGCTTTACAGGATCAAGACTCTCCTGAGAATGGGGGGAGTCTAGATTACACAGCTATAGATTAGTTCGTGGTTGAAACTCTCATAGAAAGTTACTGACCTTTCAGTTAGCTAAAGACTCATCAGATTTAGAGTGACAGAGCTGCTGGTCTAGCTGACAGTTCCTACTCTGATCTCTGGCCTATAGGTTGAATTTGTGACCTTGGGCTTTAAAGATGACCCACTGTTTTTTCCTTTGATTTCATAATCACTTCTCAGGTTAGTGTTTATACTGCTGCCTCTTTTATTGTCTGTACTGATTGCAATATTGTAATGGTAATGGGATTTGAAGATCTTCCATGCCTCTTGTATTGACAAGCTAATTGGTACTTAGCACTTAATTTCAAGTTCATAATTGTGTCAAGTATTAAGACCCAGAATGTGGGTGAATCCCACAGTGGGATGAACTTGCTGACTGACATAACAGGAAGGGGTAGGGCAGGGAGGAGCTAATACCACATATAGGAAAAGTCTCAGGCTGGAGAGGAGAGATTTGGAGAACAGAACTTGTGGTGGCAGAACTTCTGAGAGCCAGTCAGAACTTCTGCTGAGAGCTTCTGCCAAGAACTGCTGGCAGCAAGCAGCATGGAGGCTGAGCAGCTTTAAAAGCCCAAGGTCACAAATTCAACCTATAGGCCAGAGACCAGAGTAGGAACTGTCAGCTAGACCAGCAGCTCTGTCACTCTAAATCTGATGAGTCTTTAGCTAACTGAAAGGTCAGTAACTTTCTATGAGAGTTTCAACCATGAACTAATCTATAGCTGTGTAATCTAGACTCCTCCCCTGTAAGTGAGGAGAGGAGGATCTTTGCCTGAGGGAGCCTGTTTTGTTTTGAAGGCTCGGAAATGTGGATGTTTGCTGCACTATGTGTACCAACTTTGTGGCTACTGTAATGACTTTGACTTTCTGGTTTGGCAACTCAGTTTTCTGGTATTTGAATAAAGGCTTTGGTCCTGTCCTCCATGTGGAGAGCCTGTTACATTTTGTGATTCACAACTATACCAGCATATTCATAGCCACCGTGGGCATTGTGAATGTTGCATTGGTTTATAAATATTTAATTTAAAAGGTTGATAATCTTGAATTTTTCAGTAGCCATGTTAGGTAAGTTTGACAAAAAGAAATCAACATCTGAGATAGGGACTAGACTTGATATTTCATTGGTATAGGGAATTCCTTACTGTAGAAATTCCCTTTATCAATGCAAGCCAGCAATTTCTGTGTAATTTATACTTTTAAATAGTAGCCTAGAGCACTGAGTGGTTAAGTTAATTGCCCACCATCAATCAGCCAATATATGCCAGATAAGGAACTTGAATCCAAGACCTTGATGATCATTAGGCAGGTACTCGATCCACTATACCACATTGATTCTCAATCAGGAAAGACTTCATTCAGAAAGTGATATATTATTATATAAAATATCTTATTTATAGAATTTTATATAAAAATATCCCAATAATATCCAGACTGCTTATTCATAAGGGCAGTTAGGTAGCAAAGTGGATAGAATGTTAGGCCTGGGGTCAGGAAGACTCATCTTTTTGATATATGAAGTCATATCTGGCTTCAGACACTTACTAGCTGTGTGACCCTGGGCAAGTCATTTAACCCTGTTTACTTCAGTTTCCTCATCTATAAACTGAGATGTTGAAGGAAATGGAAAACCACTCCGGTACCTTTGCCAAGAAAACCCCAGATGGGGCCACGAAGATTCAGACACGACTGAAATGATTGAATAACATCAACAGCAAAACTTACTCATAGTTGACTATGGCATGCTAGTGTTCCTAATATTTGTCTACTAGACTCAAATGAAAAACAAACACCCTACATGTCACCACTGACTGTGCTACATCAGCTTATAATCACAGAACTGTTTTCATTTTCAGAATTTTTAAGCAGTGCTTTAAATAGATGAAATTTTCTTGGCACTCCTTCAGCTAAAAGTAAATTATTATTCTCCTAAAAGAAACAGAGCATGATCCTTATCTGACAGAAAGAGCAGTTCTATGAGAGTTCCTTTTCGATCTCCTCTCACAATGAGAAAAAACAAAATGTGGGGATTCTTAACAACTGGCATAATTATGCACTTGGGAAATCTGAATATGTTCCCTAATGGTTCAAAATGTGCTTATTTCTTTTTTTTTTTAATGGATATTCCCATCAGGGTGTCCTATAAGAAGTCTCTACTGGCCAATTCAAGAGAAATAACTTTAACCATAGCATAATAGAATTGCTTGAATACACTACACCATCCAGAATATTTATTAACCACAAGAGATATGTAAGTATTTACTTGTCTATGGAAAACAAGAAACACAGAATGTCATTATTAGATGACTACATTGCTGTAGTTTGATGCTACAATTTCTTTGCAGAGGTGGGAAACTCCATAGTTGCATTTTCCTCCTCTGCTCTAGTTTTCTACTTGTGTTAATAGTGTTAATTTTCTTACATTCCAAATACTAGAATGTAAGACCTACCTTAATGTTCAACTATGAAAAGTAGCTTAGTCATAAGGTTATGCTGGTAACCCATTGACATTTGCTAAGAACATATGTACATCTTAAACTACACTTTGCATATGTAATCCTCTTGGTTGGTGCCCTTTTGTCCATATTTTTGAATGCCATTTATGTACCTGTGATTTCAGGGACTCTGGTTCATTAGTAATTGTCAAAGTAGTATGCCAGTGCTAATGTTTTAGGGACATCCAGTTGGCATGGTGGATTTAGTGTTGTTCCTGAAGATGGGAAGATTCGTCTTCCTGAGCTCAAATCTGGCTTTGGGGACTTCCTACCTGTGTGACTCTGCACAAGTCACTTGACCCTATTTGCCTCAGTTTCCTCACTTGTAAAATAAGCTGGAGAAGGAAATGACAAACCACTCTATTATCTCTGCAAGAAAACCCCAAATGAGGTCATGAAAAGTTGGACATGAATGAAAAATATCCTGTATTTATTTCACTCCTAGTTGCCTCCTTCATCAGGTCTTTGAGCTCAATTGATTGAACTGTATTTGTGTTCATTCTTTGATTCTTAGAGCCAATTTTTAAGGATTTTAAAGTACTTTTTAATGTATAAATAGAACAATTGAAGGAAAAATAAAAATACATCCTTAGATTAAGCAGAGTATTAACACAGGCAGAATCTTCTACTACTACTACTACTACTACTACTACTACTACTACTACTACTACTACCACTACCACTACCACCACCACCACTGTTATTGCTACTACTATAACCACCACCACTTATAGAGCACCTACTGTGTACCAGGCCTTGAGCCAAGTGCTTTGCAAATATTATTTCATTTGATCCTCACAACAGCCCTATGAGGTAAGTGTTATTACTGTCCTCACTTTACGATTGAGGAAACTGGCAAACAAAGGGTGACTTACCCAAGGTCACACAGCTAGTAAGTGTCTTAGGTGGGATTTGAACTCGGGTTCTTCCTTACTGAAGACCTAGCACTTTATCCACTGTGCCACCTGTTGCTAATTAATAAACATCTGTTTTTGTGATTCATAGGATCATAGAGCTGACAGGAACCTTAGGGGCCATCAAATGGAATCCTCTATTGCTATAGATAAGGAAACTGGGACCCAGGGAGGATAAATGACTTTCCCAAGATAATACAGTTAGTAAGCATGAGTGACACTCGCAGAATTTGAACTCTAGGTCTCTGAAATCAGAACCAGAGTACATATCACCATACTTATACAAGACTAGAAAACCGGTAGTCCTGTACTTTGGCTCAATCAGAACAGAAATGGAGCATTGAGTTGTTTCCTGGGCTTTACACTATTTTTTAGTTTTCAACATTCATTTTTATAAGATTTTGATTTGCAAGTTTTTCTTTCCCTTTCCATTACCTCCTCCCTCCCTAAGACAGCAAGCAATCTGATGTAGATTATACATGTACAGTCATAGTAAACATATTTCCACATTAGTGATGTTATGAAAGAAGAATTGGAACAAAAGGGAAAAAAACACAGGGCGGGGGAGGGGGGAGGAAGCAAAAATAGTGTACTTTGATCCATATTTAGATCCATAGATCTTTCTCTGAGATTTCGTTACTATTTTCCATCATTAGTCTTTCGGAATTGTCTTGGATTGTTGTGTTGCTGAGAAGAGCTAAATCTATCATAGTTGATCAAGGTACCTTGTTGCCATTATTGTATACAATGTTCTGGTTTTGCTCACTTCACACAGCATCAGTTCATTTAAGTCTTTCCAGGTTTTTCTGAAATCTGTCTGCTCATAATTTATTATAGCACAATAGTATTCTATTACATTCATATGCTACAACTTCTTCAACCATTCCCCAATTGATGGGCATCCCTTCAATTTCCAATTCTTTGCCACCACAAAAAGAACTTCTATAAATATTTTTGTATATGTGGGTTGTTTTCCTGTTTTATGATCTCTTTGTGATATAGACCTATTTGTAGCCCAAAGATATGCAAAGTTTGGTTACCTTTGGGGCATAATTCCAAATTGTTCTCCAGAATGGTTGGATCAGTTCACAATTCCTTCACTAATACATTAGTGTTCCAATTTTCTCACATCTTCTCAAACATTTATCATTTCCCTTTTCTGATAAATGTGAGGTGATACCTCAGAGTTGTTTTAACTTGCATTTCCCTAATCAATAGTGATATAGAGCATTTTTGTGTGATTACAGATAGCTTTACTTTCTTCATTTGAAAACTGTCTGTTCATATCCTATGGCCATTTATCAACTGTGGAAGACTTGTATTCTTTTTGTTTGTTTTTGCTTCTTGGGGGGTGAGGGCATTTGGGGTTAAGTAACTTGCCCAAGGTCACATGGCTAGTAAGTGTTAAGTATCTGAGGGCAGATTTGAATTCAGGTCCCCCTGACTCTAGGGCCAGTGCTCTATTTACTGCACCACCTAGACTCCCCCAGAAGACTTGTATTCTTATAAATCTGACTCAGTTCTCTAATTATTTTAGAAATGAGGCCTTTATCAGAAACATTGGCTACAAAAATCATCTCCCAGCTTTCTGCTTCCTTTTCTAATCTTGGTTGCTTTGACTTTGTACAAAACCTTTTTCAATTTAATGTAATCAAAACTATCATTTTGAATTTCATAACGTTCTCTATTGCCTGTTTTCTCATAAACTCTTCACTTCTCCATAGATATGACAGGTAAGCTCTCCTAATTTGCTTATAATATTACCCCTTGTATCTCAATCATATATCCATTTTGATCCTATCTTGGTATATGGTGCGAGATGTCGGTCTATGCCTAGTTTCTGCCATACTATTTTCTAGCTTTCCCAGCAGTTTTTGTCAGATAGGGAGTCCTTGGATTTGTCAAACAGTAATTACTATGGTCGTTTATTACCAGTTCTGGCATACCCACCCTATTGCACTGAGCCACCATTCCATTTCCTAGCCAGGACCAAAGTTTTGATTATTGCTGATTTATAGTATAGTTTTAGATGCGATACAGGTAGACCAACTTCCTTTTGACTTTTTCCCATTAATTATTCCCTTGATATTCTTCACCTTTTGTTCTGCCAGATGAATTTTGTTATTTTTTTCTAGTTCTGTAAGATAATTTTTGGAAGTTTGGTTGGTATGAAATTGAATAAGTAAATTAACTTAGGTAGAATTTTCATTTTTATTGTGTTAGCTCAACTTACCCATGAGCAATTGATATTTTTCCAATTATATAGATCTGACTTTATTTGTGTGAAAAGTGTTTTGTAATTGTCTTAGTATAGTTCCAGGGTTTGTCTTGGACAGTAGACTCCCAAATATTTTATATTGTCTACAGTCATTTTAAATGAACTTTCTTTTTCTCTCTCTTGCTGCTGGATTTTGTTAGTAATATATGGAAGTGCTGATGATTTATGTGGGTTTATTTTATATCCTGCAACTTTGCTAAAATTGCTAATTGTTTCAAGTGTTATTTTTTTAGTTGTTTCACTGTGATTCTAGTAAACCATCATATCATCTACAAAGAGTGGTAGTTTTCTTTCCTCATTGTCTATCCTATTTCTTTTTTTGTTTTTGTTTAGTTTAGTTTTGTTTTTTTTAATGTTATTTTAGTTTGTATCATTCGTTTCCACAAGATTTTGAGTTACATATTTTCTCCCCCTCGTTCCCCCACCCACCGCCCCAAAACAGCCATCCCAGTGTGTCCCCCCTCCCCC
>CM053584.1:78605246-78646185 GCA_028627135.1 Pseudochirops cupreus
GGGCGGGGGAAAGACGGGGAGAAAAGATGTAACTCAAAAAAATTTAATAAAGAATCTCATATTGAAAAAAAAAACGAAACAATAAAATAAATTTTATTGAGATATTTCATTTTAAAGCACCTTATTTTCCCAACATAAACCTCCACTCTTCCCTCAAAAAGGTCCATTTTTTAATAACAAAGATTTTTTTTTTAAGTAGAAGAAAAAAAACAATAGGCATTGAGCATTGAATATATAACATGACATTTTTTTCAATGTTCTGAATCTTTATGAGGGAAGGAGGAAGGACATATTGGGAAATATACATGCTGTGAATCAATAAAATCTATTTTTAAAGAAAAAAATTTGAACCAGTGACACATTTCTCACACCTTTGAGAATTCCCTGTCTCTCACTAGATCTCGTGAGTCAATTTGGTTCTTAGATCTGATTGTTCAGTTCCATGCCCAAGGATTACGAATTTTGTTGCCATTTCTTCAGATTTCAAGGACACTTATTTAAAAAAAAAAACTATTTTGATCTCTTTGTGTATTATACAAGGGAACTAGAAAACTGGTCATGTCAGTCATACCAAAAGGCAAGATGGCTGCTTTATAAGAATTAACTCCAAACTAGACTGGTGTGACCTTGACTTTACCTTCCTATGGAAGAAATAAGCACTCTTACTGACTTCTGACATAAAGTAGTCCACAATTTTGCTACTTTGGACCCTTGCTCCATCACACAATCACACAATAGGATGTGGTCTAAATCCAAGATTTCCACTTGGTGACACATATGAATTAGACAAGAGAGAAGTTAGCTCTGCATTTGGGAAATGTCATAGTGTTTCCAACAATTTCATCCTGCTCTCTGACACCAAAGCCCATAATTTTAGTGATAATATTCCCCTGACTATGATAAATGTTTATAAATCATGCAATATGACTATCTATCCCAAATTGCTCTCCCAAATGTCATCTTCTGCAGGAAGCCTTTCCTTGTCCCTCATCAATTCCTCTACTGCTAGTGTCTGCTAGTGAGATTTACTCCCAAGCACACTGCATATATCTTGTACTTTTTTTTCATGTTGATTCTACTATTAAAATGTGATCTTCCCGAGACCAGGGACTTTTATATTTGTAACGAAGATAAACCAGGTGACAAAACCCTGCAAATTCAGGCTTTGTTTTGGAATGAAATGATGTAATATACTTAGTTAAGATTGGAATTATCCAAAGAAACTTTACTTAGCTCTAACCTAGTAAGGATATGCAACAAGCATACTATAGCACTTAGTTTTGGTAGCCTTTGTTTCCATCTATAGTTAGTAGGCCGAGGAATGATGACTCAAATGCTCTTCAAACATCTATGGTACATCTGAAGGGCACTAACCCCATGTGAGTAGAAATTTTTATGTCAATAGGTGACCAAGAAGCCACATCAACGTAGCCAAAAGCCAACCAAAGGCCAATAGGAAATTATGTCAAGAGAAAAGACAGTTTGAGCCTCAATCTCACCCCAGGGCCACGAAGGCCTGGCTTTGTCATTTTTTTTAGGGAAATTCTAGCCTAATCTGTGAGGTTCAGAAAATATGTGCAAGATTGCAAGCAGTTGTATCATGGCACAGGGAAGTGTTTGAGGCCCGGGCTTGCTTTGATTGTGGTAGGTCAGGTCACTTTGCTCTACTATGCAGGCTCAGGAAACCCCTGGGGCACCCCTCTTGTGGATCCCACAATAAATTATGCAAGTGACTACAGTCTAAAGTACCCATCACCTATGAGGAGATGCGGTCTCCTGAATGGGAGTCTCTGCCAGCTGAGATCTGGGTGGCTGAAATGGGAGAAGGAGGGACTCCAGTATTTCCCAATTTCTGCTATTTTTCTGTGGAGTATATTAATGACATGTTTAGCATCAGAACTGAAAAGTGCCAGAGGTGGCTTGGACGCATTGGTGTGATACAGCTGTTTCTAATGTTATCAAGTAAGTTTCACCTGGCTTCTGTTGCTATCTAGAAAGACAACAACTTTTAAAATCTTTTTTCAGGAGATCTCCTATAAATTGTACGGGAAGCTTTTGGATCCATTTTGTTTACTTCCTGGGCCTCAAATATTTCCCTGTGCCATGATACAACCACTTGCAATCTTGCACATATTTTCTGAACCTCACACTAATCCATGTTGGGCAAGGAGAAAGAAGAGGAGAGGAAGAACCTAGGTAGATATTAGTCCTCTTATACCTTCTTTGTATCCTCAGAGCTTAGCATATGGCCTATGGTCAATATCTAATACATGTTTGTTGATTGACAGCCTGAAAGGTCACCAACACTACTCTGTTGCTGCCATCTTCATGAGTGCTGTCACTTCTTCAGTCTTAGCTAAATTGTGAAAGAAATCAAGATTCATTCTAAGTGGAAATCACCCTGAATGCCCTCCTTGCAGGCTGATTATTTATATGCAGGTATTAGATTACAAACAAGCTGAAATAATTCAGCAAGGGAAGCTCAGTTTTGTTAAACATGCATATTTATTTGATTAAAATACACCCACAAGTGGTAGCATTTGCATCAAGAGGCCTCCCCTGCTCCCCAGAACTCCTCAATTGCCTTATGTGCACATTTTCCTCCTCCCCCAAACTAGTCAGAAGGTTTGATTCCAAAGATATGGTATTTTCTCCAAATTAAATTTAAAATAATATATAATTAGATTTGTGTGTGTCTTATAAATTAAAGTTATATTCTTGGCAGCAAGAACCAGAGAGCTGGCTGGTGGAAAGAAAAAACAAATTCTTCCTTCCCTTGTTTTGTCCTAGTTCCTTCCTTCCTCTGCCAAAAATCACAATTCCCTCTTCAAAGGGAACACACAATGAGTCAGAAAGAGACTGACTCTCTCTCCTGCTTTCATTCTGTGTACAGGCTACAGAGACAACACAGTTCAACTCCAGGGCCTTGCCTGCTTGTCTCTTAATACAATTGACATTGACTATGACATGTGCCTGATTGGACTCCCTTCGAGAAACTCCACAAATTTGAGTAACTAGGAAAGGGTGGGGAGGTGCAGGGGGGAAAAAAGGCATTCTCTCCTCTTCCTTCAGACCTGGGAAGATGAGATACAAGGCTTGCTGCTTGAGTTTAGGTCAAAATGTGAGAAGGAAGGATTCATAAGAGGTAAAAGATGCAAAGATGGAAACTTCCTGGGCAGACACAAAAGCAGAAGGTTACTACAGTCCTCAGACATGGGAACAGCATCAGGATGTAGCCAATTCACAAGCCGCGATGGTATTTTTAAAAAGTGATCCTGGATGGTTCCACATTAGCTGATCTCCTCCCCAAACTGTACTTTAACCTGAGAAAGCTATTTACTCCTAATGAGGAGAATATAAATGAAGATCTTTTTTGAGAGAAACAAGGAAGGAAAGAGAAAGGAAGGAAGGAAGGAAGGAAGGAAGGAAGGAAAAGAAAGAAAGAAAGAGAAAGAAAGAAAAAAGAAAGAAAGAAAGAGGAAGGGAGGAAAGAAAGAAAGGGGAAGGGAGGGAAGGTGAGAGGAAGAAAGGGAAAAAGGGAAATAGAAAGAAAAGGAAAGAAAGAGAGGGATGGAGGGAGGGAAGGAAGGTAGGAAGGAGGGAAGGAGAGAGAGAGAGATTTTTAGGAAAGAGAGATTTGTATAGTAATGCTGATAAATTAGTAATCCAGCCACAGGCATTGTTCCAGAAAAGCTGCCAATACCACAGTTGGAAATGTCAAAAGATGTGTTTAGTAGCACGTCAAAAAGTCCAATTTTACTGTTATTATCTGACAGGGCACAGACTAATATAGTATGTACTATCTTCTCCCCTCCCTCACCGTCATCTAGCACACAAGCTACAGGATGGTTACTGCTTACATTTGTCATGTATTTCCTATGGTTCTGTTAAGGATTTTATTCCAAGATGCTGGATTTTAGTTAAAAAAAAAAAAACTAAGAAGGGAAGGAACAGCTTTCTCCTCTTTGAAAGATTACCTTGGGGTACCCATGATGAGGGATAAGAGACTCCTACCTGGTGCTGTGATAGAAGGAATCCTCTTCTCTGTCACCTGCAAGGGATATTCAGGGTCACTCCCAGAGACCATGGAGGTGAATCCTCTTGGAGTGAATTATCCTCCTCACTCTCCATCCCAGCTCAAGCAAGCAGGCAAGAAGGGGTGGGGGGGCAGCTGGTAGATGTCTAGCATGCTACAGTATTCAGAAAGATAGTTGAAGCAAGTTGAGGAAAGTGTCTGGTGGTTCTATTTGTATAGGCAGAGCTGTGAGTACTCCTGAGACTCTGATACTTTTGTCCCACAGCCCTACCTATAAGTGAGCAAAAAGTGCATTTTGCAGACGTTTTACAAGCACAGATTTCAGGTTAAATTCCTGTTAAGTTTGACCTGAGAGAATATGACTCATTTTTGTTACCCAAACACCCCAAACTTGATATTTGGAAACATCTGGATCAATTACATCATAGAGACAATTGTGAGTAAGCAACACATTTTTCACGTTTCTGGACATTCTTTTTTTCCAATTTTAAGTTTCAAGTTCTTAGAAATTAGAACAATTGCTTCCATTTTTTTAGACATGTACCCCATTGGTTTAAAAAAATCACTCCCAGGGGTGGCTAGGTGGCACAATGAATTGGGAGTCAGGAGGACTTGAGTTCAAATTTGGCCTGAGACACTTGACACACTTACTAGCCATGTGACCTTGGGCAAGTCACTTAACCCCCATGGACCTGCCTTCCCCTTTCCAAAAAAGTAAAAAAAAAAAAGTTTAGTCACTTGCTAACATTTTTACATTTATTTGTAAATTATATGCATATCTCATGGTATATTATGTACATTATGAAATATATACACAGAAATTTTAAAAGCTAAGATAAACATTTTTAAATAATTTCTATTTTTTTCTATTAATAATACAAAATACTCTTTGACCTAGAGTCCAAGAACTTACCACATGGGAATTGTATTGGGAGTAGGACAGGCACATGACAGACCTGTTCCGGGCAGTAAAAAACTGTTTACTGACATGCTTGGGGAGGCTCATGATTGGTTGACCATTCAGTGAAGGCCATATTGGGCACAGGCAGGCCTTAAAGTAGTAGAGGCGAGAAGCTGCTATAGGCACGTTGAAGATTCCGACTGAGATCCTGGCTAAGTTACTTGTACCAGGGGACTCTCTAAGGTTTTAAGTGGGAGAGCAAGTGATAAGCTGTGGTGGTGGGGGTTTCCTCACAAGAAGTTGCCTATACCTATGAAAATATAGGTCCCCTATCAAAATATACCAACAAAAATATCAAAATAAAATACCTTTATACATGTCATTTTATGAAGTTGATGCTATTACTATCACCATTTTCAATAGAAAGTAAGGTAAAGTGACTTGTCCAGGGTCATATTGCTAGCTAAATGTCTGAGGAAGGATTTGCATTTAGGTCTTCCTGACTTTCACTCTAAAACTCTATTCATTGCACCACATATAATTATACTGCAAAGATATTAATTTTTATCAACCAAGGGACACCCAGAGGTTGGTGACAATGTAAGCTTACACTTGAGACTTGGGGGCATTAATTCCCCTGACCATCTGATGCAGACTGCTGGGGTTCAATCTATTCTCTTTTCCTTCCTGCCTCTTGTCCTGTGAAAGTGGCAGGGAAAGGGATACAGCAGTCAACTGTGTTTTTGTTTTTTTTTTCCTGGATGTTCAAAGAGTTCACCAAGACCAGAGAGAGTGTACTAGACTTGAATTTAATTACCTACCTATTTAGGTATGGGAATATATCTTCCTTTGGCCAGGAACAAGCTTCTCTTTGTCTACTCATTATAAAATACCATGGCCCCTAAAAAAGTACAAGCCCTCACGGGTTCAGGCTGTATCTACATAGAGCCAACTTCATGGGAGTAGTAATATGTGTATGTTCATTTCACTGAGACAGTGATAGGGTTAGCAGTTAGAGCAGAATGCAGATGCCTACATGCATCTTTTATGAATGAGTATGTCTACCAGTGACATGCACCTTTTCAATAAATCCTACTAGCTAGATTTCTAGTTTTGTCTCTTCTTGAATTCCAGGACCAGACTAGAACACCATCTCTATGAAACTGCCCCTGTGAGTACATTCACCTACCATTGTGTTTTCATAATGCCTATTATGTTATGTTAAAAGGGGGTATGCCTACTGTGCAGAATATTTAAGGAAATGTTATTCCCAGAATACTATGTATAATTAAGCATTCAATGCTTTTTGATGTTGGAAACTGTTTCGCTTATGAAGATACAATAAATATTCAGGAAAATAAACCTAATCCACAACAGCAAAATATAATTTTGTGTTGCAAGAATGAAGAAAATTGAAGCATAAATCATTTATTAATAAATACTAAATGCACAATCATAAGAATGTCTTAATTACTGCCCTCTGTCAGAACCCAGTACTGTATTCTGTCACTAACAATGAAAATAGTGCTGTTTTATGTATGAAGGGAATGGTTTATACAAGGGGTGGGGAACCTTTGGCCTTGAGGACACATGTGGCCCTCTAGGTCCTCAAGTGTGGCCCTTTGACTGAATCCAGACTTCATAGAAAAATTCTTTTATTAAGGGGATTTCTTCTGTGGAGGGGATTTGTTATATGAAGTTGGATTCAGTCAAAGGACCACACTTGAGGGCCTGGAGGGGCACATGTGGCCTCGAGGTCACAGGTTTCCCACTCCTGGTTTATACCATGAAGTAGGTCAGCTTTGAAAATTTAGGGTAAATTTTCCCCTAAATGTTCCCAGTTTCCCGTAATTACTATGGATCTCTTTATTGAAGTCTTTGTTTATATTTTAGCCTTTCACACTTATATAGAATATTATATAGAAATGGTTTCAAAAGCATTTTTCTCACCCCATGTTGTAAGTAACACATGTATTTTCTACATTTTATAGATGAAAGGAAGCCTATAGAGGTTGTGACTTATACATAGTAAATAATATACCTTGTAAATGAGAAAACTAGGATTTAAAAACACTGGTCTTTTGACTCTAGACCCAGTGCTTTTCCAATAATACCACAATGCCTCCCAAAATTTATTTTCTCTTATACTAAATTTACCATGTTTTAAACTTCAGGTTCTAAGAATACTAGAATGAGCCCATGAACATGAACCAATGTTCAGCCTATTCATGTCATTCATGACTGTATAACTATCAATCATAATTTTCCATGTTAAAGTCTTTATTTGTTCATCATCATGTCCTTTAACATTTTAGTATACTTTAGCATCAAGGTGTGATATCAGTGTCTGTGGTATAGGAATAGAATCAGAAAACACCAAAAGTGGGAGTGATCCAAGGTTGGATAAGCAGGGATAGAATAATGGGGCAAGATTCAAGGAGCTAAGACCATGTAAAGTCAGCTGTTAATTAAAGCACAAGACTTTGAAGGGAGGAAAGAGAGATCAGAAGAAGGGTGATGACCTGGGAAAGCAGGAAGGAGTGGAGTGACTGCAAGATACAGTGAAGTCAAATTGAGAAGTGAGGCCTAGAGAGGGATACAAGGACAAGAAGTGACAGTCACATGGAGGAATTTCAGAGTTAGGTATTGAGGAAACAAAATATGTAAAGTGAATACTTTACTAACATAAAGTTAGCTTTGGTGATGGTAACAATGATATCCATCCCTGTGTGGGGCTGAAGTGGAATTAAGGTACAGATACTGAGACTTTTAGGAATTATTGAACTGAAGGATAAGGTTATTTAAGGGGGCATCAACATGTAAATTGAAGTCTATAAGGATTTGGTCAAGAGTTATGATGGGAGGAATACTGTGAGTCAGGAATTAAATGAATATTTGGAAAGGAAGGGAGAATGTGTAGATGGCCAATAGATGACAAGCACCAGGATATGTGTGGTTAGAGTAAACCTCAAGGAAGGAGAGGTTGCTGAGTGATAGTGGTTAGGGAAGGGCCAGGAAGTGGTAGTAGGTAGGAGCAAAAAGCATTCCTACTCCTCTGCCTATTATAATGGGTGGGGGCAGAGGAGAGAAGGCATATCCAGTACCAAGGAGGGTGACCAGGGATGCAGCTTCTCCTAGGCTTCAATAGTCATTGCTGTCACTGTCATTCATTTAGGAATGTATAGATTTGTGGACCCACCAATTATAACATAGTTCTGAGCACTACTCCACTGGGAAATCCCACCCCTCTTGGTATGAGCTACATTTCAAAGATGAGAGAAGTATGAGAGGAAGAGATTTAATATGAAAGGAACTTTGTTAACAGAACTGGGCTGCAGAAGACCTACTGGAAGGGAAGGGTAAAGTAGTAGAGGGAAAGTGGAGAGATGAGGCTGAAAGAGCAGGGAGTGGTAGCCATGGAAGAGTTTCTGTCTAGGCAGCCTACAGCTAAATCCTTGGAATTCTGAGTAGATCTATAATTAGGTCACCATGCTATTCTGAGGAGCAATGGTAATGTTCATTTGATTATTATTCCCTGAATAAGATCTGGAAAGCAAGGGAAAGGAGAGAAGGGATGCTGTGTCAAAGGCTAGGCATTGGGAGAGCAAATAATAAAGTGCTAATACTAACCAAGACCTGATTCTGTTCAGTAGATGGAGATTAGATGGGATGAGGCTCTAGATTGGGGCTAGCTAACTACAGAGTTAGGCAGCTAGGTGGTACAGTGCAAAGATTAGAGTCGGTAAGACTCAAGTTAAAAACCTGCATTAGATATTTAGTAGCTGCCTGATCCTAGACAAGTCACTTAACTTCTTGGCAACTTTTTCCTCATTTTTAAAATGAAGCTAATAATAGCACCTACTTCACAGGTCTGTTGTGAGGATCAAATGAGCTAACATATGTAAAGCATTCTGCAAAATGTAAAGCTTTTTAAAAATAAATTTAAAGCTTTTTTATAAATTCTATTAAAGAGAGTTGAGGTGAGATTGATTTACCCAGCCTTTCATCAGTATCTAAGATAGCTCTCCCCCTAGGCGAGCCAGACTGAGGGGGATGGGGACAGTCTTACTGGCGGATTTCTAGTCCTGGTGGTAAAGGGAAAGTGGTAGCAGAACAGAGGGCAGATGCCCATTCTTTCCTGGTCAGGGATTGTTGACTGGATGAAATGAATCTCCAGTTTAACGTCTGGCTCATTTAAGAGGATTAAGGTGCAGAGATGGTCTCTGTGGTCACATCTAACTATAAGATTTTGCAATGCTGGGAATTTAGTTTCACCCTAAATCCTAGACCTTCCTTTGGCTCAGATCTTTTCATGTCTGAATCTTTTGCTTATTTTTGTCCATTAGACAACATTCCAGTGTTAATCCATGATTACTTTGTAAAGGTAAGATGATGTTCCATAGTACTTAGGGTCATCTTCAAATTTGAGAGACTTTTTATGTTCCCTCTTTGAAGTAATTCACTGGTCCAGTATGAATCTGCAAAACTAACTCGTTTCCTGTCATTCCCCAGTCCTAATCCCATCTCCCTAATCTCAATCTCACCAATCTGAGCTGGATAGATAGAAGAGAGACAGAGAGTGAGAGGGACATTATACATAAATAAATTAGACATCCCATAGGGATTAATTTTCTTTTGATGATCACAGTGGAATTATCTCCTAAAATTGTAATCCATTTACTATTACATTCACTGCTTCTCTTTTAACCGAGCCTTTATTTACCTCCTCAAAGACCTCTAAATAAATCATGTAGGCAGAATGTCTTATTACAAACAACATGGTGCCTTCCCCCAAAAGGTTGTGTTTGCTTAATTGTTCGATAGGACTGATTTCCATTTTCAGATTAAGCTGATAAATCCTATGGAATGCTAAGGGGGATAAGTCAGGCTAATTCCTCTGCGTAGTGTAGGCATAGGAATCAAGCCAACTGGGCGCAATAAAGAAAACGGGAATTTATCAGATACTAAATATACAAATGTAGAAGAAATACTTTATACAAACATAGAAACTGTGTTTAATAAAGTTAAAAAACATTAAATAAGCATTTTGATATATAATTATTCCCAGATATCTCTAGTCATATGGTCATTAGTACTCAGAGTTGGAAGAAATCAATCAATCAATATTTATTAAGGATCTATTATGTGCTAGGCACTGTGCTAAGTGCTAGGGATACAAAAAGAGGCAAAAGAGACAGTTCTTAACCTTAAGGAACTCACAATCTGGGCCGGGGCGGGGAGACAATAAACAGTGTGCAAACAAGCTATATACAGGATAAATGAGGAATGGTTAACAGACGAATGGACCCAGAATTACAGGGGTTGGGTTTCCTATGGAAGTTGTGATTTTAGTTGAGATTTGAAGGAAGCCAGGGAGGTCAGTAGGCGGAGTGGAAGAGAAAGAGCATTCCAGGCATGGGGGACAAGCAGAGAAAATATCCACAGTTGAGAGATGGAATAACAAGGAGGTTAATTTCAATGGATTGAAGAGTACATGGCAAGGACTGAGGTATAAGAAGACTGGACAGACATGGAGTGGAGGTGGGTCTACAGAATGAAAGGTATTGAACACAGAGGGTTTTGTTTTTTGATCCTGGAAATTATGTGGAGCTTTATTGAGTATGAGAATGACATAGTTGAAACTGCACTTTGGCCACTGAATGGTAACTGGCATGGAGTAAGGAGAGACACAAGGTAATGAGATCTATCAGCAGGCTATTGCAGTAGTACAGGTGTGTGATGAAAGGGACCTGCACCATAGTATCATAGAAGTAAAGAGTATATATTCAAGAGATGCTACAAAGGTGACATCAACAAGTCTTGGCAAGAGATTGGATATGAGGAATGCGAGACAGAGAGGAGGCAAAAATAATACCTGGGTTTCAAACCCAGGGGATTGGGAGGATGGTAGTGCCCTCAATAGTAATAGGGAAGTTTGGATAGGAAGGAGGGCTTATGGGGAAAGACAATGAATTCAGTTATGGACATGCTAAGAGGGGAATTGGAGGTAGCTAGGTGGCTCAGTGGGTAGAGCACTGGGCTTGGAGTCAGGAAGACTTGAGTTCAAACCTGACCTCAGACACTTTAGTTGTGTGACTGGCCAAATCACCTAACCACTGGCTGCTTCAGTTTCCTCATCTATAAAATGAAGATAATAATAATACCTACTTTGTTGGGTTGTTGTAAGGTTCAAATGAGATACTATTTGTAAAGCATTTTGCAAACCTTAAAGAACTATGTAAATAATAGTTATTATTATGACTATTAATTGTGCCTTACAGCACAATAATATTCCATTACATCCAAGTACTTCCATTTGCTTGACCGTTCCCTAATCAGTGGGTATCTACTTTGTTTCCGGTTCTTTCTTTTTTTGCAAAAAAAAAAAATGCTGCCATAAGAATTTTGATGTGCACAGGGTCTTCTTGTCAATGACCTCTAAGGGGTCTAAGCCTAATGACAGAATCCCTGGGTTAAAGGACACTGGCATTTTCATTTAATTTACTTAGATATTCCCAAGCGGCTTTCCAAAATGATTATACTGAGTCACGGCTCCACTCACAATACATGAGTGTACTTGTCTTCCCATAATCCCTCTAACATTGACTATTTCTGATTTGGTTTGGTTTGGTTTTGTTTTGTTTTACCTTTACCAGTTTGCCAGGTGTGGGATAAAATCTCAGTTTTATTTTGGCTTGCACATCTCTTATTATTAGTGATCTGAGGCATTTTTTCATATAATTTTTAATAATTTATAATTCTTCTTTTGAGAGATATCTATATCCTTCAACCATTTATCTAATAAGGAATGGCTTTTGGTAAGATACACACATGTATGTGTGTATATACATGTATATACACACATATATGGTAATGGCTTTAAACATATGTATGTGCATATACATATATGCACAGGTACATTATGTACATGCACTGCTTTCACTATTTATGTAGATACAAAACCCTTATCAAGGAAATTTAATACCTTTTTTTTTTGCATTCAACTACTTCCTAGATAAATTGGTTTGGGCAGAAGCTTTTCAGTGTCATGTAATCCAAATTGACTATTTTATCTTTTCTAATTGCCTCCATCCTTTGTTTGCCTAAAAAAGTCTCCTACCCATAGCTGTGATATAAGTTGCTTCTCTTCTGATTAAAAAAAAAACTATTAAGAGCATTAATATTAAGGTCATGTATTCTTTTAGAATGTATTGTGGAATATGGTTTAAGGTATTGGTCTAAGCCAAATTTCCACCCAAGTGCTTCCAGTTTTTCCCAGTTGTTTTTCTCAGAAAGGAAGTTCTTTCCTAAGTAATCTATGTTTTCTGGTTAATTGAATCCTTGGTTATTGAGTTTCATTGTTTTTTTTCTTCTTTGTCTACTTTGTTCATTGAACTACTTATTTTTAACCAGTAAAATATATTGTGATGACTATTGTTTTATATCACCTGAAATATGGAAGAACTATTCCTCCTTCATCCCTACATCTTTTCATTATTTCCAAGTCTTCTGGCTACAATTCCAATGTTCTTTCTACTGCACAAGGCTACATATCATGTCTCTCAGTTGGTCTGTTTATTTTCAAGTGCAGTAGTTGCCAAACCTTTCCATTCACACATTTCTTTTTTTTTTTGTCTTCCATATATTTATTGTCTCCCTTATTAGAATGTGAGTTCTATTTGTATTCCCCAAAATTTTAGCACAGTGCTTTGAGCATAATAAGAGCTTAATAAATCCATTCTTCTTTTCCATTTTTTTAGTTTCTTTTTTTAATTAACTTTAGTTTATTTTTAGTTTACGTCATTCATTTCCACAAGATTTTGAGTTACAAATTTTCTCCGTCTTTCCCCTAAGCACCCCCCCAGAACAGTGATCCCATTGTATACCCCCTCCCCCAATCTTCTCCCTCCTGTATCCTCCCCCATAACCTGTCTGACTTTCTGATAGGGCAAGATGGATCTCCCTATCCCAGTGCCCATATATCTTATTTCCCAGTTGCATGTACATAATAATAATAATTGTAATAATTATAATTATAATATATATTTTTTAAACATTTGATTTTAAAACTTTAAATTCTAGATTATTTCTCTTTCTCCCTCATCCCCCACCCCCCACTGGAAAGACAAGCAATTATATACAGGCCATATATGTGTAGTTATGCAAAACATCTCCACAATAGACATATTGTGAAAGACTGACTATATTTCCCTCTGTCCTATCCCACCCCCCACTTGTTCTATTCTCTACTTTGTCCCTGTCCCTTTAACAAAAGTGTGTGTTTCTAACAATCCTCCCCTCTAAACTTCCCTCCCCTCCATCATCCCCCCTCTCATCTCTTTCCCTTCATCCCCTTCCCCCCTACTCTCCTGTAGGGCAAGATACCCAATTTAGAGTGTATGTCGTTCACTCTCTAAGCCAAATTCAATGAGAGTAAGGTTGACCCCATTCCCTTTTGCCTTGCTGTTCTTCCCCTCCATTGTTACAGTTACACCTTGCCTCTTCTATATGATATAATTAACCCCATTCTGTCTTTCCCTGTCTTCTCTCATTATATTCCTCTCCCCCTCTCAATTTCATCTTTTAAATATCATCCATTCCTATTCAATTGATTCTGTGTCCTCTCTCTATGTATACCTGTACACATATATACACACACATATATATTTATACGCATATATATATATATACCCTTCTACATGCACATGTGTGTATGCATACATACATACATATACACACAGATACACACACACACACACATTTATAATCCCTTCACCTATCCTCAGACTGAGAAAAGTTTCGTAAGTTACAATTATCGTTTTTCCATGTAGGCATGTAAATAGTTCAACTTTGATAAGTTCCTTGTGATTTCTTTTCCCTGTTTACCTTCTCATGCTTCTTATATTCGAATGTTAAACTTTCTATTCAGCTCTGGTTTTTTCATCAAGAATGCTTGAAAATCCTCCACCTCATTGAATGACCATGTTTTCCCCTGAAACATTATACTCAATTTTGCTGAGTAGGTGATTCTTGGTTTTGATCCTAGCTCTCTTGATCTCTGGAATATCATATTCCAGGCCCTTGGATCCCTTAATGTAGAAACTTCTAGATCCTGTGCTATCCTGATTGTGTTTCCACAGTATTCAAATTGTTTCTTCTTGGTAGCTTGTAATATTTTCTCCTTGATCTGGTATTCTGGAACCTGGCTATAACATTCCTAGGAGTTTTCTTTTTGGGATCTTTTTCAAGAGGTGATTGGTGAATTCTTTCAAGTTCTATTTTGCCCTCTGGTTCTAAGATATCAGGGCACTTTTCCTTGAGAATTTCTTGAAGGATGATTTCTAGGTCCTTTTTTTGATCATGGCTTTCCAGTAGTCCAATAATTTTAAAATGATGTCTCTTGGATTTATTTTTCAGGCCAGTGGTTTTTCCAGTGAGATATTTCACATTGCCTTCTATTTTTTCATTTGTTTGGATCTATTTAATAGTATCTTGATTTTTTATAAATTCATTAGCTTCCATTTGCTCCAATCTAATTCTGAATGAATTATTCTCTTCAGAGAGCTTTTGAAATTCTTTTTCCATATGGCAAATTTGACTTTTTAAGGCATTCTCCTTCTCACTGGCTTTTTGGGCCTCTTTCGCCATTTGAGTTAGTCTATTTTTTTAAGGTGTTATTTTCTTCAGTCAGATTGTTGACTCTTTTTTCATAATTTTCTTGCATCATTCTCATTTCTCTTCCGAATTTTTCTTCCACTTCTCTCATTTGGTTTTCAAAATCCTTCTTAAGCTCCTGTAACCAGTTTATATTTTTCTTGGAAGCTTTTGGTACAGGAGTTCTGACTGTGTTGTCTTCATCCCATTCCATGCTTTGATCCTTTTGTCACCAAAAAAGGAATCTAAAGTTGGATTGCTGTGTTTGCTTTGCTTCCTTCCGTTCACACATTTCTATCAGTAAAAAAAAATATATTGAGCACTCATTGCTAATATATGCATATTAACTTATTTTAAATTATCTACATGTGTCATTGCACTAATAATCATGGGTATAATAAAACTTACACAAGGAGATAAATTTTAAAAGAAGGGGAAAGATAAGATTTTTAAAGAATATTTTATTAATGGAAACAATGTGCTTGAATTTACTTAATTACCTTTGAAAATCATGGCCTAACTTTTTAAAATATATATAGTGACTTGAAAGTCTGGCTAAGTTTAGCTTGTTTCAGTCCTTGGTTTCAATGGCTGTCATAGTTTAAAATGATACCTTGAAAAGATATATAGCTCCAAAGGGAAGAAGTACATTGTGAGTTTCACTTGCTAAATCATGAACTCATTTTTCAAATCCTATCATCCAATTATACAAAGGTTTTTCTTAACATTTGACTAGTAAGTTTTCATCTTCCCTGATATCAATTGTTCTTGCGAACCTATTGGGAGGTATGCCAATTTCCTCTTTTTACAAGTGATTTGAAACACGCTGCAATTTTTCACTTAAAAGATTTTTAAACAAAAAAGAAAATTCTGTTCTGAGTTTGTTTAAGTGTGAATATTTGAGAGTTTTTATAAGGGGTACATATAGTTTTCTGGAGCTCAAAGAAGATAGAGCAAGTATCCAGGAGGAGAGTGTGATCAAAAGCATAGAATGCTATAGAAAGGTTAAGAAAGGTTAAGAAGGATGAGGATTGAGCACAGATCTTCAGATCTAGCAATTAAGAGATCCCTGGAGACCATGATGGTGTAATAAGAGGAAATAATAAACCCTAGTTCCCTGTACAACTACTCCAGAAACAATCTAAAAAGAAAATCTACATGAAAGTCGGAACCTAGAGTAGTGCTAGACAAGTAATATCCCCAAAGGAGATAAGGTAATCAATCCTGGGCTGAGAGGAGGGTTAGATGGGCAACATGATTGCTTTGAATTTTATGAGCCTGCTAGCTAACAGAGGCAGGGACAAAGTACTGTCTCTTAGCATTCCACCCAGGGCCAAGTCTGCAGTTGTGTTACCTAGAACCAAATTAGTTTGGAGTTGTCCATTGACACTATTGGTATAGTGTCCAATAAAATAAGAAAAAGAAATTGAAGCAATAATGATTTTTTTTACTATTGCTAGTGATTGGTGGTTTGATTAGAGAATCACAGAGAACTAGAATTAATTGAAACAATCATTTCATAAAAATAAAGCCACATAAATCATCAGCATTTCTAAATATTACAACAAAATTCAGTGGGAAGAGATGGAAAGAGATATTCATAACTACAGAATATAGAAAATATTTGGGGGTTTACCTACCAAGATTCACACAGGAACAATATTAATACAACTACAAAACACTGTTTTATGGAAATAAAATCAGGCCTCAATAATTAGAGTAGTGACTGCTTATGAGTAGCCCAAACCAATATATGAATCATGACTATTTTTTCCTAAATTAATTTACTTATTTAGTGCTATAGTGTCAAAATAACAAAGGGATACTTTGTGTTTATATAAAGGGACAAAAGGTCAAGAATCTCAGGGGAAGTATAAAGAAATGAAAAGTAAGGGCGTTTAGGAGTTTTTGATATTAAACTATTCTGTAAATTAATAGTAATCAAAATACCTTGGTACTGGTTAAAACATAGAGAAGTTGATCAGTATTACAGATTAATGCACACTATACCAAAACAAACAAACTTAGTGATTTTATGTTTGACAAATTAGAGAAATTAGAGAGAAGCATAGTAAAGCAACCCTGTGATTTCACCTTTTACCCATCAGATTCGCAGTTTGGACAAAAAAAAAAAAAAAGAAAGTGACAAATGCTGGAGGGGCCCTGGGCAAACAGGCACGTTAATTCACTGTTGGAACTGTGCTTTAGTGCAGTCATTCTGGAAAGCAATTTAGAACTATGTGCCAAAAGTTACTAAGTGATGCGTACCTTTTGACCGAGCAGTACCATTATCAGGCCTACACCCCAAGGAGATGAACGAGAGAGAAAACAGATTCTTATAAACAAAAATAGTTATGGTATCTCTTTTTGTGGTGGTAAAGAAATGGAAACCACGGGAATGTGCATGAATTGGGGTATGGCAGAACAAATTATGGTATTTGAATATAATAGAATACTATTATTATACTGTAGAAACAAAGACTTGTTTGAATTGATACAGAGTAAAGTAAGCAGAACCAAGAGAATAATTTGTATTATAACATCAATATTGTAAAAGATGAACAATTTTGAAAGACTGGAGAACTGAAGAATGACAAATCATGATTCCTTGGACCATTGAGGAAGCATGCTATTTCACCTCCTGAGAAATGGTGCAGAATGAGACAAGCATTTTTGGGCATGGCCAATATAGAATTTTTTTGCATGACTATGCATATTCATTTGAAAGTTTTGTTTTTATTTTGTTCAATAAGAGTAGAATGGAGAAAATTAAATGCTCAATAATTGAAAAAAATTACAGATCATTTGAGAACTTGAGGTGGTACCCTCAGCATAAATGGAAATGTTTGGAAATGAGACGGTGGGAAAAGAAAATGTAATGAGATTTGTGATATAATTACAACCCATTCATATTTGCTAAGCCTTTGTTATTCTTTCCCAGAGGGAGAAAGTCAGTGTCCTTGGACTGCATGAAGGCTTCTGATAATAGCCATAAAGCGCTTAATACAATGCCTGGCACACAGTAGAAATTTAAGAAATATTCACTGATTGATTAAGGTGATCAGGGGTTGTGTTTGGATGTGAGGAATTCTGTTATGAATCTCTGAGTCTTGGTGAAGTTATATAATTATCCTAAAGTACCAAAGTCAGGAACAGCTACTGCAGGCCATTAGATGTAGAGGTGTGTTTAGCTACATCAGAGGAGGCATGGTTGTACTGAATATAAATGTATACTTGGTCACGTCTGGGGCAGTTACATACATTGATCTTCCCACTATCCAACTGGTACATATCATTCTCCTTGGCGGTCAGGCCATAGACCCTGCTTTGAAAACCACTGATCTGCTGAAGTTCATCTCATATCTACATTGCATTGCTAGTCTGAACATTCTGTCAGTTAGTATATGTATAAGATACAGACCCACTCTGTCTGATTTAAATTGTGTACTGGAAAAGCGTTTCCCCCACCCCATGCCTTTGGACCAGAATATGATTTCATTGATATATGAAACTCTTGGTGAAGGTAGGTACCCTTTGACAATTTATGCTGACAGATGGTTGCCTGGATCACTGAGAAGTTAAACGACCAGTGACACAGTCAGAATGTGTTAGAGATAATACATGAACCTGGATTTCTTGACTCGAAGACAAGTCCTGCCTTCACTATTCTTCAGTGATACATTTTTAAAAAGTTGATCTGTAATTTCATCTATAAAAAGAATTTCTGGTAAGGAAATTCCTCTATCAATGCAAATCAGGATCCTCAGTATAATTTGTGGTACAAGATGATTAATTGCCTGATTCACTAAGAAGTTAAATAATTTGTCTGAGGTCAAACAGTCAGTAGCTATTAGAGTCAGAATTTGAATCTGGGTCTTGAACTCAAAGACCAGTCCTCTGTCTTTGTTCATTATATGCTTCTCAATGCGTTTGGCTCTTAAATATATCAGGTCCAACCCTATGTAGGAAAGAGAGGAGAAAAAAAAAACAAACAACTATGAGTAATGCATTAGAGTGAAGAAAATGGCTATGCAAATAACCTACCACATAATATGTAAATAGAGCCTTTGAATTTGCTTAGAGACAAAAACGTAAGCATAATATATATATTTTAAAACTACTTTCTATAGAATGCAACCCTCTATGATTGCACCAACCCCCTCTGACACCTCTTAGCTGCTGTTTTTGAATTTCACCTTGAATTTGTCTTACCTGTTCCTTCTTCTTTGGTCCAACCAGATGTCAATAGTCATGTCCCAATCACCTTACTGGTTCATTTCCTTTTCTTTGTTTCAGCCTGTTTTCTCTAGGGGAGGTCTTGAATTATATTCTTGTTCTTACTCTCCAACCTCATTGTTTGAATACTACACTTTCAGGTAGGTGACATAGAGGATAGGGCAGTAGATCTAGACTCAGGAAGGCCTGAGTTCAAATCTAGCTTCAGACACTAGCTGTGTGACCCTGGGCAAGTTACTTAAACTCAGCCTCAGTTTCCTAATCTGCAAAATGGAACTCCTTTCAGAGTGGTTGGATCAAATGAGATGATATTTTAAATTCTTTTGTGAATTTCCTAGCACTGTATAAACACCCACAGTCTAGAAATGGAGTGTTTTGTAGGAGAGACCAGTGTCATTGGATCACAGAGTATGGCCTGGTATTTGTTCCCCACACAGATTGCCTCAGAACATTTATACAGCTAGTCTTCCATGACTAGAACATGCTTCTTTCTTACCTCCAGTTGCTAGAAGCCCTAGCTACCCTCAAAGCACAGTTTAACTGCCTCCTTCTAGACCAGTGGTTCTCAACCTGTGGATTATGTTCAATTTAAATACATCCTGCATATCAGATGTTTACATTATGATTCATAACAGTGGCAAAATTATAGTTATGAAGTAGCAATGAAAATAATTTTATGGTTGGGGGTCACCACAACATGAGGAACTGTATTAAAGGGTCGCAGCATAAGGAAGGTTGAGAACCACTGTTCTAGACAAATCTTTTCCTGATTATTTCTGTTTTCAGCATTTTTTCCCTCCTGAAACCACAGTGTATATATTTTATATTTACTTATATTTATTTTCAAAATAATGAGCCAGGGGTTGGCCTTAGCACCTTATTCCCTGGTTATAAAGCAATGTTTATTTACTTAAGGCAGAGCCACACTTGATATGTGTTAATTTTTTCATCTGGCAGGCTTGTGACACAGTTAAAATTCTCCACATATAGTCTAAGGATACTCCTGCCATGCCAATTGACCTGTGCCAAATGGATCCATGCCATCTCTGCACCAGCCAATAAAACCCAGTCCCAATACTTTAGGGGCTGAGATGGACAAGAAGCTACATGCATTGGAGCTTCCCCAAGTATAATTCTACCCTCCTAAGTAATAATAAGCATTCACTTGCAAACCCTCTGGTTTTCAATGCATCTTTCCAATCCAAATTCCTAGTTAATATTTTTTATAGATTTAACCATTCCAAATAGAGCATTACACATGTTAAGCTCTTAATAAATGTTTGGGAAATTGAATTAAATTCAAAGAAAATAGATGGTTGACCTAAAGAATTGGTGCAATAGAGGTCTTGTCAGTCAATTGAAGTGACAATTCAGCAACATGGCTTCATGGAATGGGCATTGGATATGAAGTCAGAAGAAATGTCTTCAGTTCTGTTCATTTTATTTAATCCACTTTTATTCTTCTGGATCAGGAACTTTTAACTTTTTTGAGCCATGGACCTCCTTATTGGTCTGGTGAACTCTAGAGTTCCTTTCTCAGAATAAGGTTTCTAAATTCATAAAATACACAGGATTACAAATTTCATTGAAATATATTTTTAAAAAAATTTAAAGTAAATTCATCAACTACAGATGATATAACCCTAGATCCTACAGAGACAAGGAAGACCTAAGGTGTATTAATGTGTAAATTATTCATGAGGCCATTATAAATATTAAAATGCTTGGACTTTTGTGATGTTTTTATGCTCTTTTCTCTAACGATTTTGAGACAACATATTTGTCAATCAACCAAATGGCCTCAGTCATAGCTGAACACATCTCCAATACAGTAATGACCACTGAGTCATAGAAATGCTCCTCAAGTTAGTGATTCAGAGCTCCTCAATTGGCTTCTTCATTTTCTTTTCTACAGAACAGATTTTGTGCTTCAGCGATCACTTTTTCTTTAGCAAGAGTAAATTGCATTTCAGCTGCTGCTCTTGCATACTTGGGGCTCATCAACACACTTAATTGCAGAGCTGCCTGCACACAGAAATGATTTTAATGTCATGTTCATGGGGGATTAATCTGTTTCATCTGGTACTAGTATCATCTAGCCGAGCTTCAATAGTCATAAAAGTTACTGACTGATTTGCCAAAGGAACAGTTTTTTAGTGATCAGAGTCCAAATTTAATCCAATCCAATCCAACCAACATTTATTAAGCTCCTGCCATGGCCAGGCACTGAGCTAAATTCTGTGGATACAATTAATAAAAATAATGATAGCCTCTGCCCTCAAAGAGCTTGCAATCTAAAGAGGGAGACAATACACAAAAGGAGGTAGGAAGGGAGGGGATCAGCAGGGCATACCCATTGTAGGAACCATTTTTGTTCCATGGCTGTGAAACCAGACAGGGCAGCAGATGCAAAATGAAATAAGTTGAGAGAATTCAGTTTCTACCCTTTGTAAAGGAAAATATTCGGAGGAGTTTGGTACTCCACCTTCCAGCCCTTCAATCAAAGGGGAGAAGAGGCTGAAGGTAGCTATGTCCATCAGAGCTTGAATTAGTGGCATGGTGGTGAGTGAGAGTCCAATCTCTCCCCTTCAGATAGTGGTGAGTCTAGAAGTGATGAGCTTTTCCTGGGAGGGACATCTCTTTCCTGGGAGGTGAAACCAGGCAGGGCAGCAAATACAAAGTGGAAATTTAGTAATAACAAAAGTGCAGTTCTGCTGAACATGATGTCATCCAGTCTTGAAGGTCTTCAAATATCCTGGACTCAAGGCTAATAAGACCTGCCAAATGCCTCCAATCCTTAAAGTCTTAGAGAACAAGTGCAACTGGGAATAAAGTTTAACAGGGACATAAGATCCCGATTCTCCCCCTCTTCCCCCTTTACTTTTTCTTTTCTTTTTTTATGGACTGATAGAACAGAGAACCTCAGCCTTCAGAGAAATGAATGCAGAGCTCATGTAAAATAATATGAATATATGTTTGCCAACAGTTGAGTGTATGTTGATGTGTAAAGGGCACAAAGGACGAAGAAGTAGGGAGCAGTTAGGTTATAGAAGCCTTTTTAAAAACACAAAAATAATGCAGAATTGGAGGAATTTGTCATCATACTTCTTAAAATGTGGCATTCAGAACTGAAAGTAGTACTTCAGGTGTGGAATACAGGGAACTGCAAAATTTCTCCATTGGGCCACTATACTTCTATTAAGCTAACCCAAGATTGAATTAATCACATCATATTGTTTGATGATCGTCAATAACAGCCCTTTGGATTTGAGAGTCAAACCATATCTTTCACAATCTGAACAACTTATATTTTGAAACAAATACAATATGGTTATTATTATTTCAATTCATTATATTCATTTTAGTCCACCACCTTAACAAGGTATTTTTAAATCTTAACTCTAATGTATTTGCTTTCCCTCCCAGTTTTGTATCTTTGTATTTTGTGAAAATTTGATTTAAAAAACTCACATCTTCAGCCAATTTGATGATGAAAGGAAAGAGCATAAGGATGAGGGTATCCCATAAAGGTTTTTCTTCCTTTCCACTCTACGATATCAATTCTTTCATCACCTCTTTGGGGGAACCAATCACCTACAAATTCAATGCTCATCCATAGCAAATTTCTCCAGAAAATTTGCCAAATACCTTGCTCAAATGAAAACATAGAATGTTTAAAATATGTCCCAGTTCTGCCAGTCTAGAAGCCCTATCAGAAATTGAAATGAGTTATGATTTGTTCATAATAAACAGAAACTAGTTCCTGTTTTTCTCTATCTGTTATGTCCTCGGAAATCATTGGTTCAATAACCTATGCTAGAATGTCTGTGGACATCAGTGTTAAACTCAGATGTTAATAGTTTCCACAATCTATTTGGGTATGTGTGTGTGTGCGCGTGTGGGGAGGGTGTAAATCAAAAAATTCAACCTACTTCTGCTCTTATCCACGATACTTTAAAGATTACAGGATATAGTTCCATAGTTACACCTGCTGGGTCTTTTAGGTCATTGGAATATGTTTACTCTCAACTAGGAGACTTGAACATACTTAAAGCAGCTCAGTATTTGTATCACCTTATCTACCCTGAATTTCAATTCCTTCTCAACTCTTCATTTCTTTAAAAATATTTGGTGTTTTTCAGACTTTGTGCTAACTCAGCCTAACCTTTGCCCCCATCCCATTCATTCTAAAGTAGGTGACATTTTAATGCTCGTTAATTTCAGGCTATATTTCCATTTTTAGACCATAGATTATTAAATAGGACTCTGAAAGGTTTGTGTGATGGCCAGATTTACAGTAAAGGAGTTTCATTATGAACGGTAATTAACTGTTACTTGTTTATTATCATGGCAAGCATACTAGCATGTGGAGTGTTTTCATAGTCACTGGTCACTAGATGAATGATTCAACCTATGAACTTTTCTAGATGGGAGGGCTCTTCTTTGATAGTATCATCCTTGTTTTCTATAATTAAAAGAATAAAAGATTCTTATTATAAGAAAACATAAGAAGTCTTTGAAACCCCTGACTTCTAATGTTTCTAGAAATCCTATCCATTCACATGCTTAGCTCCAAATTGAAGAAAAATAGAATTGCTCCCAGATTGGAGTTTTTGTTTGCCAAGTTTCAGCCCGGAGTGGATTTTTATAGCAAAGTTATAAATCTCTGTGAATAAGGGTGTCCATGGAAATGCTGATCCAACCTAAAAGTCAGCAGTGCTGATGGAGCTGATACAATGATTTGATGCTCGAAATTATTGGGACCCCTGAAGGATTTTCTGGGAGAGAATTGACCTCTAGAACTTCGTGGTCTCAGAGGAAGTTAGAATGAACATTTAGAAGTGATGTCTTTTGTTATTTGCTCCAATTTCTACATTTGGAAGTTCCCTACTGCAGAAATGGAAACTTTTAAGGATAACAAAAATCATGGCTGTTATAACTAGAAACAACTTTCATTACTTAGGAAAGAAATATCCCAGCTTTGATGGGGATTTTTTGTCAACAGGATTATGTTTTTTTCAGGCAATAACTTTCAACAGATTTGAAACTATTGGAAAATCACCATGGAAGGTCAACCTTTGCTAGTGTCTTGGACTATATTGTTTACCTATTGCCTAACACTAGGGAGAAATTATGTCATTTCTCAAAATTTAGAACTTTTACAAATTTACTATTTTTCCTCCTTTTTTGTTTCTGTTTCTTGGAGATGAAACAGGTGACAACAGCCATTTACTTCAACTAAAACTTAACAACTGTTAGCATATCACAGGGTCACTAGTCTGATATCTCCTTGACCCTGTTTTTTTTTTTTTTACCTATTTTTTTTCCTGGAGGGGAAAAAAGGTAAGAGGAAGATATAATCTTATTGTTAAGGGAATGATATTTCAAAATCTACACATTATAGTTTGGTTAAAATTTATCAAAACGCCATGATAAAAAATATTTAAAATTAAATTGACAAAAAGCATTAAATTGACAAACGCTACATGTTCACAGACTTCTAGCTGAAGTTACAGTAGCTGACACATAAAATATAGAATTATAAACTTAAGAGCTGAAAAGGGATTTTATAGATAATATACTCCAGTGCTGGCATTTAAAATTTTTTATTTTTTTTCAAATTAACAAAAATAGTTTTCTCTGACTTTCACTAGCACACCATTGGGGGGTAAAAAGAATGAAAAACAAAACCCTTATAACAAATATACATCATAAAGTAAAACAAATTGCTGCATTGTCCAGGTCCAAAAATATGTCTCATTCT
Organism: Pseudochirops cupreus; assembly: GCA_028627135.1. NCBI lineage: Eukaryota > Metazoa > Chordata > Mammalia > Diprotodontia > Pseudocheiridae > Pseudochirops > Pseudochirops cupreus. The sequence goes on from CM053584.1 coordinate 78,629,838, forward strand.
GCACCCCTCTCCTCTCTCTGTCTCTGTCTTCTCTCTTTGCCTGTGTCTCTCTGTTTCTCACACTGTCTCTGTTTTCTTCCTGTCTCACTATCTGTCTCTCTGTCTCTATCTTTCTGTCTCTGTCTCTCTCTGCCTCTGTCTCTATGCTCTGTCTCTGTGTCTTTCTCTGTGTTTCTGTCTCTCTGTCTCTCTCTCTGTCTCTGTCTCTCTGTCTCTGTGTCTATGTTTCTGTCTCTGTCTGTCTGCCTCTGTCTCTGTCTCTGTGTCTGTGTCTTTTCCATCGTCCTCTCTGTCTGTCTCTGTCTCTCTCTTTCTCTCTCTCTCTCTCTCTCTCTCTCTCTCTCTCTCTCTCACACACACACACACACACACACACACACACACACACTACACACATCCCCTCACAAAATATACATTTATCAGACCATCATTACATCACCTCTCTGCTAGGCATTTTAGAGATAAGGAGAAAGCCCCAAAGCGGGGGAGGGTAATTGCTAAAGCTATGAGAGCGGGACTGGGATTATAATCCAAATTTCCAGACTCTGTATCAGCCCTGAAATGGCACCTTGTTAAGGATAACTTCAACAGACTCATTTGCTAGAATTTTACTTGACCTCCATGACCCAAGATGTACCAGGGTATCCTTGCTTTCAAATGTTCTACAATGTACCCGCCCCTCCCGCCCCCCGCACACTTTTATGTTTTTGCTCCATTACACTTGGATTAAAAAAATCTATAATATGTCACATGATCTTCAGGGGATAAAACTCTGGATAGAGAGCCAGATGCTGATGCTGTGGTCTCATCTATGCTGCAGCCAATTCTCCTCTCTCCAGGAGACACACTCCTTGGGTGTTCTTTCCCCTATCACATTATACTCCAAGAATAGTTGCCTTTCAAATACAATTTTCTGATTGAATTATGTTTTGCCTTTGTCAATTAAAAAGATTGCATTTGCTTGCAAATTAAGAAATTGAAAAGGGTCAGCAGAGAAGAAGTTTTAAAAGGTATCTAAAACCATAAATGCAACCTCTTGATTCATCGGCTACCATATAAACTTTAACAATTTGGTCTGGAAATACTGTGGTTGTAAGGACAGAAGGAAAATTACCTACTGTTTTATGTTATTCACACCAATACTCCTTTACATTAGTTCACATAATTACTTATTGGTTTGGGGGAGACCTAGTGTAAGCCTTTTAAATCCTTTGTTTCTCAACCTCCTCAGTTACAAAGTGAGAGTATTACTTCTGCCCCTCCTCCAGTTGTGACTGGGAAGCCTGACTTAACAATTTTAGCCCTATTGTAGTTAATTGCTACAGTAACCAGGTCACATATTTCTAGAACAATTGTAATAATGAGTATCAGGGAAATTCCAGTGAGAGGGTTAGTGGGCTAAGGGTCAGGGAGACCATATAAAGAGCAGATGGTTTATCAAGGCTTTCAAACATTGTGAATATAAAGGCCCAAGATCTATTCCTTACTGTTTAAAGGGTTGAAAAAGGTAAAAAGGCTGGACTGTTAGCTCTGAAGACAAGAGAAATTAGAGCAAGGAGAGAGTCAATGGATTCAGAAGGTTATTAGGGCAAGTGATAGAGTACTGACTCCAGGATTAAACATATTCCTGTTTTTCCCCAGAAACTCATGTTGTAACTTAGTGAGTCATATGGCAGCATGCAATAGTTTCCACCAACTTATTTTTGAGGGATGTCGTGAAGGCTAAATTAGTCAGTCAGTGTTTCCATCCTTAACGTAGAATGCCCAATAATATGGAGCAAATGAACCAGCATTTCAAAGCAAAAAGGATAATGGAGGACAAGACCAAAGGTCAAAAGTGGTCATCTACTCATAGTTATAGAACTGGGAGTAATATTACCAGGAAGAGGAAAAGAAAGTAGATAGTTGGAGAGAACAAAATCCAACGGACTTATATGGGTTCAGTTCCATTTCTTTTCAGCAAAATTGCCTCCTACATATAAAGTATGTGTTCAGTAATTTCCTTCTACATATAATGTATATATTCAGCGATTGCCTTCTATATTTAAAACCAGGTACAGGGTTTAAGTCTTAGGCCTGTGACCTCTTACTCATGTGACCCCATTGGCAAATTAGCATTTCTCTGGACCTCAAGTTGCATACTTATAAAATGAAGGAGGTGTAGAGTTTATTGTTGGAAGAGACTTTTTTTTTCTTTTGCTTTACTATCCTATAATTGACCTAATAGTTTGAATTTTATGGTGAGAATTCAAGAGGGACTGGTGTTGGAAAAGAAAACATCGGAAAAGGAATTGTTTGCCTCAGGGTGGGCATCCAACTGACAAATGCCTACCAAATGCCTATTTTGTAGTAAGAAATTAGCCAGGAATTGTGAAAGACACAATCCAATCCAAGAAGTGGATTAAGTGCCGGCTGTGTACAAGTCACTATAGTAGGCCATGGGAACACAAAGACAAACTGAAACATGACCCCTGCCTTCAAGGGATTTGAAGTCCACTGGGGGTGATACAGAAATATATAAAGTGCAATTCTTGATTTTGAGGAGCTTAACAGTCACCTATGGGTGGGAGTGTGTGTGAAGAAATTCACACAGGAAAGAATCCAAGGTCATAAGGTACTGTGTAATTTGATGTTACATTGTCAAGGCAGAAGCACTTGGAAGCACTGACCATTTGTGTAGGTTTATGAGAACACTATCTATGTACCTTTTGAGGCTGTCAGGTCAAAAGGATCAGGGTAGTCTGTGGTGTAGAGCTATAAAACTAACCTTGGTGTATTGGCCTCACAAAGGGTTTACCTGTATTTTTCCCTCGTAGCAGTGAGATAACTGCTGAAACAGAAATCACCCTGGTGAGTAAACACTTTCTAGTTTGTAGAATGTTCATGACTGGCGTATTTGGCAAGTGGGCATTTGGCAATGTCCTTCTCTTCAGGTACCAAAATTACTGATTTGTAGATAATTCTGTATCACATACTTTAAAGAAGGGCTTTGAAAAATGCAAACTGTCATCTACACTTGTTTTTTTCCCCTTCCTGGAATTCATCTTGATGGATTCTAATACCTGGGAAACTCTGCATTGCAAAATGAAGACAAAGGTCAGTTTGGAGGGCTCAAAGGAAAACACACTTAATGTGACTTCATGGATCTTAGTATTTATATGCAAGAGGTCACTTATATACCACAGAGAATTTTTTTAACGTACAATAAATATTTTGGGCTCAGCCCAGGCTCTGTGGTATCTTTCTTACTTCAAGTGTATATAAAAGCCTTGGAGTTCAGCATGGACACTGAGCAGCTTTCCAAAACTTTGTTTTCTGTTACTAATTTTATTGTGCACCAAGGGCTTGTTTGCATCTGACATTTGAATGCCACAGTGTGCTCGGTGTCTGAAAAGCCTGGCTTCTGTACATGTTGATGCCAAAGAATGCTTTCATAAACTTCTCATTTCTGCAGAAATATTTGTTTTGGGTTAGTCCTTTGTTTCTCGACACATAAAATCACCGCTGAGCTTACACCATTCAACTCTTAGTCTTGAAGCTCTGAACACTCCTGGGCCAAAGGCAGATGAAAGACCAAAGATGGGAACAGTCCCCTAACTGCAGATTTTCAACAGCCAGGCCAATCCTACAAATGAGTGATTGTGCTATTTGCTTCTTAATAAAGAAATCATTTTAAGGGGGGAAAAAAACACAACAACAATGAGGCTGTTTTGTAGGATTCTGGCCAACTTGCTTGTTTGTAAATTCTATTCTGAAGTAGAAATATCAGGGGGAGGAAAACGGAGGAAGAATGGTTGGGCAGTAGACTCTAAGTCTAAAGGGTTCTTATACATTTAGGAATAGCCAGCAGTGACATGAAAGTCCCAAAGGGCTTCCCAGAGATGTCAGACCTATCAATCAGCTGTTTCAAGTCGCTCAGTTAATGGTACGGTATGCCCACCATGTGCAAAGCACCAAAATCAGGGCTGTCAAATATTACAAAAGGAGAAAAATCCCCCTGCCCTTGAGAGAGAACAGACATACATGAAAAAGACATAAGAACACATTAAAAATGAATGAACAAGTGCAAACCACACAATTGCCTTAGATAGTGGCATAATTTCAAAACCCCAGTTCTACCAATTCTCCCAGAAGACTAGACTTAGGTCTGGTAGTGAAGACCGTGAATAGGATTTACCCACAAATGCAGAATTGGGTCCTATGCCTCGCTGAAGGCTAGTCCAGGACAGAGAAAACAAAGGGACCTTCACTTTCCCAGATTTGGTCACTATATACCTCTATCAATTCATTTTAAGTTTCTGTTATGGGGCAAGGGAACAAGTTACATCTCACTAGAATGATATTGAAGTAATAATCAACTAAAACTCCCAGATATTTTTTCACATAAATTGCTATATAGATGAGTCTTTTCCCATTGGCTACTTATACAATTGCTTTTTTTACCCCCAATACCGGACTTTGTACTTGTTGTTATTAAATTACATTATGTTGTTTGAACCCCATCATTTCAACTAACAAGAAGTCTTTTAATCTTTTATTCTGTCATTTAACAAAGCAGCTCTTCTTCCTAGATTTGGGTTATCTACAACATTATTAAGCATAACTTTATCCAAATAAGTGACCTCACGGTGATGTGGTGGTATGGATGGACTGCTGGAACTGGAGTCATGGAGACATCAGTAGAAATCTTCCCGCCTATGCTTATTAGCAGTGTGTCTAGGAATAAGTCATTTAACCACTGTGGGCCTTAGTTTCTTCATCTATAAAATCTACATGGGCTATATAGTGATTACATCCCAAAATTATAATATGATGAACATACATATAAATTCCTGGAAGCATCTGGGTGGCCTGATGGATAGAGAGGCTGTGACTGGAGTAAGGAAGACCTGAGTTCAAATTTGACCTCAGACACTAACTAGCTGTGTGATCCTGAAAAAGTCACTTAACCTTGTTTGCCTCAGTTTTCTCATCTGTAAAATGAGCTGGAAAAGGAAATGACAAACCCCTCCAGTTATCTTTACCAAGAAAATCCCATGGCCAGTATGGTTTACATGATCACAATGACTGAACAACAAAAAAAAGTAAAGTCTTATGCAAATTTCAGCTATTATTTATTATTATTATAAGCCCTGTGATCCTCCAGTAGAAGCCTCACTCCAGGTTGGCATTGATCCGTTAAGTTACATCATGTGGGTATAATCATTTAATCAGCTACCAATCCATCCCATCTAAATTGTCTAAATCCCATCCAATTCCCATCCACCTGCCATTCAAGCCCATATTCTGTATCTTTTCTAGGGAAGTATTGGGACTTTGTCAAATGCATTGATGAAATCAAGATACACTCCCATTCATTGGATGTGTTCAAGTAAAATATAATCATTTTGTACTGTAAAGGTCTCCCAACAATGGTTGGGAGGTCAGGCTAGATAACCACTAAGTTCTCTTGTGACTTCAAGAGATGATTATTCTTGATAAGGAAACATCTCCTTCATGGGTAAATTTATAGAAGAACAGCCCCTAAAGAAGTTAAGTTAGATTGGTATAACTTTTTTTTTTTAGAAATAACATCATGATGGTTCCCAATAATGACTATTTTCTTTTCTAAGTGCCATGAAGAATCTGTTGGCTTATAGATCAAGAGATAGAAGGGAACTTAGAAGTAAAAACTAGTAAAAAAACAGAATTTTTAAAACAGATTTCATTAATACCTTTTGTTTTTACACAGCCTACATTTCTCCACATCCTTCCCTCCTCCTCCATCCCATAGCGTTGTCTTTTATAACAAAGAATTATAGAGAAAAAACAACCAATCAGTCCTAATCAATCAATACATCCAAAAAATGACATTACATGCAATGTTCTGCTACCTTGGCCCCTCCCACTTCCTACTTGTATAAAAGAAGGTAGGGAAGAACTTCATATTTCTTCTTCAAGGTCAAGCTTTTTCTCTATGATTTTGCAAAGTTCCATTTCAATTATTTGTGGCTATCATTTCCATTTATATCCTTGTAGTTTTACATACTGTTTTCTGGGCCCTGCTGATTTCACTTTTAAGGAAGAGTCAGACACTTACCCTAGGTATAACCCAATAAGTCACTTTGGAATCATCCATTCTGCTGGGAAGGCCAGTTGGTGGTGGTTGAATTGAACAGAGAGGTAATTGCTCCTGGCAGTAGAAGTGAGTTAGACATAAGTCCTTGGGAAATTAAAAATTCAGAAGTGTAGAAGTGCCTTCTCTATATTCATCATGTTTGTCCTTTCTTACAGTATAGTAAAATTCCATTATATTCATCTATCACAATTGATATAACCATTCCCCAGTCACAGTGTCCAGCGCATAGGAGACATTTAATAAATACTTATTTCCTTCCTTCTCTAATCAATGAACATTCATTTGTAGATGAGAAAACTGAGTCTCAGTGAAATTAAGTTACTTGCCAAATGGTACACAGGTATTAAGTGGCAGAACCAGGTTTCAAACCCAGGATCTTATGAATTCAAATTTAGTGCTTTTTCCACTCTACTGCACTGCTTCCCTAATTCATTCCAAAATCTTGCTAGGAATTGTCAACTAAGCTTTTTGATTTATATAATTTGTAGAATCTGTAAAACCTAGAATCTACCTTTTTCTCTTTAAAAAAAATGGTTTTTATTGTTCATTTTCTGTGATTTTTCAAAAAAAAAAGTTGAAGCTTAGAAGGCCCCTTGATATTATAGAGGAAATTCATACATTAGGCAGGGATTTGAACTAAATAACATTCAAGTTATTTAACACCCCCCTACTGTCACAGAAATTATAGGGCAAGGGGTGGCTAGGTGGTGCATGAGTAGAGAGCACTGGCCCTGGAGTCAGAAGGACCTGAGTTCAAATCCAGCCTCAGACACTTGACACACTTACTAGCTGTGTGACTTTGGGCAAGTCACGCAACCCCAATTGCCCTCCAAAAAAGCAAAAAAAAACAAAAAAGCAAAGAAATTATAGGACAATGTGCCTAGAGTGTGATTGCTACTACTATTCCCTGGGATCTAGGGAATAACTAAGAGTCTGGGCTTTCTAGTACTATTGCTTATGATCTCTCACTGGAGTATTCTCCACCAATTAGTGGCCAGAATTAAATAACTTTTCCAAATAGCATCTACTAAGTGGTTATTGGAAAGACAGTGGTTATTGAAACATTCCCCCAAGCTTGGAGTATCCTGGGAGAGTGGGCTCAAGACCAGAGAGCACATGTGTCTACGAGACAAACTCACAGCTTCTGAATCCTAGAAATCCCTTTCTCCCTTTGAGTCCTCATGAAGCTCTCTTTCTTCCTCTGGGTCTTGAGGGTTGTTATATTTAGAGAGTCCTATACTTTTCCTTGAAGTGTGAAGCTGTTCTCTTGTGTCTCCCTCAGATCCAAATAGATGCTTCATTGATGCTGTTGCTTTTGGAACACTGTTACTGCTGCTGATGGGAACTCTACAGCTTCTGAATTTTCAATTTCCCAAGGACTTATGTCTAACTCACTTCTACTGTCAGGAGCAATTACCTCTCTGTTCAATTCAACCACCACCAACTGGCCTTTCCACCAGAATGGATGATTTGGGTTATACCTAGGATAAGTGTCTGACTCTTCCTTCTAATCACAAAATGGTATAATTTATTTTAATCCAACAATCAAATTACTTTTTTACTCTCTACATTAAAGACTTATTTGTAATAAGGGCAGAAATCCCTACTTTTTCTATATCCTTGCTCTTGAATCCTTCCTGCTCTAGAAGTCTTTAATTCTGACATGTTTGTTCATAGGGTTTGGTGATACTATCTATAAGGACTTCCAGTACCGTGGGATATAATTTACCTGAGTCTGGGGACATGAACTCATTCTAAGTAACTCCAACTACAGCTATCCCTTTCACATTGCAGAGGTTAGGGGCAGAAGGACCCAAGATCTAGAAAATCCACTTAAAATTTTTTGGCTCTCTCTTCATAACAGAGAATTTGGAATTATTATGGTATCAAAAGATAAAATGTGTTGAAATACAATACCGTACATATATTTTATGCATTTTTGAGTTTCTAAATTTTTTCCATGCCATCTGCTGACCTTTGCCTTTCTTCTGTGTCTTTTCCTGTGATATATCAAAAGCACGATGGGGAAGGTTGTGGTGTAGAAGGCATAACTATCTCCTCACCTAACCTGAGCTTCAGCTCGTACTTAACTATATTTGACACAAATTTTCCAGATTTTTTTTTCCTATTGGAGAATGGAAATGAAAAATACAATTTAAGGAGGGATAGTACAATTCTTCTGAAGTAGATGAGTTATGTCATGATGAAAAATTGCCTAAGAGTGTCCCTTTCAAAAAAAAAATACTTCCTTGAATTTAAATTGAGATATAGCAAATATAGCATATATCTTGAATATAAAATTGAAATGTATATGTATATGTATAGATAGATAGATAGATAGATAGATAGGCTTTATTTTACTATATTAAAAAAATAAACCTATCATTTAGCCAAAGAGAGAAGATTGTGAAAGACAATTTCACAGAATCACAGAATTTTGAGAGTTGAAAGGGACCTCAGTGATTAATTAGTCCAAATCATATAGGAAAGGAATCCTCACATTAATCCAGTAAGTACTCATGTGGCCTTTGCTTGAAGAACTTCAAGTAGAAGGAACCTAATACCTCTGAAGGCAACCTATTTTATTTTCAGAAAGCTATCATTGTTAAGACAACTTTCTTTCTATCAAGACTCAATGGGTATCTTTGCAACTAGCTCCTAGTTATATCCTCTGGGACTGAAGAAAGTGATTCTTTTTCCTCCTTCTCCACAAGATATCCTTTCAAATACTTGAAAACAATTATCATGTGCTCCCTCAATCTTTACTTTTCCAGGAAAAATAGGCCCATTTCCTTCAACTGATCATTAAGTACCATGACTATAAGGCCCCTCACCATTCTGATTTCTCTCCTCTGTGTACTTTGCAGTAGAAGTTTATGGGATACAGATTGTTAATCTTCCAAGATATGTCTTAATTCTTTGTTAAAAGAGACAAATTTAGTAGCGTTCATTCCACCATTTGTTTTTGCAGCATTGATACATGGCATTCTAATCTTCGCCAAAACCATCTCCAACTAATTTTTTTACAAAAATAAACATACATTTGGCATCTCCTCCTTCTAACCGAAAACCCAGAGGTTTATTTTTATTGTTTGACCTTTGAGGAAAGAGGAAGTGTCAAAATTCATTCAAAGTTATATTCCAACATCAGCAAACTCTAATTCAAGAGCTTAATATGAAACCACTCAAGTTTATGACTCCCCCCCCTCCCAGGAACGCAGAGCATAATACCCAGCTGCAGGATGGTATTGGCAAGCACTACCGTAGATTTCCACTACAAACCCCAAACACTGAATGCACCCGTTGTGTTTTTTAAAGAAATCCCCTTTTGTAGGAGATATGTAATGCCCTTTTGTGACAGAGCCTTTTGCATAATAATGGTTCTCTTTAGTTATCCAGTCTCACGTGGCAGAATTACCCAGGGAACCAGGCAGTAACAACAAAAAAAGAAAATTGTCCATTTTCCCTGAAACTGCTCTTATTCTCTTTCATTTTTTTTACTGTAATTTTATCTTTTTAAATGTAAATACTTGTAAGAGTTCAGAAAAGATATCCAGTTATTAACATTTCAGGTATAATTGTTACTTTTCCTAATCTCTACCTTCTCAGCCGAGCAGTCACTCTTTAGAAGAAGTGTTATTACCTTCCTCCTTGTGTGGGCCCTCAGACATCTTGAAATAAACGTCTGGGGGTGGAATGCTGATTATAAAGGTTGAGTGAAATTAATGTTATTAATGCACAAAGGTGTAGAGTATGAACATATACTGGCTTACCATAATGCATTTTGTTGACAAAGGCTACTAAGCTTTGGAAGATATGTCTAAAGCATGCATATTGCTCGAGATCTGCTCTTAAAAGTGCTGGTAAGTCTGCAGTCTCTTCTGCGATGTGAAATCAGAACACTGGCAAGATTTCCCAGAAGCACTAATGACAATTCCTGTATTGCAGCTCTAATGATCAGGAGATGCACTGGGCATTTGCTTTCCTATTCAGAACTACTACTAAATACTTAGAGAACCAGCAGAAGGCCTCCAAGAATCTGTGTAAACTGTGCGCCATTTTGAACAGGGACCAGGACCATGCTTTAAAATGGTCTTTCTTTCCACGCTTTACAAGAAAACATTGGGAAAAGGGTCAAATTATAAAACATATACTATTCACTTTTTGCAATACTTATAGGTCACCTAAAACCTGTAATGGAGCCTGAGGCAGATTATTAATATTAACAAATATCAATAAATTTATATTAAATTAATAAATATTAATATATATTTATGAAGAGCCTACTATGTATGAGGCACTGTGTTAGGAGTTAGATGACAGGGATGTTCTATAGGGCATGTGTTGATCTGGAACAAAGCTGAGGGTTGAACAGAAAGACCAGAGCTGAAATTCTAAGAGCTATTGGTGCTTCTTTGTCTTATTATCTGCTATGCTAGAATTTGACCTTCCCATTGGGTGAAGAATCCCATTCCCCAGTACTAACCCTGTGAATAGGAATAAGAGACTGATAGAATAAGGAAACAATGGGCAGAAGTTACATAAAGGCTGATAGCAGCTTTCTAACATTCAAGGCTCTCCAAAAGTAGAATGTATTATCTTAGGAAACAGTGGGTTTTCCCAATGGTTGAAAGATTTCAAGCAAAAGTTGTACGGTCATTTGACAAGGACTTTCGGGGGAGATGATTATTCTGATATGGACTGACATCATAGGATCCTCCATCTGGATGGAGAAGGGACATCAAAGGTCATCTAAACCTCCCCTCCCTTCTGGTTGTAACGGTCAAACTCTTGATATGAACCAGGTCTCAGAATTCCAGTGTCCATGGTCTTTCCATTATACCACACCTCTAAGGACCTTTCCAAATCTGAAATTCTGCCAATTTTAGGATTAGAAAGGACCTCAAGTGTTGTCGAGTACAAACCCCTCATTTTATAGACCAGTCCACTACAACAAGCATTAAATACCTATCCCATATTGTATGAGGGACTTGGCAACATATTGGATATACAGAGTGAGTTTGAATGAAATGTAAAGGATTACAGCGAAGTTGAGAGACAGGGTCACTGGTAATAGTCAAGTGTAGAAGAGCAAAAAGGTTTTTTGGGAAAAGATAATGAATTCTGCTCTGGAATGTTGAGTTCAAGTTTCCAAAGAGGTGGTCAGTGATAGCAGATGTGGTGATCATCTACATAGATATAGTGATTGAACTCACTGGAGACTCAACTGGGAAACTTAAATATCCCCCTCTACTGTACTATAGGAACCTAAGGAAACATCCTGAGGACATTAGGGTGGGAAAAACTATAATGGAGCAAGTTAATTCTAAAAGGAAATGTTGGGCAGAGACTTGCCAAAACAAATTTTTCTAAGATAGCTCTGTCCTTTTCACAATATTCCCAAACAAGTCTAACCCCTGACAAGCGGATCACCAGCAGGATATTAAAATGGAAAGTCATGTGTCTGAATCTCCAGATATCAAAGCTAAGATTCCCACCCACAGAATTAAAGCATCTTACATAACTTCCCACAAAACTACAAGATTTAGAATCAGGGCACCAAGGTTCTAATCCCTTGATCATGGGCAAGACACTTAGACTTTTGGGGTTTCAGTTTCTCATCTATAAAGTGAGGGGTTTGAGCCAGGAGTATTTTAAGGTCCTTTTCAACTCTAAATCTTTGATCCTATAAACTAATTGTGGCAGGGTCATTATTAGAACCCATATTTCCTGACTCATAGTTCAATATTTCTACCACATAACACTGCTAGAAATTGTGTTTTTCCTCTGAATTCAGGGTTGTCAGAGATGATTTGCTATGATTCCAGATGGCTTAAAGAAGCCAAGAGATCATGCTCTTGTGACCTGAGGGCAAGACTAAAAATCAGGTCAGTCAAGTTTTGTTCTCTTCCTACATTATACCACTTGTTGTTAGCTACAATATTGTCATTGCAAAAGATGTGCTATGCCTTCAACTTTCTTATTTTCTCCCCCAAAGCCTTTGGGATCTGCTTCACCTGTCACTTATCATGTGACTCACCTCTTTCAATACAGCAGGCAAACTCTTACTCCAGGAAACTGAGCAATTTGGACCAATAACCTCTATCTACATTCGTTCCCAGTTCTCCCATTTTCATGTTCTCTATTGAACAGCAGGAAATCATTAGAGCCTCTAATCATTCACTTCCTATCAATGTAAATTATAGGCTACAGTATGGACGTTTAAATTGGGTCTAGATTAAGACTTTTTTTTAGAGGATAATTGTAAGTTTACATTTTTTTCTCCTTGAACTTTGTAAAAGACCTTAGTGTGTGAGAACAATACCACCAGTCCTGAGTAACTCATACTTTTGGGGATGAGAGTGATGAGAAATAGCTCCCCGAGAAAGAAGAGAAACTGAATCTGTGGGCTGATAGGACCCAGGGGCTCTTGAGTAGTACCATATGGTAACCCCAGGTACTAGGCCATCTTAATTGTGTGTTAGAAGAAATTCTTATACCTTTTTAAAGGTCATTAGCCCTAGAAAAATCTACCCCATGGAAGAAACCATCTCCAGGACAGGTGGAGGTGAATTAAGCTGACTTTGGGATACAATTTGAGAAACAATACAAGACTCAATCTGTCCTGAAATGTCCACCAGAAAGATCATCTCATCCTTCTGTTTCTCTTCAGTCATGTCTGGCCCATTTAGGGTTTTCTTGGCAAAGATACTAAAGTGTAAAGTGGTCTTCCATTTCTTTCTCTAGCTCATTCGACAGATGATGAAACTGAGGCAAACAAGGTTAAGTGACTTGCCCAGGGTCATGCAGCTAGGAAGTGTCTGAGGTCAGATTTGAATACAGGGAGATGAGTATTCCTGACTCCCCACTCTATCCACTTTGCTACCTAACTGCCCTCTCATCCTTCTGCCTGTTGTATTAGACATCATAGGCTGTACTTAAACTGGGCACATTATCTTCCTAAAAAAGTAGGCTACTATGTAATTCAGTGGCTAGAGCTCTGGGTGTGGAGGCAGGTTTGAATCCTGCTATTGATGCTTGCTAGTTGTACAATCCTAGGCGATTCACTTAATGTATTAAAGTCTCAGGTTTGAATCGTATTCAATTTGATTTGAATTGTATTCAATTTGAATTCTATTCAATTTGAATTGTATTCAAACCAATTAAAACCAGAATAATTGTAGGATTATAAGGGTGGTAGTTATTTAAACTAATTGATCTTTTACCCCACCCCACTTAGAGTAAGTGAAAATGCTACTCCCTGACACCTTAACCACATGAGGACAATTCTCAATCAATTAACCAAAGACTTTAGACTAAAGGCAAAAATTCTTTGAAAGACATTGGATGTACTAGTTTTATCATCAGGAAGTCTATTTCAGTTGGTTGAGGGACTTGGTCACACTTTTGTGTTAAATCAGGAACTAGAGCAGAACTCAGTAGATTCCATCAATTTGTGATTTAGGAGAGTAGTTAAGACAAAGACATAAAGAAGAAAACTTCTCGGGACAGGGTGTGTCTGTGATGAAAGTCTATCAATCTCCAATCTATCTCCTCCCCCCAACACAAACACACCTTGGCCAGAGAAAGTTCTTGAGAACTTTGGAGAACTAGAAAATTCAGACTTTTTTCATCTCTATCCTAGCAGTATCTATCCTTGGTAAAGTCATGGTTAATGTTGATGGCAGTGTTGCATTGGGGGCTGAGGCTAGACTAGAAACTGAAAAAAGATGACAGAAGCAAGTCAAGCTCTACAAAGAGCCCAACAAAAAAGCTACATTCTTCCTAAGAGAAACATCTTGAGGACTCCAGCAAGAGGAATTCCAAGAATTGTAAGTTATCCTTTGGGCCTGAGCTCACTTTATCCTGAATTCTTCATGTACCAGTGGGAGAGTGTGTCACAGTTGGGAAGAGGAAGGTGAGGGGTTGTTGTTTGTTTATTTTGTCTAAACTGCTCTTACTATGCCACCATGATAAATATGTTTTGCCCCCATGCTGGCTCATTAGCTATAGCATTAAATTAACTACCTTCAACCACTCAGAGCAACCTCCAAACCCTGAACATGCAAATAGTAGTTGACTCTGGGGACCCAGACTCCCTATGGCAGTTGGGAATGAGCTATAGGATCATAGAGCTACAGCTAGAAGGGACTTTAAAGTCCATGGGTCCAAACCCTTCACTTTACTAATAAGGAAACTGGTTAAGTGAATTAGATAATATAATTAGATAATACAACTAGGAAATGTTAGAGGCATGATTTGAACCCAGGTCTTTCAAACTCAAGGTCCAGCATTCTCTCTGATTACTATGCAAGATTGCCTCCTCCTGAAAACAAAGGCAACTCCTCTTTCTCCATGTTGTTGTGAGGTACAAATGAAATAATATGAAGTGCTTTGTCAATCTTAAATCTGTGGTTATATACATTTCAGCTATCACGTTTATACTTATTTTTCCCAATTACATTCTAAAACATTTTTTTAACATTTGGGGGTTCTGTTTGATTTTTTTTAGTTTTCACTTCCTAATTCTTTCCCTCCCTCTCCTTCCTCCCTTCCTGAGATGATAAGCAATCAGATATAGGTTATACATGTATAATACTGTATTTGCCTTTTCGTTCTTATGTACAAGAAGACTCCAGCAAAAGCAAAAGAATGAAAGCAAAAAATAGTATGTATCAGTTTGTACTCAAACAATGTCAATTCTTTCTCTGGAGGTGGGTGTTATTCTTCATTATTAGTCCTTTGGGACAGTCTTGGATCATTGTTTTGCAGAGTATAGTTAAGTTATTCACAATTCTTCATCAAACAAGATTGCTGTTACTGTGTACAACATTCTCCTGGTTCTGTTCACTTTACTTTGCATCAGCTTATGTAAGTCTTCGATTTTTCTGAAACCATTCTGCTTGTCATTTCTTGTAACACAATAATATTCCATCACAATCACATACATGCTTATAATTATCCACTCACTCACTCATTCATTGCTCACACATGTAGGCGCGCACACACACACATATCCCATTAATTTATCAAATTTCTTAGCCATATCCAATGGTCTTTTCTCAAACCTCTTTCTCCTCTGTCTGTATGTAGCCTTTGACACTACTGATTACCCCCTTCACCTTAATACCCTCTTCTCTCTGGGCTTTTGGGATACCATTCTCTCCTAACTCTTCTCCTACCTATAAGAACACTCTTTCTCAGTCTCCTTTCCTGGATTATCATACAAGTCACATCCTCTATGTCCCACAGGGTTCTGTCCTGGGTCCTCTTCTCTTCTCCATCTATACTACTTCACTTAGTGATTTCATGAGCTCTGTATCTACTGACCTCCAATCTTTCATTTCTGGCTTCTTTTCAGACATCTTTAGTTGCCTTTCTTGTCGTCGTCATAAACTCAGTATGACCCAGTCTGAACTCTTTATCTCCTCATTTCCTTGTTTCTGTAGAGGCTAACACCAGCCTCCCAGTACCTCGGATTCCCAACCTAGATGTTATCTTCAACTTTTTGTCATCCCTTGCCTCCCATGACCAATCTGTGGCCAAGGTCTATTGATTTCACCTTTGCAATATCACTCCAATACATCCCTTTTCTCTCCTCTAACACTGTCACCATTCTAGTGAAAGCCTTCATCACCTTGAACCTGGATTATTGCCACAGCCTGATGGTGGGTCCATCTCAAGTCTCTTCCCACACCATTCCATCCTCCAGCCACCAAAGTGATCTTCTTTAGTTGCAGGTCCAACCATGTCACTCCCCGACATCAAACGCAAAATGCTCTGTCATGCAAAGTCCTTCGTAATCTTGCTGCCTCCTGCTGTTTATAGTGTCTTCCACATACTCTTTGATCCAGTGACACATTCCATCTCTCAGTTCTGGGCATTTTCTCCAGCCTCATGCCTGGAATGCTCTCTTTCCTCATCTCCACCTACTGACTTCTCTTGTTTCTTTAAGTCCTATCTAAAAATCACATCTTTCAGGGCGGCTAGGTGGCACAGTGAATAGAGCACTGGCCCTGGAGTCAGGAGTAGCTGAATTCAAATCCGGCCTCAGATATTTAACACAAAAACTAGCTGTGTGACCTTGGGCAAGTCACTTAATCCTAACTGCCCTCCAAAAAGCAAAAAATAAAATAAAATAAAATCACATCTTTTACAGGAAGCCTTTCTCAAATGCTCTTAATTCTAGTACCTTCCCTATTATTAACTTTTTTTCCTATTTGTCCTGTA
>CM053584.1:78646685-78661825 GCA_028627135.1 Pseudochirops cupreus
ATTATAATATAATTATACATAATATGCTTATATAATAATTCACAATATATGATAATATATAGTATAATCTAGAAAAATTATATATTTATATAGTATTATAATATAAAATATTTATAAATACTTCTAAACTTGAAGTGCCATATAAATGATTGCTATTACTATTATTATTTTGATGTAAGAGTATATTATAGGCAGAGATAATTGTTCCCTATTCAGGAGCTGATGAGCAAAGAGAAGTGATAAGGGAGACCTGGTTGCAGTTGATCTGTCCTCACTCCTTGCCACCTGGGGATCACAAATCAGGTACTTATGTCTCACTTTCCCAACCATTGTGAATGAACAGTGATATTCTTTCCTCTTTCTCCCTTTGCACAGGCAGGCATCTCTAACAACTCTAGGCTACATGCCAAATACTGGCATTTTGATAAGATATGTCAATTTCATCCTGCATGAATAAATGTGAGAGGCAGCATGGTAGTGGATGGAAATCTTTTCTCAAAGCCAGAAAGACCCATGGGTTCA
Source organism: Pseudochirops cupreus (assembly GCA_028627135.1). Lineage (NCBI taxonomy): Eukaryota > Metazoa > Chordata > Mammalia > Diprotodontia > Pseudocheiridae > Pseudochirops > Pseudochirops cupreus. The sequence continues at coordinate 78,647,208 of CM053584.1, forward strand.
AGACCCATTTTTGCCACATCCTGGCTGCTTGATCCCTTGGCAGGTCATGGCAATGTTAATGGGATTTAAGATCTTCCCTGCCCATTAATAGACCTCACTTGGAACCCATTAAATGAAGCTTGCTCAGGGGAGGCTTGTAAGAAGACTTTTACACCTTTTGCTGATTTCTAATTAGTCATTGAATCAGGAGGATTGTCATGCCTTCTGACTCTGAGAAGTGTATTTATACTGTAAGTCGGTATTTTGCTTTGGGGGCTCACTTATGAGAAGAATCTCATGATTCCCTGGTGGAGATTTTGAGTGGCATATATGTTCAGAGCTCCCTGACTGCTAAGATGTAAAGGCTCTCTCTATCCAGGGATATATGTAAAGTGTGTAGTTGATTCAGGCAGTCAGAGCCCTGGCTGTTGGTCTTTGTTTCTCTGCTTGTATTTGCTCTTAAATTCAGGATGCTGACTTTTCCCCTGAACTTGTGAATGTGATTAAAAAGATTGTTGACCCCTTCAACAGCTATCTTTCCTAGTAAAACAGATCTAAGAACCTGTGCTAGCAGCCATCCTGGGTATGCCAGTGTGCTTGCTGCTACATTCAGTTAACCTCATAATTCTCTATGCATCTAAGAATATAAGTAGCAGAGATGGTGCTGAACTTCATGTGCTGAGGAAATGTCTTCACCTGGGAGTTCCCTATAGCAATGAAATCAGTTGCAGTCACTACTCTTATATGAATGCAGAGAAATTAAGAATTTAATATCAATGAGTATGGAGGCTATTTTGGATATATTTGCTTACATACATATATATTTATATATATATATATATATATATATTAGTCTGAAATGTCCACAAAATAGTCCATATGTACTCGAGAGACTATCTAATCATGGAATTACCCCAGGCCTCTTCCCATAAACCTTGTAAATTATATATTCTGCTGTTCATTGTCTTGAATGATGCCATTGCATGGTGTATACTGTCCCTGGAAAGAACTTCTTACATCTTCCTCTTAGAATGCTTAACTCCCTTCAAGGCTCAGCTTACATTCTCACTTCTTCCAGCCCTAATATGAAACCTTTCCTGATTCCTCTCCTTGGTGCTTGCTCTCTCCTGAAATTATCTTGTATTGACTTGTCTGTGTACATGCTGTGTCTCTCTCAGAAGAATTAATCAACAAGCATGTATTAAGTGCTTTCTAGCACCCTGAAGGTTTTCATTTCTGTGTTTGTATTCCTATGGTCCAGCTCAGTGACTTGCACAGAATAGGAGCTTTCAAAATGTTTGTTGTATTAATTGAACGAAGGTTGACTTAGCCAATAGAAGAAAATGGTACGCAGATGATGAAAAGCTCTTATTGAGTGCCAACTATATGCAAGCACTGGGGAAACAAAGAGGTATACTTATGACAGCTGGCCTCATAGAGCTTACAATTCAGTTGGAAAAGTTGACATCCATTTATTTGGGGGGGAGGCAGAGGAAAGGGGAAGGACATATAAATCTGTCAGTATAATGACAATGTAAAAAAATAGATTTGTATTAATATTCCTGTTTTCATATCACCTCAATTTCCCCCTTAATCCCTACTTCTGACCACTTTGAGCCATCTCTTAAAACAAAGACTTTAGGGGGGGAAAAGAAAAGAGAAAAATATGAAAAAGAAAGGAAAAAAATCAGCATAACCCATCAATAACATCTGATACTCAATGTGTCGTACCTAAGCACCCCAACTTCTGGGGGGGAAAGGCAAAAGAAAATTTCTCATAGTTCTTTGTTCACTTCATATATCTAATCATTTGCTAAATTTTGTCATTTCTTCCTCCAAAACATCTGTCCCTTCTCTCTACTCACAAGCAACCACTGTAGTAAAGGCTCTCATCATCTCTTCTGGATTATTGCCATAGCCTTCTAATTAATCTCTTTGCCTCAAGTTTCTCCCCATTCCAATCCATCTACCACTCGACTGACAAAATTATTTTCCTAAATTTCCAGTTTAGCCTCATCTTACCAAACTCCTTCTAATTTCAGACTAACATCCATACGCTCTACTTACCAAACTCCAGAGGCTCTCCACTAACTGGAGGATCAAATATTATTTCATCAGTATCTCATTTTTTAATGCCCATTTTTATGTCTTATAATGTATAGAATTACTCTACATAGCAGTAGTACAATCATATCTTTAATAAATAACTGAATGTACATGTGGGGTGGTTTTTAAATTTTTTTAATTCATAGGGAGCATAACTTTTAAAAATTTTGGATGAGCAGCTCAGAATAGTCACAGGCAAAGTGATAGAGAACCATTCCCCTTCATAGACAGCACCTATCTCCCAGTGTTGTGAGGATAAAATGATATAATAATTGCAGAAGGCTTTGCAAATCTTTAAAAGTGCTGTATAAATGTTAGTTATTATTATTATTCCTTTGTTTTAAATTAATATAGTTATATATAATATAATATATTATAATTATGAAGAGCATAAATATAATATATGTGTGTGTGTGTGTATATATATATATGTATATGTATATATATAAAATTATGAAGAGCAGGTAAAATCATGCCCATGATAGTTTTGACTAAGACAAGATGCTATGAACCAGAAATCACTAGGCTTATATGGATTTTTCTGGATTATAAAACCTGAAATGTGTTAGCATCATTAGAAATCAACCACATTAAGGATATTTGTGAGTAGTAATTGTATAACCCTCAGAATCGATCTCTGAAGTTAAGTAACAAAAGCGAACATGCCCCTAGAATACATGGCATGCAAGAGATTTTTGTGCTTATTTATCACTTCCAGCTAACCAGGAACTCTCATGGAAAAGTTAATCCCGGTGGGACTGGGTTCCAAGCAAGAGTGAAGTCTCAGCTCATTCTCTGCCAATGCCCTCCCCTGCCTCATTCTAATGTCAGGTTATGTCTTGCAGTAGCCACTGAGGTTGGAGTGTTCCGTGAACTCCATTTGCTATGCATGTGCTTCATTTTATTTAATGTTTAAGCTCTTTAATTTTCCATTTCTATGGAAAGTCACAGTTGGAAAATCCAGATGGACTCTATTACCTAGAGCACATTATTTTAGCAGTAGACATTTTTATTCCCAAGGCCTGGATATATTCCTAGATCCTTTGCATTGCCTCATGGTCCCAAGGTGAGGAATGTGGCTGGCTCAGCAGCATTTGTTAATTTATGTAAAAGGAAAAATGAATCACATATAAACATATGGAAATATCCATATGCCTTTTTTTTCCTTCAAAAAATCAGATCCTTGCTTCTTCATTTCCCTTTTAGCCTGGAATTTATGTCAGTGGCTCTTAACATTAAACAGATTCCTCATTTGTACTTGGTTTTCAAATTGGGATTTAAAAAAAAAAATATGTGTGTATACCAGAGTGAATAAAATTAGTGTTTCCTTTGGGCAACAAACTGACAAAAGAAGGAAATCCCTTTTTCTAGGATGTTGTAGTCATGGGTCACCAACATTTAAGCGGGAGTTACTGCCATCCAGAGGCAGAAAGCCTTAAACTGTCATTTCCTATTATTGGTATACTATAAAAAGGTTAGGTAAAATGAATGTGTAGGTTGGTTCCATTTTTCTCACTAAAGTCCTCAAAGAATGAAGAAATTATATTCAGATCAAGGTGTTATAATGGAAATATATTTGATATATTAGAATATAGGCTCTAAATCTGTGACTTTGAACAGATAACTTCCCATCTCTAGGTCTCAGTTTCGTCATCTTTAAAACAGCATAGAACTCTAAGATCCTTTTCAGCTACAAATCTATTATTCCCCCATTACTCTATCATAACTCCAGTGTACCTCAAAATTCTTCTAAAGCTAAAGAAAAGATGAGCAAAATTCTTGTAAATATAATTAACTTGCTCTCATACAATTTATTTTTTGTTATCTCTATCTCTCTTTGTCTCTCCCTCTCTGTCTCTCTGTCTCTCTCTCTCTCATAATGAAACCATTCAATCCCTTGTTTTTAAAGACACCTCAATTAGCTATTCTGGTGAACAATCAACTAACTAGGCAAGAGTTAACTGAAGAAGCACTCTCTGAACATAAATCAGCCCTCTTAGAAAGTGGTTAATTCTTTCAGGTTGCACAGGGATAGATGTCTCACATACAGAATGTCACTGAGGCCTCCTGAAAAAGTTCCTTGATTTCAGAAATGCTTGAATTATATCCAAAGAGGTGACTCATCAGGCAGGATTTGACTCACATCAAATGATGCATTGTCCTTTTGGAATTCCATCATTGGATATTAATGTGTGAACATTTTGGGAACCAGCGTTGCAGTTGCCTGACAGGTAAAGTGTATTTCTCTCAAAAAAAAAAAATTCCATTGAAAGGCCTGCATGCATCTGGTCTCTCCATTTGCACTTTGTTGCCCATATTCCAATCCTGATCCTAAACCCAAACAGTTAAGTACAGTAGTCAAAGTGACAAACTAAATTCTTGAAAACAGGCCCAGAAAATGACAAGCCTATATCCCTGTTCTCAGTTTGGTTACCTGTCCTTCATAGGTCTAAAAGTTGGTGATACTATTTTAATTCAAAGACAAAACAATTTAAAATTAAGGCAAAGTAAGAACATAATATTTTTACCTCAAAGATTACTGCAGCTTTCTGAAAAGTCTCTTTAACTCACAGAAATTCAAGAGAAAAATTTGAATTTGATGAAATCATTATGATAAAATCATAAAATCATAAATAATTTAAAAGTATTCCATGAGGAATGGTAAGCACGGTTTTCCCCCAATGAGTGCAAATGATGTCTCTTATCTCATTGACACTAAAATTATTTTTTCTATGAAAGGTTACATTTCTAGTGTGCTTCTTCTGAAATATTAAGAAATATTATCTCCCTAGGGTTCCTTCCCAGTGTAACATTTTGTGATTCGGACAACGTTCTGGGACATTCCAGTAAGGGAAGTTCTCATTTCAGAAATTCTTTCAAAGAGAAAAATAAAATTCATTTAGTCATTAGCAGTATAATTATTCTCTTAATGAAAATATCTAGCCTTTTAAAAAAAATAGAAGCTATTTTTTCTCCATTAATATTCATATTTTTTTAAGGGGTGGAGTTTGCTTTTAATTAAATGTAGTTCCCTGCCTTTCAGTATTTTGGTATATCATTCTTTCATGTACAGGGTTTTTAGTGCCCTCTACTGGTGGTCTGCCTGAAGTAAAAAAATTAAAGTTTTTAAAAACTGTGATCAGAGGAAGTCAGGATGAAACGTTTTAATTCCTTTCTTTGCCTTCCTCTTCCCCTTTTTCCTCCTCAGAATCTCTAAGCCATATCAGTGACTATTTTTTACAGTTGTTTCTTTCTAAGGAATAAGAATAATAATATCTTTGGTGTCATTATTAAGTAATATTGTAAATTTTGCTTTCCCCTGTCATTTCTAAACCTCCTTAGTCCTGAAAAGTTCAGAAATAGCCTAGAATATCCCTAGTTCTTGCTTTCATAAAAATCACAATTCCATCCTAAGCTGAATTCTAATTGCATTGTACTACTCATATGACAAGAAACATTCACTGACAAAATAGCACAGAAATCACCTTTGGAAAGCTGCATTTTTTTTTTCTCAAGACTTCTTCCTTCTTTTTAGCCTATTGAACTGTCATTCACTGTTCCTCTATTTGCCCTCTGCATCATGTTCACCCTCATTTGGATGCATTCTGTCTTGTCAATGTTTTCCTTTAAATGTGGTACTTACCTAGTTACTTTACCTTTATCAATATGAGTTTTCTCATCTGGAAAGAAGAGATTATAATATTTGCACCACCTGCTCCACAGAGTTGTGAGGAAAATCTTTATAAATATTAAATTGCTTATAAATATTTTATTATCATTGTATTTTAAAAATTATTGCTGAGATGGAGAGCAAGAAGGGAATTTTTATTATTATTTTCTTAAACTTACTATCATTTTAAAAGTTAATTTTTAAAAAGCAATTCTTAAAATTATACATAACACTCTAGCTGTAGCCTGACCAGTACAGAGTATAGTGGGACTGGTCACTTCCCTCCTCCTTCTGTTCACTAATACTAAGATTGACTTACATTATTGACTGACTTGATATTGTTGACTCGTGGTGAACTTTGTTGTCTGCTAAAACTTACATAAACTGTGCTCTAACCACACATTTCCATCCTATTCTTTTATAGTAGATTATATCAATTAATTGTACAATAGTTTAAATTTAGTTAATTCCTAAGTGAATTTTACAAAAGACTTCCCTATAACTCACTAATCTGAGTAATGCCCTTATTATACAACCTGGGGGAAAGAAGTGAGCCCCCCTTCTTTCGTTGGCAGCCAAGCACTAGGAAAGGTAGCTTCATTTATGATAATACTGTCTGGAGTATCTGATTTGATATAGTACATGACTTGTTTCTTTTCTATGTTTCTTTTCTATTGAATATGCTGATGGACTTTGTCATACTCAGTTATAAACTTAATATGGAAGGTAAATCTCCAAATACTTCTCTAAAATCTTTGCTTATTGCTCCCTCAACAGACCCAGGTTGTAACTCATTCATGGATGATTGATGGTGATAAAAAAGAAGAAATAGGCTTTATATGGTAGTTTAAAGTTTTGCAAAGCACTTTACATTTATTATCTTATCTAGTCCTCGAAACAATTTGGTAAGATAGATGCTGTTATTCCCATTTTACAGATGAAGAAGTTGAGTCTGAAAGCAGTAAAGTGACTTGTCTGGGCCCACAGGCAAGTTTTGAACTCTGGTATTCTATTAAATCTGGCACTCTATTAAGAGGCTTTTTAAAAAAAATTAGCAACTAGACAATCATTAACAAGTATGAATATTTTCAGAATGCTAGAAAAAAGATCATATGCAAAACAATCTATTGCATATAGCATGTTTAAGATATATTTTAAAATGTATTTTATAATAAAATATATATTTACACACAATTTATGTACATATAATGTATAATTATATCTAATGCTTATTCAATATACATTGTATACACATATATGAATGTAATAATGTGTCTCATATATGTATATGTGTTTATAGATTTAGATATAGTTAGAGAAGGAGATGGAGATGGATATAGTAACATGGTAATACCAACATTGCCCTGCTTGTCCATGTGATCTTCTGACATTGCTCAGGAGACAATTTCATGACCAGTTGTGGCCTCTACTCAAGGTCCTGTCTCGTGATTCATCATGATTGGGTACCCTGGATTATTGAAAGCTGGGCTGGTGGAATATGAGGTCTGCTTTTTAATTTTGGAGAGAAGTTTCAAGTACGTTCCAATGATAGATTGTGTATCAATCTTTCAAAGACCATCTTGATTAAGCTGGAAAGGTACATAGCCAACTTGACCACAGGATGATGTATTCTTCATCCATAGCAATGCTTAAAAATCATTAACTTAGCCACCAAGTGTTATGATCTTTGTCAGTGCTTTTGTCACAGCTTTTAATTAATGAAGCAGTGTCCAAAATTTGTATTATTTGGTGGTCAACATCATTACTGGAGTTGAGAGGATGACAGGTTGATAGAGTTGTGTATGAATCCTTTGTACTTTATCATAAGAACCAACTTGTCCAAGACCTGAGTTCTATTGGCATTTCCTTCAAGAATCCAAGATTACCTTTATTCCACAGTGAGAAATTGGAGTTGAATATGTGTGATATAAATAGATGTAAAGTACTCTAGAATATCTTCTCTGCAAAATCTTTCTCTTGAATGATAGAGTAGGGAGACTCAGGAATATATGCCTTGACCTATGCTTTATTTGTTTTTAACTGCAGGGAACACCCAATGTGGAAATCCCCTCCATAGAGGTGACTCCATTACTCGATAAACATTTATTAAGTACCTGCTATGTGCTAGGCACAGTGTGAAATACCAAAGATACAAAGACAGGCAAAAGAAGGTCCTTTCCTGCAGGGGGCTCACAATCTAATGAGGGATACAACATGCAAAAAGCTATGTATAAAAAAATGTATTAAAAAACTAGTATGAAGAGGTAAAGACTTCCTATAGAAAATGAGACTTTAGTTGGGATTTGAAATAGCCAGGGAAGCCAGTAGGTAGAGATGAGGAAAAAGAAATTTTCAGGTATGGGAGACAACTAGACAAAATGTCCAGAGCTGAGAGATGGATTGTTTTGTTCTTGGAACAGCAAGGAGGTTAGTGTCACTGAATCAAAAAGAGTAAGATGGAGAAGAGTGATTAGTTATGAAGGACTTAGAACACTCAACAGAGGATTTCACATTTGATCCTGGAAGTAATGGGAAGTCACTAGAGTTTACTGAGTAGGGAAGTGAGGTGGTTGGATGTGTACATTAGGTAAATTACTTTGGTGTTTGAACAGAGGTTAGATTGGAGTGGGGAGAAACTTGAAACAAGTAGACTCACCAGCAAGCTATTACCATAGTCCAAATGTGAGGTGATGAGGGCATTCGCCAGGGTGATAACAGTATCCAAGGAGAGAAGAGGAAGTATTTGAGACATTCTGCAAAAGTGAAATCAATATGGGGCGGCTAAGCGGCACAGTGAATAGAGCCCTGGAGTCAGAAGGACCTGAGTTCAAATCCGGCCTCAGACACTTGATACACTTAGTAGAGGTGTGACCTTGGGCAAGTCACTTAACCCCAATAGCCCTGCCCTCCTCCCTCCAAAAAGCAAAAAAAAAAAAAAAAGTGAAAACAATAGGAAACAGATTGGATATGTATAGTGAGAGATAGTGAGGAGTCAAGATGATACCTAGGTCTCAGGCCTGGGAGACTGGAAGATGGTGGTGCCCTCAACACTGATAGAAAAGTTTAGACAATGTCAGGAGGAGGGTGGTAGATGGGTGAATGTTTATTGAAAAAGATAATGAGTTCTGTTTTGGACAAAGTGAGTTTAAAATGTCTGCTGGATATCTAGTTTGAGATGTCTAAAAGTCTATAAAAATTCACTTGTCCAAGGTCCCCGATCCAGTGAGTGTAAGAGACTGAACTTAAAATAAGTTCTTCTGGACTCTAAGGTCAATCCTCTATTTGTTATGCAATACTTCCTCTCACTCTTTACAATATATACTTTGTACAACGTAGATGTGGCACCTTATTCCACCAATGAAGAGGAATCAAGAAGTCCAGTTTTAAATGTTTAGTTAACCTTTTACTTGGTATGTTTAATACCTTTACCTTCCACTTTCGCATACCTACTTGTTGTTGACCACTCTCCTCTAAAAACCCTCTTCTCTCTGGGTTTTATGGTGCTACCCTCCCTTTAAGTCTTCTCTTAACTTTCTGACTGCTCCTTCTCAGAGATGAAGTTAGCTAGTTGAAAGTTGTCATATTAGATACTTCTCTCTTTGCCTGACCACTTGGCAGTTAGAGCAAGTTCAAACTCAAGATCAAGGTTGAAGCAGACTTTCAAATATTTCCTGTAAAATATAATTTGTATGAGTTCATTGATTCTAAGGTTGATTAAGGTCAGAATGACAAGAGATAGATGAAAATGAAGAATTTCCTCAAATTAAAACTCTCCAAATATCACAGCGCAAAAGTTCAATTTATTTCTCAGCTAGGAATGGGATAAGTCCCCTAAATCACACTGAAACTAGGCACCACCACAATGATTTTAAAAATAAATATAAGAAAGCCTTACATTCCCAGCTTTTGTGCTGGAATACATTAAGATTTTCAGGGTTGGTTGGATGTTTAGTGTTTTAACAAATGCTGAACGAAAAAAGAAGAGAAGTGACAGACATCCCATACAACTCCCTCTAATGGAAAGAATAAAATGCCAGAACGTTTCCAAAACTATCAATAAAACTACAGTGCTACAACACTGAGGCTTTATTGGGAGCTAAACTACTTTCCCCTTCCATTCATGTCAGATTAAGCAAAAAACTTGAGCTAAGTCCCTAGAAAGATGCAAGTATGGAACTGTGATACTGCTCCAATTGGCGGAGGGAATTGTCGGTCACTGATCAGTATGTATAAGTTATTTTTCTTTTGTAAACCTGTATTGATAGGGCAATCTTTTACGAAAATGGTGTTTTTGTGGAGAGGGCCAGGCGCTGATCAGCAAAAAGAACCAGATATTGTCTACCAAATGCTCATTCCCACGTGATATACATATCACCCAACACAGCAAGGTGCTCCATGGTTAAACATCAAGCTTTCTCTAACTCACAGACAGAAAAAAAGAAAAAAGAAAGAAAGAATTCCTGGCCCTTCAGGAGCTTATATTATTTTAAAGAAAAACATGTACACAGAAAATAAGTACAAATATCCACATGGAAAGAGAGACAGACAGAGACAGAGAAAGACAGAGAAAGGGAGGGAGAGAAGAGAAGAGAGAGACAGACAGACAGGGAGGGAGGGAAGAGAGCGGGGAGAGAGAGAGGAGAGAGAAAGAGACAGAGAGACAGAGAGAGAGAGAGAGAGAGAGAGAGAGAGAGAGAGAGAGAGAGAGAGAGAGAAAGAAACAAGAATAAGAATGAACAATTTCCAAGGAGTTTACTAACTCTCTGTACTTCAAAGGAAGCTAGGAATTCTATGAGGTGGAGAGGAAGATAAAATGTTATGTAATCATGGAAAAACGAATGTGCGTATGCATTTAAGTTAGATATAAATGGCTGTGTATTAGGAATAGCAAGAAGGAGCTCTAACCAGACTGAAAACCAATAGAAGTCAACATAGAATGATAGGGCCATGTTGTCTTCAAACCCCTGAATTATGGCTTGATCTTGAAAATTGTAGAGACATAGGAGAGATTTTGAGTCTCCTTCATTCTACTTTCTAAGGAAAGTATCACCAAGAGGAACACCATACTCAAACCATTTATTACCAGTATCTTGAGCTCTGAAGTAACTGTGTCCTCTAATTATGCTGGAGAATTTGAGATTATAACTTCCCTGAAGGTTTGGAAATTGTTCCCATTTGTATGGAGACCAAAGAGCTTTACTATTTTGTTTTCTTAATTAAATGCTTTTGCCATTTTATTTATGTAGCTCTTTGATGGTTAGCAAAAGAGATTGAATGGTATGAGGGTTCGTGTTGTGAATTACGTAACTAACTACCCAAAACAGCTACAGTGTATCTAGGGAGAGTATAAAGTGTTTCAAAAGCTAAAGTGGAGAAACAGGTTTCTAGAAGGGCCAAAGAAGGTAGTAGTCTTGCCAAAATAAATCTGAAGCAGATTGCAAGACAGAGTACCAGCTCCTTCCTCTCTGCCTTTAGAAAGAAAAGCAGGCAAATAAAACAATAAAACTGGTTAATAGTGACCAAATATGTTGCTGAACTAGAAACAGCAATCATAATTTAGCCCTTTTGCATTTCATCTTCCTTGAGGTCCTGCGCTTCTTTTCCAAATTCTTGCTTTTCTGAGATAATCTAAGACTTTTTGTATAGAAGTTGCACAGTTTCTGGTAGAACTTTTAAACTTTAAACATAGTAGGTACTTAATAAATGCTAGTTGACTGACTGATCAATTGCCACATGGATCACAAATATGAAATCTGAGGCTATTCTGGCATTTAAGCCATGTTAGGCAAGCTCTCTTTGTATATTCTCCCCATTACAAAGGGGAAGGATGATTCTACCCTTCCTATCACTCAAATTCTCTGCTTGACCAGAAGTTAATTTGTCTCAAGAAGAGAATTTTTTTTTTTTGCAACTGGAAATAGAAGAATCATGTTGTTGATCTTCAAGGTCAACATTTCACAAGTCTTGCAAAAAAAAAGTCACCTGTCCAAAACACGTATGCCCTGGATATCCCTCATCTTCCCAGAATCCAAGAATTTTGGAAGTGAAAGTAACTTTAGAGTCTATTTTGAACAAGAATCCTTTCCCAGTGTCTTTTTTACAGTATCCCTGCAAAGAAGTCTTTGAACCATAGTATCTCCAGCATTTAGCACAGTATTTCATACATACTAAAATTCAATAAGTTACTATTCATTTATTCTTCATTCATAGATTTAGAGTTGAAAGTTAGTTTAAACTGAGAACCAGAGATAATAAATGACTTGATCAAAGAAACACAGGAACTGGAAGGCAAATCCAGGATTCAAAGTTGGTTGTCTGACTCTAAGTCCAGCACTATTTTAAGTACATTCAACACTTTTAAAATTGTGTTGCTTCTAGTATGCATTTCTCCTTTTTAAAACTGATCCAGTCCACATAATCTTCCAACCTTATTCTTTAGTTTATTTCTACTTTCTTATATGGTCCTTTGGACTGAGATTCTAGAGTCCAGATGTGCTTATTCCTTTGTTAATTATGAAAAATTTTCATTATGGAAATATTGACAATTTTTTAAAAAATAGTTCTTTGTTGCTCTCTTTCCACACACATCTCTAAATGTTGGGTAAAAAAATAGGTTTAGTTGGGGATTTTGCCATGCCCTTCTTAGACTTGTCCTGTCCTCTTCTTCTCTTGGCCTTTTTGTCTGTGGATGTTACTTACAATTTTCCATCATCCACTGCTGTTACAGTGTCAATGAGTTTACATTTCATATTGGTGCTGCCATTGACTGTCATGTCTCAGTTCTTGGCAAGGTGATCCAATTTTCATTGGATTAGGAAGTTTGGGTGTTCTTCTGTCCTTTATGCTAATTTGTATTTATTAAATTCCAATAGGAGATGTCAATAATTCCTATGAGTAGTTTTTTTTCTTTATGTTCTCTTTTGAAGAATCAATAGCTTGTTTGCATTCAAATTGGGACCATTGTAATGGCTTGCTCATTGTCTCCTCATCTTTGTCCTTTCTTCTAATTTGGTGTGGCCTTGGACACTAACTACTTGATGCTTATGCTTCACATAGATAGAAACCTTATAAATTATTCCTGTCAGTCACCAATTGTTTTCTGTTGTGTTCTGTTGTTAGTTTGTAAGACAATTTCTTTTTTTGTTACTGTTCAATGATTCTTGCTATGGCCTGCACCTTCTAACAATTATTATGGAAAATATTCATGATATATGCATATGAGTTTTCTGAGTAGTCTACAAGCCTTTTTAAATTTCTTAATCCAGAACTCTGTTTCAAACAATTTTTACCATACTGTATTCTCCCCATCTTCACACTAAAGTCATCAGGGAGCAAGATATAGATTAATTTAGTTTAGAATAAACATTCTTAATCATTTGGTGCCACCATCTCCTTTGGTGGTCTAGTGAAGTCTATGGACCCTTCTCATAACAATGTTTTTTAAATAATTGAAAGAAAGGCTATATTTCAGTTAGATGTGAGTGAAAAAAAAAAGATGGATATTTTTCCAAATAGGCTGACCAACTTGGTCCCAACTATCCATGCACTCCTTGGGGAAAGGGTGGTCTATAGATTCTCGGTTAAGAAACCTTGGTTTAGAAGATGTTATCAAATTCTTCATAAAACTCTCCTATTTCATAATTCTCTGTAACAGATTATAACTTAGAAATCTGTAATTTCTAATCAGTCAACATTTATTAAGTGCCTACTCTGTGCCAGTCACTGTGCTAAGTGCTGGGATACAAAGAGATGCAAGAGATAGTCCATGCTCTCAGGGACCTTACAATCTAATAGATAATCGTTATATAAATAATTATATAAACATTTCTTGTTTGGTCTTTATTTGAAGGCTTTGAATGAGGGATGCCCTGTTGCCTTCTTAGGCAACACATTCTACTTTTGACAGTTCTAGTTTTTAGGAAGTTTTACTTTGTATTCAGTCAAAGTCTATCTCACCAAAACTCCTACACATTGCTCCTACTTCTAATCCTTCATGCCTAGTAGAACCAATGTAATCCTATTTTTGTATGATAACCCTTCGTTTGCTAAGAGATGGCTACCAACTATATCACCCCTGAGCCTTCTCTTCTCCAAACTAAATATCATTTCTTTCAACTGATCTTTTACAGCTTGATGTCAAGGGTCTTCTTCATCCTGATCACCCTCCTCTGCATGTTCTATTTAGCTTATCAATGCTCTTACATTGTGTAGAACTGACCACAGTACTTTAGAGAACAGTGGCAACTCAGAGTTAGTCCATTCAGCTTTGACTCAGCCATCTGGATTGGTGCGTGAATGAGTAAGCACTCCCCTAACCTTTTTTTTTGAGTTGGCCCAGACCTTGCTTCATCTCCCATGAAGTAATCTACCAGGGAAACAAGGCCTATCCAATCTTGTCATCTGTTGAATACAACCACTTTTCTTCCCCTTCCACCACCCCAATAGTAATCAAATCAATGGTAGAACAACTAATGATAATGAACTGTTCTATGGCACAATCCATGTGACTGTGCAAACCAAAACTCCCCTAGCCACCAAAATCTTTTATCTGCTATATCTATTAGAATATAAGTTCCTTGAAGGGAAGGACTATATCACTTTTGAATTTGTATGTCCTATGCTCAGCATAGTACCTAACATCATAAATGTTTCTTTCCTTCTTTCCTTCTTCCCTCATCCAAATCTAATTATTCTTTTCACTCCATTTAAGGTGCCTCTATAAAGAAATTAGACCTTGAGAATATTCAATGAACTTAACTTGAAGATTTTAACATAATTGCATTATTCAAAATGAATCTTTAAAAATAATTCATCCCTCTGTCTTGCTTGTTTCCTTGCTAAGCAATTAAAAATAGCTCTGTGA
>CM053584.1:78662325-78726751 GCA_028627135.1 Pseudochirops cupreus
CCACCCCCCCCCATGGTGGTGTGCAATCATGTATAGGATCTGCAGATACTTTCACATTATACAATAGTTTGGTTATATAGAAGGGTTGTAACCAATGAGTGATCACTGGGGAAAAAAAGCAAAACCAGACATGAAAAAGAACTAAGCATTGCTTCAGTCTCCATTTAAACTATAGTCTTTCTATATCTTTCTCTGAGTTTAGATATCTCCTTCCATCCTGAGGCTTGTAGAATTGTCTTTAGCTGTGCATTGTTGAAGCAACCAGTTTATCAAGGTTGGTCATCATATGTACGATGTGTCTGTGATTGTGTACAGGTTTTGCCTGGTTCTGCTCTTCTCACTTAGCATCAATTTGTATAAGCAGGAGGAGGAGTTTCTACAATGTCCTTTATGTACCCTGAAACCTGATGTCAATCACAAACAGGAGAGGCAAAACCATGGCCAATTCAAATATTCCTTTCTAGTTCTTCTCAGGCAAAGCTTTAGCGAAGGAAATAACCTCAGAAGAGTTATTGCTTATCAGTTAAATAAGATCACATAAAGACAATATGACTCTCTGCTTCTGATCCATGTTATTATAGCTGAGGGATTAAAGTCCAAGGAAATAATGCTCATGAAGTGTACATGCTTGTATAACATCATTGTTACAAGTCCCATGTTAATCTAACACTATTTGAAAATGTAGAACAAGAGAGCGTGTAGACAAGCAGGAATCTGCTCACTAAAGATATCTGATTTAACATTCTTTTATTCACTATAAAAGGAAGAATTGTTTAATTGTTGTTTGGTTGTATTTGAGTCATATCTGACTTTTCATGACTCAGTTTGGGGTTTTCTTGGCAAAGATGCTGGAGTGGTTTGCCATTTCCTTTTCCAGTTCATTTTATAGATGAGGAAACTGAGGCAAACAGGATTAAGTGGCTTGCCCAGGGTCACACAACAAGTAAATGCTTGAGGCCAGATTTGAATACAATATCACCTAGCTGCCTAAAAGGAGGGATTATTCCCCACTATGGGCTGCTAGGTGGGGCATTGGTGTAGAGAACACCCAGTGAGATAGCTGTTCCCAGACTGATAGTCTTAGAGGGTTGCCTAGGACACCAGAAATTTAAGAGTCACACAGACAATATGTCTTAGAAGGTTTTTGTGTTTGTTTTGCTTTGTTTTGCATTTCCAGTTCTGGGTCTGGTACAGTGAAGTTGCTATTAATAAAGGGTCGTGGACTGACTCAATCAAACCTATACCCTCCTGGCCACATACCACTCTAGCTCCCCTACATTTATTTAATAATGCATTTATCAAAGAGGGAAAACATGTTTCTGTGCACTTTTATAGGTTGCCCCTCAGAATTTGCTTGTATTTTTCAAAAACATATTTCAAATTGAAGGAATATTAGGATCCATCCAGTTTAATCCCTATATTTTTCAAATTTGGAAATTGAAGCTTAATCATACAGAATGACTAGTTCAAAGTCACACAATGTGGTAATGGTAGACCAATAACTTTAACTCAGATATATTGAATGATGCTTTTTCCCCTACCCCTTGAAAACTCCTCTTACTTAAATAACTAAATATAATAATACAAAGAAAAATAAACCAGACAGAGAGCATATATTCTCTATAATATTTGGGGAAAGATTTTGATAACAATGTTGATTTTCCAAGAAAAAAAGAAAGCATCTGCTGCACCTGGAGGACTTTGGGATGACGATAAATGATGTAACTATGATAAATATAGATGCATTTCCACACAGATGGAAAATAATGCCAATTCTGAATTATTCACGACCTTATTATTGTAGGTTGTGACTTATCATGGTTTTTTGCTTCTTTTTTTTTTTTTTTTTCTATTTTCTGCCTCAAAATGTTTGCACCAGTATGGGGACTTTTTCCTCTGAGAGAGATCAAAATTCCACTATCCTTTACTAAGGAGATTTTCTAAGTAGAGGCTCTGAAAGTATATGCTGAAATGTGTATATGATAGGTGAAATGATGATGCAGGATCAATATGTGGTCCAGCTATGCAGGAATTTGTTTTCCTTGATTATACGTGTTTTGTATTTCTTGTTTTCTCAATTAGGGATAAAAGGAGGGATAAAATGGAGATGTGAATATAAACTAAAATCCAATTTACAAAATGAATATATGTGCCAGGTCCTTCCTTACTCCCTGCTTGAGAGATTTCTTTTGGAGGCTGCTGTGGATGGTGGTGGGCTGCAAGTTTCTTTTTCTCATCCCACCCTCCTTCAAGACCTAAGCAGAATCAGCATATGGAATAGATGCCTTCTAAGAAAGAAGTTCCTGGGAAACTCAACCTGGACAGCAACCAGCTCTGCCTGGATTAAGAGTCAAGGCCTGAACTAGGGGTTGCAATAGCTATAAGAAACTTGGATAACTGAAGAGGATTCATCAAAACTGAGGAGGTAGGGGATGGAGTGGCAGTTATAGAGAGCATGGCACATCAGGCCACTGGGCAGGTTCCTCTCTTTTTGAGCAAAGTACCTGTCCTAAAGTGCGCCGATACTCTAGTGGCCCAACCAGGATGAGGCAGTTCAGTGGTAGCCTTGACAAATGGCAAGACTGCATCAGTGACATTGGAAGTGTGTGGCTCATAGAACTCATGGAGTAGCTGTTGGGATAAGCCAGGTTAATGCAAAAGACCCATTGGACTACAGGAAAATGACAATCAGTCATCTTGTGCTTTTTAATCACCTAAAATGCGATAAGTGACTGGAAAGCATGACTTTTTTTAAAGCTAATTACTATTTTTATTGCCTTATCAATCAAAGTACCAGGAGCTTAATTTGTGGCAGATGAATTAACAACAACATTTATCTAGAAGTACAAAAAATCAAACATATCAAGAGATATTTCTTTAAAAAGTAGAATGAATGGTATGGATATTACAAGATTTCAAACTCAGCCAAAAAGCAGTAATCAACAAAGTGATATTGTATCGATTAAGCACCAAAAGTTGATCAACAGAATAACAATCAAATATAACAGCCTAATGTTTGAAAAATCCAAGTGCATAGCCACTGGTGGAAAAAAAATTCCTCTTTATTTATTTTATTTTATTTTTAAATTTATTTACTATTAGTTTACAACATTCAGTTCCACAAGTTTTTGAGTTCCAAATTCCCCCCCACCACTACCACCCCTCTCTGGCAGCATGCAATCTGATATAAGTTCCACATATACCTTCACATTAAGCATTAGTCAGGTTGTAAAGAAGAATTATAACCAATGGAATAATGAGAAAGAAGAAACAAAACAAAACATAAAAGAGAGAGAGTAAGTAGTTTGCTTCAATTTGCATTCAGAATCTGTAATTCCTTCTCTGGATGTGGAGAAAGCATGACTTCTTGAAGGAAAGAAATTACCTGAAGAACTTTTGTTGCCTTATTACCTATGGGTGGGTGACAGGGAAGGCAAAATTCCATGTAGAGCTCTTCATAAGCACACCTCAAATCTGTATTCCAGCAGTCACTGCAGTCTATGTAGCTCTTTATTTCAGAGTTAACATAATAAATGAGTCTCATTCAGTACAGCTTTATCATCTTTCTTTTTAAAGTATTCTTATAATGTACAAAGCATAATAGTAATGTGTGTATATGTGTGCATATGTTTATATATAATAGATAAACGATATGAGCTACATAAATAAATTTTATATACATACAGATAAACCCGCAATATACTGGGGGGCATGCTAAAAATATTCATACTACTAGGGATGTGTAATCAAACTTGTGTGGAGACTTAACGCCTACCAGTTTTCATAAGATGCTGTTCACTCCCAAGATGCCAATTGGTGGTCAGATTTTGGAGAATGAGCTTCTCTAAACTCAGCTGAACTGACTCCAGTGTAGCACCAACTCAGAAGCTAATTCCCAACCCATGCGCATAGTGGTAGGTTGAGTCCCCAGAGAGTAGCTGATTTACTGTTCTCCTTAGAGCACACTGGATAGTGGCTTGTGAGCAAAAGTATTAGAAACTTGCTCATAAGCCTCCAACCAGTGTGCTTTCCACTCAATGCCAGTCAGCTAGAATTAGATACTAGAAACGGATATTTACTAATATAATATAATACAATATATAATAACAGTTGGTACAATATTACCCCAAATCTGGGACTCACTCTGCCATGTATATACAGAGTTCTGGGGAAATAGGTTCAGGCTTACAGAATGCATATGGCCAAAGAGTAACTCACAACCCTTGGTTGGATGAAATTCCTCTTCTTTTTTTGTATGGTTTTCATGGAGTTCCCCTGAGGTATATCTCTTCTGAACTCTGAAGACTGATTGATGCCTTTGTAGAATCTTGAAGCTGTTTTTACTTGGTATATCTAGTTTCTCTTTGGGTGGCTCTCAGTTTCTAATGCAGATGCTGCTATCAGTCAATATTATTATGGTGGGATTGCTACTAATGATACCAGTAAGACATTCAATCTTCTAATATTGCTAAGTTCACAAAAATATCCTCTGGTCAATGAGTGAAGAAGAGAGATTCAATTCTCTGCCTTCGCACTCCTTTCTGGCTATAACTTCTTTTCCCGGGATAAAAAAGTGAAGATCCAGTGTGTGGCAATGAAGTACACCAAAAATACATATGGGTCTCCAATTCTTCTCATAGGAGTGTGCATGCCTAAGTGATTTGTAGATCATTCAATAAAACCTTTACTTAGAACAACTTTGTATGAGGCATAATTTATATTCCTTGAAATCCCAGACCCGATTATTAAAAAACCCTTTTCTGCTAAAAAAAAAATTTGTTTTGTTCTGTTAAAATTTTTTTAGATATCTACTTAGTGGGAGCTTTGAATTTTGCTCTACTGATATCCTTGTGTTTCTTAGCCTACATAGTGATGGGGGGAAAGCAATCATTCCTAGGAGAGGGAAAGACTGAGTTTAGTAATGACAGATAAAGTCGAGGCAACTTCAATGAGCTGAGTACAATTTTTACAAGCTTCCAGATTTTAAAAAAAAACCTTAAGCCTGCTTCCTATGGATACCAACTCTAGATCTGCTTATAAATCCCAGTAATATCTTAAGCTAAGGGCCTCGGTTTTCTATTTTCAAGAATTGTGGAAAGGTTCAAGTTCACTACTGCCAGTACCATAGATATGATGATTGCAAAATTACCAGAAATCCTTAACCAGTATTTCCAGTGACAAAGAACAGAATAAAATCCCAGAAATTCTTGTTCTATTCTGAAATACTTCTAAAATAGGAAAAACTAAGTTATGCCAAAACAAACGAGGAGGGTGTATAACCCCTATGTGATCTCAGACCTATTTAGAATATTAATCTATGTAATTAAGACAAATTCTGATTTTTTCCCCTTAACAACTTTGTGAATGTTACTTTGGTCTGTATCAGCAATTATATTGGACTTGTGATCTCAGAGTGGAGACCTCCATGATATCCCATCAACTCTATTGTTACCATGCAGCATCTCTGTAGCAGAGAGTCTTAGAGAGTTGCCAGGGGCTCTGAAAGATGACCTGATTTGTCACATGAAGTAGCCAATGGGCAGCAGAATCATGACCAAACAGAGCCTGATCCATAATCCAAAAGCCACTAAGCATCTATTAGAATATCAGAATTTTTGAGCTCATAGAGACCCCAGGCCCTATATGGTCCAATCCCCTCATTGTAAATAAGATACAGTCCAGAGACCTAAAATTAATTGTTCAAAGTCATAAAGGTCATCACTAACAGGTCAAGGACCAGAAGCCTAGCCTCCTGACCTAGCACAATCTAGTACTTTATCCATTATACTATCCTTTCTTCTTATTGAATAGCCTTCTATAAATGGCCTCGGGGGAGGAGAAAGTGAGGCCTTTCTTCTACTTCATTTAGACTTTGTAGTCCTGGCCTTGGGGAATTTAGCATGTTCATTAGATTTCCAGTTCCAAGCTGCTGCATTGCATTTTCTTAGCCCTTCTTTACCTGATTGCTCAACCTTAGGCAACATTCATCATGAGAGGGAACTAAAAAGTCCACATTTATCTACTTTACTTTGGTCTATTAGTCATTTTCCTGGGAGTAGGAGCCGAATGGAAGAGCAATTTAAGAGTGTTTCTGAGAAAGCCCCTTTTTTTTTTTTTGTTAAACAGTGAGCTGAATTTTAAGAACGAAATTTGAAGCTACACGTTAGTCCTATTGTTACTATATAACTCTTTTTTGGTTAGCAGAAAAGTGGCCATTGCCAGTAATTTATGTCCCCTACTCAGTGAGAAGTCCAGTCGAATACCCTATTGATTTCACTGAACTACCTACCACAAAGAAATTTAATGAAGTTGGTAGTCAGGGAGGAAAAACCACATGTTGTGTGCCACTGGACCAAATGCCTCCTGTATAACATTGTGTCAACTCTGCCTCCATCATGAGATGATCTATTTCAATAGCATGTGAGAAACAATTGATCTTGCAGGTAATAGATAACCCCAAAGCAATAGCATCCAAGAAAAGCAGAGCAGAAATCACTCGAGGACACCAGCTCCTTGTCCCAGGAATTGAAAATATCCTTCAGTCTGGGCCTCCCCTAAAAAGGACACTATAATGTTTTGCAGCCTCCTTAGTCTGCGTTCTATGTTTAAACTAAGATAGATACCCATATAGATACTTAAATAAATACCTACCTACCCAGATAAATGATAGAGACAGAGAGACAAACAGACAAACCTATTTAATAAATGTATATTAGAAAGTTTAAGAGAAAAAAGGTACATTGCATTATAAGCAAAGGGTAGCAATGATATATTGTGTCTTAGGAAAATGACTGGCCAGCACTCAAAACCCAGAAGTAATTTTCCACCACATTTGACCAGGCAAACACATACAAATTTTCTGAAAAGCTTTGGCAAAGCTTTAGAGTGGGTTATTGCAGAATGGTGGTCATTTTTTTATATATAATATTGACATGGCTTGGGAGGAAATCCCCAAATGGATGAAATCATTTCAGTAAGGTATGTTTGTATATTTTTAGACAATCAGAACAATACTTTGAAGGCGGTTCATGGTAGTAATTTCATGCATGTTTCCTATATTGCCTGTTCCTTGAATCTGCCCTGATCTGGCTTCCTGGCTGGCTACCCTCCAATAAAAACTGTAAATAAGAGCCTCTGCCAAAAGGAATTGTCCCTCACTTCCAGTCACCTACCAAAGCATTCCACACTGGCAGCCGGACTTAGGAAAACAAACTGTCTAATCAGTCACCAACTCAGGAAGTAACTATAAAATGAACTTGAAAAATCTTGTTTTTTTAAAATCTTTTACATATGACTAAACTTTTAATAATAGAAAGAGGGGTCATAGTTACATACTAAGAACCTACACATAAAAAGCCCCAAGAATTATTCCAAAGTTATGGAGGTGACTTAATATCTCAAGACCTCAGTTTCCTCATTTGTGAAATGAAGGAATTGAACTATGTGACCTTTAATATCCTTTCTAGTTCTGAATCTATGCTCCTCTGTCTATGTTCCTATGTATTAATCTAATTCTATCTTGCCACCGTATTTTCTGAATAGTAACTACATACTTCACTTTCTATACCCTATCTGATTCATTAGCACATTTTTAAATTTGTTCTTTATCCAGTTGGTTAATGAACAAGTTCTTGAAGGCAGAAATTATTCTCTCTGTCTCTCTGTCTCTGTCTCTGTCTCTCTGTCTCTCTCTCTTTGTTTCTCTGTCTCTGTCTCTCTCTCTCTCTCTTTTGGCTTCTATTTTGAGTACCCAACACATAGAGAACACAATAAATGTTTGTAGAATTGAATTAAATCACCAATTTTTTTGAAACAGACACACAAAACAGCAAATGATCACTGGAAGTATAGAAGATAAAACTATTAAACTTCTATGGATGGAGACGATTCCTTTGCTTTCCCCCATGAAAATCTTCAGAGAATTTTGTTCTATACATTTGACAGTTCAAACTGTGCCCCATGAGAAAGATAAATTACACTGATAGCTATACAATCTTCTATTGACTTCCATTACCAAAGACTTTTTCCTGGACCTGATCTAGACTTGTACTCACATATCCTCATGCTTTTACTGATTTTGAAAGCTGGAAGAGATCTTAGAAATGATTAAAGTCCAACTCCTTCCTGATCTATTTTACAGATAAGGTAACTGAGGCCCCAGGAGATTCTGTGACTTGTCTGAAGTCACACAAATAGGAAGGGACAGTCAGAATAGAACACAAGATTTCTGGCTCTATATATACATATAAAAATACATATACAAATTATGTGTTACATATAAATAATACATATGTGTATGTATCTATGAACGTATGTACACAATTTACTATAAAAACATACACGTGTGGATATATGCCTAAACTTACCATATGTGTGTACATGCATACGTACCATAACAGATTCCAAAGGTAGCAGTTCTCAAATATTTTCGTCTCAGGACCCTTTCCACTCTTAAAAATTATTCTGTAACAACCCAAAGAGTTTTTGTGTATGTGGGTTATATCAATCATAGTTACAATATTAGACATGAAAACATCTTAGTATTATTATGAAAATATTTTTGACCTTGTAGACTTATTGAAAGGGTCTTGGGGATCCCCAAGGGTCCCTGTAAACACTTTGAAAATCACTGTAGCATGGAATGTGTTACAATGTGAGAAGAATAGAAGTAGAGATGCTTGGTAATTCATTTAAAAAAACCCAAACCCAAGAAAAGAACTATTGATAAATCCATGCACTATACAGAAGTATATATGGTTTGGGTAATCAGAACTTGAGTTACTGACACAAGGAAGTAAATTTAACCTTCTAACACTGGATATTTACAGCATATTTCAAGTAATCCTCTAGGCAGAGCCATAAGGGATATTATTGAGAAATGTATAATAAGAAAAAGGGATGAGCTACTTTCATAGCAAGATTGAATATAATAATTGAACAGTTTGCAAAATATAAAATAACTTAGATGAAGGCCTATCACACATTGGTTATATCCTCTAGGAGGATCTGTGGAAGAACATGGACAAGAACCATTCAGTATGAGAAAGCATGGATGGTTGTGATCTATCCTGGAGGAGCAAATGGCCGAGTTGATGAGATCACTGGGCCACTCAAGTATTGAAGGATGAAAGAAGGGATCACTGAAACTTAGTGAGATCAGATTTGTAAGTGGAATAGGTTTATGGAAAAGTTTACTGACCTCTTACTCTCAAAAGATAACAACCCACAATAGAGGGACTACAGTTAAGTAATTAAAAGTGGTGAACTAGGGTTTCTATGAGCAAGTTTGACATGTCTATGAAGTCCAGAAGCGTGAGTTCTCATTGATTTTATAGGGTCCTTAAACCCAATTTGAGAACAAAAGAGAGACCAGTGTTTTTATAGGGTTATTAGCAGCTATTACTATGTTCCCAATCCCATAGATCAATGTACTGTCTGTCTATCTGTGATTATCTATGTCTAGGCAGAAGTTCAGATGAAAATGGCTTAGGGATTTATTTGACTAGAAGTCCTACAAGAGTCAAGAATTTGATATGGCTGCCAAGAATACTAATGTAATCTGGTATGAAATAATTAACAAGAGCAGGCAATATTATGATTTTTGTCACATTACTCATGAAGAAGTATCTCATGCAATTCTGAGTACCTTATTTTAAGAGAACAATATTGTAGGATGCAACTAAGTTGGTAAAAAAAAAAAAAAAAGCTTAAAATCATGCCCTATGTAAACCAGTTAAAAGAACTGGGGATGATTGAACTGGATATAAAAGGCTTAATGGAAACATGAATGTTTTCAAATATTTGAAGTACTAATATGTGGAAGAGACATTAGATGTTTAGTATAGGTACAGGGAGCAATTGATAGAAGTTGCAGAAAGGCAGCCTTTGACTCAATTTAATGAAGAATTTGAATTGTCTAGATGTATTCTTTTAAGGGTACTAAGTGTCCTTTTGAGGTAATAAGGTGTCTATCATTGAAGGTATTTAGGCAGAGGCTATAGGAATATCGCAGAAGGGATTCATTCATTGAATGGGAGATTGGACTAGATGACATGTAAATTTCCTTCTGACATTAAGACTCGAAGATTTTCTAAATTAGAACTGTTCAAAAAATTGAATGGTCTCCTTTGTAAAGTATTGAACTGCCTGCCTGGAGAAACATTCAAAGCTTGATGGTTATGGATGATGTGATGGAAGAGGTTTTTTTTTTGGTTGGGAAGTTGGAAAAAATGACCTACAGTTCCTTTTCAACTCTAAGGCTCCATGAGTGTTCATTCAAACATAAAGAGACTTTTCAGTAAATGTCTTTCTGAAAAATCTGACCTCAGTGGTTTAGTGAGATGTTGAAGTAACCACAAGATGTGTGTGTGTATATACCACAGAAGTTATATCTTTTATTTTATAACTATCTACTGTATTTGATTTCTATTATCCTATGATTCAGGGCACACCAAAGAGAAGAGGAAGTTTTGAATTGACATGTATATAATGCTGGGGGAAAGATGAGGTTCTTACACAGGGCTAGTCTCCCCAGATGCTCAGTGGTTATGTCCCCTTGAATGCAAATAATTTGTCAGTATAGATTGGGCAGTGATTATATTCACATTTGAATCCTTGAAAAATAATATGTCTTAATGTTATAGATGGAAGGGAATAAACATTTGTCAAGTACTTACTATGTGCTAAAATTGGCAGTTAGGTGGCACAGTGGATAGAGTGCCACGTTTGGAGTCAGAAGACCTGAGTGCACATCTGAAACTCAGACACTTAACACCTGTGTAACCCTCACTTAACCCTCTTTGTCTCAGTTTCTCCATCTGTAAAATGAACTGGGGAAGGAAACAACAAACCATTCCAGTACCAAGAAAACCCCATACTAGGTCATGAAGAGTAAGACATGTCTGAAACATCTGAACAGCAAAATTTGCCAGGTACTCTGCCAAGCACTGCAAATACAGACAGAAAAGGCTGAGAGACACTGTTTTCAATAAAGTCACATTCTGATAGAGGGAAAACAACGTAGATAGACAGATAGATAGATAGACAGACAGACAGACAGACAGACAGACAGATAGATAGATAGATAGAGATGTAGATATAGATATATGTAGCTTTAGGGCAAATGATGGAGCCCTGTATCCCTTAAGGGGTAGCTGCGGGTCAGCTCACAATACTTAGACATTGAGAAAACCCAAAGACAAGGTAGATGAAAAGGGCCAGTGGTCCATAGTATTCATTGCCAGGGCAGATTAAGTCTTGGTAGTCCTCCATTTACCAAAGAATTGTGACCAATAACTCCCTGCTCAGTTAACGTGAGCAACTATATCACGTTGTGCAATAATGTGTGACAATAATAGCTAATATTTAAAGAATTTTAAGGTTTGCAAAGTGTTTTCCATGTGCTATCTCATTTAATCTCCAGGTTAATCTGTGAGTTATATATTATAAATATTATTAATTCCATTTTGAAAATAAGGAAACTTAGGATAAGAAAAGGCAAATTATTTCCCAAAGGACATGAATCTAGTAAATGTCCAAAGTGGGACCTGATCTCAATTCCAAGTCCTGTGGATTTCAATTATACCTTTCCTGCTGCTCCAACAAAGATATTGGAATCCAAGATTAATTGCTTCATTTGCCATTGTAGTGGTGAGTTTGAAAACATTTAAAGAATGTAAATACTATAAGTAACTAGCCACACACCTTTTAAAGACCTCAAAATCCCTTGATAGGTATATAGATTTACTAAGTTAGGAGGGAAAGAAAACCTTTTAAATGTAATGCTTCCTGATTTTAGTAAAGTATTTCATCTGCATGTCAGTGCCCCTATAGAAAAACGTGGATCCAAAATTGGCAGAAAGATGGTAAACAAACAAACAAAAGTTCAGTTACAAACAGCATTGTGTCTTTTTGTGTGACAGAAGTCAATAGTAGGTCTGTGCTTTCTCTACCACATTTAAAACCATCTGGAAAGGGAAGCCAACAGAATGTAATTGAAAATTCTTCATTATGCTATGTTAGACAATGTTATAAAGACAGCTAAGGACACAAAATTAATATATATGAAGTCAAAGATAGACCACACATTCAGGAATGGCCAAAAAAAACTAGATAATCAGAAACACTAATTTCAATATTTTTTGACAATCATAATAAGGAATAAATGATTCCAAATAGAAGGTTAGCCAAGGAAATAGAGGAGATATTTAAATACGGGAGGGAAAAAGGAAGATTCTGGTATAGCCAGGCAAGAGCAATGGGGAAGAATTAGAGTGTCAATCACTGAAAACAAACAATGGGAAAAGATACTGAACAGATTATGTAAAAATCTTCAAAGAAAATGATGGATACTCCATCAGCCACATAATAATAGACCACCGTATGTAGAAAATCAAGAGATGTTTTACTGGCAGTGATGGCACACTAATTTAGGGTTGTATGAGGTAAACTAACTGATTAAGATGTTCTCTTTCAAAAGTCCATAATTCAGTGGTCGTTCTAGTAGCAGTAGATAAATGTATATCGTACTTTGCAGTTTGTAAAATGCTTTACATACATTATCTCAATTGGTCTTCACAAAAAAAACCTGTCATGTAGATGCTATTATTAGCTCCGTTTAAGATGAATTGGGGCTAAAGATTAGTTAAGATATTTATTTATGTTCTCATAGCTAATATGTGTATCTGAGAGGGTATTCAAGCTTCCTGACCCCAAGGTCCTTTTTCTAGCCATTACTTTACCAGGGGTGGGGAAACCTGCAACCTCAAGACCACATGTGGCCCTGTAGGTCCTCAAGCAGAGCCCTTTGACTGATGTTTGTGATGTGCGACCTTGGGTTCACACATGGCCTTTTAGGTCATCAAATGTGGGCATGAATCCAATTTGGATTCAGTCCAAGGGCTGCACTTGAGGACCTAGAGGGCCATATGTGGCCTCAAGGCCACAGGTTCCCCACCTTTGCTTCTAAACTCTAATGTTATCTGTGGATTTCAATCCTCCATAGGATTTTTTTTGTCACATTTAATACATTATTTGGTGGATTAGTAAGAGAAATACACAATTATTTATGATGTATCATTAACTTCCTTCTTCCCATGAACAAAAGAAATTCATTAGAAATAGTACCTGAAGAAGTTATCTTATTAAATATGAAATAGATAGCCTCTCTCTTTGTGTCTCATTGTTTGGTTTGATTTTTTTCTGTGCCTTTTGTTTTTTGTTTTCCCTGTTCTGTGTCTTTTTTATGTATCTTTCCTTATTAATTCATATTTCTATAATACTTTAAGATTAAGAAAGCACTTTTCTTGCAGCAAATCTCAGGGGTTGGTCATACAATTTGCAAATAAGGAAACTGAGAATTGGGGATTGTGATTGGACCAAGACTAGAGAACAGGTAAAATGTTGGAGCTGAGACTGAAACTTAAGATCTTTCTCCAAATTGCCACTGGTCCACCAATCATCATTCTATATCCCTATAAGATCACCTTGCCTGTATTTTATATATATTTTGTACATACCAATGTTCACATACTTTCTATTTTTTTGGAATTTAAATTACTTGAAGAGGCACTATTTCATCTTTGTCTTTGCACCCTCAGCTTCTAGCATAGTATATAACACATAATAAAAACATTACTGTCTATGGATTGATTGTTTAATTGATAATACAATCATAAAATTTCTGGTAGAGCTGAGATTAAATCTGGCCTCAGATATTTGCTAGGTATGCTTCCCTGGGTAAGTGACTTAAACCTTCTCTGCTGTATAAGATGGGGATGATAATAATAAAATCTACCTTCCAGGGTCATGGTGAGGATAAAATGAGATATTTGTAAAGTGCTTAGTAAACCTTAAAATGCTATGTAAGGGGAAATTAGGTGGAGCAGTAGATAGAGCACTGACCCTGAAGAGGTCAGTGAGGACCTGAGTTCAACTTTAGCCTCAGATACTTGAGGCTTCTTAGCTGTGCAACCCTGGGCAAGTCACTTAACCCTGTCTCTCCAAAAAAAGCCAATAACAAACAAACAAACATGCTATGTAGAGGCTAGTATTGTTGTTTTAGTTGTTCTTATTGCTGAAATGTCTCCATGCAATTTCTACTCTTGTTCTAACCTGGTCACCCTCCTCTGGATTTTCTGCAAAGGTATTTGATAAGACTTGGTGATTGATTGGTTGATGCTAGAGTGTTGGATTCAATACCTGCATGAATCAGATCATTCTGCATGGTTTCATTGCCATAGACTAAAAATGTACATTTGGAACAAAAAAGAGACTAGATGAATGGTGCATAAGTATTTCCATTATCATTAATGGAAAATCAACTCAGATCATGAATAAGAAATTCAGTAATATAATGGAACATTCATTTAAATTGGGACTTTGCTCTGACAAAATTCTAATGCAGAACACGGCAACTGAAACATATTCAAAATTCAAATACAGCCCAATAATTTTTATTTTTTAAAGTCCTTTCCCCTATTATTAGATAAATGTATGCTTAGTGATCTACAGCTCTCATACTAGGTCATATCCAGCAAGGCAGAAGACTTGAGAGAAGTCACAAGAACCCACATAGGTGGGTCTAACATTGGTTTAATAAAGGGAATTGTTTAATAAGGCACTTGTTCAGTGATAGAAGAAAATGGAATATATCAGAGGGCCCTGACAGTAAGAGTTTGAGCATATGAAAGTTAATTAAGGTAGGAAAAACAAGCAGATCATAAAGGATTTTTATCCGTACAGAGAGTCATAAGTCTAGGTATTCAGGTAATAAAGATCAGGAGGAATTCAATTGAAGAGACTGAGCAAAAATGTACTAAAATTCAAGAAAAGAAATGAACAATTGAAATGGGCTCTATAGGTAAGAAAGATATCTGATAATATGTAATATTTTGTCTGGTCTCTACATTTCCACAATGATCCCACTAACGGAAACAGGTAGGAGAGTGAGGTAGTTCCTAATGTATTCACTATGTAATCTGTGCATGATCCAATTAAGGCAATACCACTAGACTGGAAATTCCTTGAGGTCAGGGACTCAATATATACTTGAGCAGCTAGCATAGAATTGTGTCCATAGTAAGAACTTAATCATTCAATTCATTTTTATTAAGCATCTACTATATATACAACACTTACCAAGTGCAATAGAAAAATAAAGTTTGGCTAAGACATAGGCCCTGCCCTCACAGAGCTTTTTGATTAATTAGTAGATAGTTATTGAATTAGATTGTTGTGGAAAAAAGGCAATCAGAACAGTGGAATGTCTCAAGTCTATGCCACGTGATGATCAGTTGAAGGAACTATTAGTCTGGAAAACAAAAAGTTTAGAGGAGACAGGATATGATTTCTTTCTCAAAGTACTTTAAAGACGATGATGATGAATAAAAATGATAGTTGTTCTGTTTGACGTTGTAGGCACAATTAGAGGATTCAAAGGATCTGATTTACTCTTATATAAGGAAAAAGGTTTTGATAATTAAAGCTGACCAAAAGTAATGTAGGCTACCTCAGTAGATAGTAAGCTGTCTGTCATTTGAGTACTTCTTGCAAAGGTTGGATTACCATTTCCCTGATATGTTTTAGTAGGGATTTCCTTTTAGACCACATGGCGACCAAGGTCCTTTCCAACTCTGAACTTCTGTGGTTCTATGATTCTGGGACAAAAACAATCTTTCTTTCTTATTTGTGGATTATAATATACTTTCTTTAAGCATCTAAGACTTATGACTGTGATTATCTCCAAAATTCACACTAGAGTATTCACCCCGCCCTGGGATTACCTGTATTGTCTTTCTAGACAGTCTTATGTATGGGAGAATAAGTGATATTCCATGTTGTCATCATTTGACCAAAAAGATAATACTATAAATTTAATCCACAGAAATAAATAGTTACAGATTATTTGGCTTTTATCAGAGATGTATATTACTTTAAGATACTTGTGTTACTTCTTTAAGGAGGTCTATCAGAAGCAGATCTCAAACTATACTACAAAGAGTAATCATTAAATGACTTGGTAATTGTGACATAGGGAGGAAGAGTGAAAGAAAGAGGCAGACGGACAGAGACAAAAAAAGATAAGAGAGAGTGAAAAGTGAAATAGAATAGGTACATGACATCTAGAAGCAAACAGAGTAGCCTGAGTTTGATAAACACAAATACCCCAGTCAGTGAAGGAAAGATTCACAATGTGACAAAAACTCCAGGGAAAACTACCCAGTAGTCTGACAGAAATTAGGCTTAGACCTACATTTCACACCATATACCAGGATAAACTCCAAATGGTTATGTGACATAGATGTAAAAAGTCACATCATAAACAAAATAGAGGAGTAAGATATAAATTACCCTTTGATATAGATAATGGAAGAATTCATGACCAAGCAAGTAATAGAGAGGCTTACACAAGATAAAATGGACAATTTTTATTGTATTGAAGTTAAAAGTTTTGATACAAACAAATCTACTGCAGCAAAAAATAAGAAGGGAAATAGGTAACAGAAAATCTTTGCAACAAATTTCTCTGATAAAGCGCTCTCTCTCTCTCTCTCTCTCTCTCTCTCTCTTTCTGTGTCTCTGTCTCTGTCTGTCTCTGTCTCTCTGTCTCTCTCTGTCTGTCTCTCCCCATACACACACACACACACACACACACACACACACACACACACACATACACGGAACTGATTCAAATTTGTAAGATTAAGAGCCATTCCCCTATTGATAAATGCTCAAAGCACATGAACAGGGAGAAGTAAGAAATTCAAGCTGTCAGCAGTTGTAGAAAAATATTCTAAACCCCTAACAATTAAAGAAATGCAATGTAAAGCACATTTGAGATTCTCCCTCATACCTATCAGATTGACAAAGATGGCTAAAGAGAAAAATGACAAATGGTGAAGAGACAGTGGGAAAATTGGTACACTGTTGTACAACTGGTCCAGCAATTTTGGAAAGCAATTTGAAATTGTACCTGTAAAGTACCAAACTGTGTATGTACCCTTTGAGCCATCTATACTGCTAGTAGATTTAAACCCCAAGGAAATTAAACAAAGAAAAAGATCTATATGTTCAAACACAACTATTAGAAACTAAGGGGATACCTTCCTGTTGTGGAATATCTGAGCAAATTGTGGTATGTGAATATAACAGAATATCATTGTGACAAAAGAAATTATGAAACTGACAAATTCCAAGAAGATCTTTATGATTTGATTGATGCAAAGTGAAAAAACTGGGTGAGCAATTTATACAATAACATCCTCGAGAAAAACAGCTTTGAAAGACTTTACAACTCTGTTCAACACAAAGATAAACCATGAATGCCAAAGGATGAAGATGAAGTATTCCACTGATTTCCTAAGACAGAGGTGATGAACTTAAAATCCAGAAAGAAAAAAACTTTTTTAGACATGGTTAACACGAGAATTTCTTTTATCACACTATGTAAAAAATGTACTGAAATCTTTATTTTTTTAAATTTTTTAATGTGCTCAATGAGGAAAAAAAGTAGTTGGAGGAACAGATTATGTTAAAAATAATATTTGTTATTTGAAAAATAAAAATAATAAACTAAAATGCAAATAAGCAAAAAACCTTTTAAAAATTGTCAGCACTATAAAATGGAGCTAGCAAAAAATCGGAAAAGAAAAAGTCCTTCAAGACTTGTTAGGGAAAGATACTAAAGAATTCAGAAGGGATGTGCGTGCTGTGTCTGCATTTAAATGTAGTTTATCAGCCCACCCTAACTCTCTCATATGACAAAACTGCTTTTTCAGATCAAGTGGTATTAGCCTAAGCTATTTAAATCATCTTTATTTGTATGGTGCCAAAATAGAAATAGAAAGATTTACCTGGTAATCATGCAAATTTGATAGCTGCAGATTTACATTCTACTCAAAAAGAGTCAAAGGTGAAATCACAGCTTCTAATGATGTATTTTTAAACTTTGAATATAATTCCTGCTACAGAGTTGGTGTTCTTCACTGTCATCTTAATTTAAAACTTCCCTGGTGGTTCTGTCCTTTCCTGAGAGCACCAAGCAAGACAGCCTCTGATGCACTCACCTGTCAAACCACTTCTGAACCTCTCCAGATTTCTCAGCTGGCTGGTGGCCTGATCAGAAGTTTTCAGTATCTTTCCAACAAGTAATTTAGGGAAGGGGAAAGACTTCAATAGGAATGGTACCTGGAGTAGATGACTGAGATTCATTTGGCACTTCTTTAGAGTACACCACTTTACAATAAAGGAAGAAATTATCTAGAAATCCCCTGTAAAAGTTAGAGAAAGAAATGTCTCAGTACCAAAGGCATAGTATGTGAACCCTAGTGTACATCTCCTGGGAAACTAGTTCAATGTTCTTTCTTGAGTAGTCTCCAGATGTTTCAGCAGGATCCTTCCCTATGACTACAGATTGCAGAGGAGAGGCAATTAGAGAAAGGAATTTAAGATGTTAGAATGTTAACTGGGCTATCAGGTTTTAGGAAAGTTGGAAGGGGTTTGTGGCAGATAGTCAGCCATGTGTGCAGTTCCCTCATTCTTCCTTAACTGAATGAAATGAAGAAAACCAGAGAGGGAATCTAACAGACAGTAGCTAGAATTTACTTTCCTGGAACCCATCATGAAAGTCAGCATTTTGCCATCATTTTGACACAGATCCAAAAAACTGCTGCCCACCACTACTACCACTATCATCACCTTCCCCAATTTAAAAAAGAAAACACTCTCAAAGGAGGATATTTCAAACTACCTTATTCACATGAAGAATTTCAGTCATTTTTAGTCCGTCCCATTAACCTTTAGGATCACACAGGGAATTAATTAGATGGACATAAAGTACATTCTCTGTGTCATTCTGAGGAAGAAGGAGAGTGAGCATTTGCAAAGAAGCACTAAGAAGCTTTAAAAAATTAAAAGTTTCAAGAGACTTTAGCAGCTACTGAGTTCAATATGTACCTGGAAACTATTCCCAGCATTAAATTCCCAGTTGGCTTAATGCTTGGTAAGTTCTTGGTGAAAAGAATTTGACATGGAACTAGAAGTCAGAAAATCTGACCTTGGGCAAGTCACTTAAATTTGGTGGGCCTCAACAGGCATCTACAACTGTAGAATGAGGGGGTTAGACTAAATGTAATCCGTATGAATTGGTATCTTCAATGAAGGATGTTTTGAAATAGCTATAAATCCATCCTAAGGGATCATTTTATTTCATCCATCTTCTTTCTTTCCACTGGGAATACACTTAGTCATTCTAGACAGTCTTTTTGAAAGAGAAAAATAGCCATGGTCAGGGAAGAACACCAGATTTGCAGCAGGAGACCTGGGTTTGCTATTAATTATATATGTACATATATACACATATATGCATATACATGTACATATACTATTAACTATCTAATCACTTCCTTCATCCAGACCTTAGCTTGCTGAATTCTAGCTGTTACCATATAGGATCACAGAAAGGACCTTTGAGGTAAATTAATTTACCATACCCCCCTTCTCACTTTCCTGAAGAGGAGACTGAAGGCCAGGGGAAGAAAAATGTCTTGTCTAGCATCACACATGTAGTTAATGGCTGAACTGGGATTTAAATCTAGGTACTCTGAGTTGAGATCCAGGGTTCTTTCCACTGTAACACACCCTGCTTCAGTGATGACTGTTTTGAGAGCAATACTCATGATGTTCCAACTTAATGTTTTACAAATAAGATTTTGCTCTCAGCTCGTGGTGCCCTTGGCTTCCATGTCTTTTTGCTTGGCAAGGAAGTCAAGGGATTGCTGGCCAAGGTACTTTTGGCTGAGCTTTGTAATGAAACGGTGATAGTAAAAATTAACATATTTATTTTTATTTATTTTTCCTTTTTTTTTGTAGTCCACATCATGTATAAATGGGCCTTAATGAAGATGAATAATTATTCATAGTATCATCTCATCTTTATCCTTTTTCCTAATTTAGATTGAGTCTGAATTTTGCTCTGGCTATTAGCAGTATACAGACCGCTAATCTTGAAAAAAACCCAAACTCCCATGTTAAAAGAGGTTGGAATGACTTGCAGTGATTATTACATGTACCACCTTCCATCATTCTTCCTTTTAAAAAGTACTTATGGAGTGCAGACATGAGGTATCTGGTGAATCCACAAGCCTTTTTCACTTCTTGATCACCACCATATCATATTTGTTTTTTGCTTTAAATAGTATCTTATTTTTTCCCAATGATATTTCAAGAAAAATTTTAGCATTCTTTTTCAAGATTTTGAGTTCTAAATTTTTCTTCCTCCTTCCTTTCCCTCTTTTCTCCCCTCCCCTCTTCTGAAAATGGTAGGCAGTTTGATATAGTTTAGATACATGCTATCATGTAAAACATGTCCATGTTTGTGACAGTTGTGGAAAAAGAAACAGATCCAAAGAGGGGAAAACATGAGAAAGAATAAAGTTGGGGGGGGAGGGGGAAATATTCCTCAGTCTGCATTCGGAGTCCATCAATTCTTTATGTGGATATAGATAGCATTTTCCTTCATCAACTCTTTGTGCTTCTCTTGGATCATTATGTTGCTTAGAAAAATTGAGTTATTCACAGCTGATCATCCCATAGTTGCTGATACCATGTACAATGTTTTCCTTGCTTCTGCTCATTTAACTTTGCATCAGTTTGTACAAGTCTTTCCAGGTTTTTCTGAAATTTGCCTGTTCATCATGTCATATTGCACAATAGTATTCCATTACATTCATAAACTACAGCTTGTTCAACCATTCCCCAACTGCTAGGCATCCCTTCAACTTCCAATATTCTGCCACCTTGAGTAGGTCTGCTATAAATACTTTTGCACATGTAGGTCCTTTCCCTTTTTTTAATCACCGCCGTAGTCTTCAACATGGCTTTAATTATTTTTCCAATATCCACTTTTACATAAAAGTCACCAAATCCAGCTTAGTTTGGAAGAGCTTGTCAAGTTCTTTAAAGATTCTGTCTATTATTTCTTCATCTTCTGCAATAGATATTAGTGGATTGCATTCAGAAGAATGATTATGATCGTCATGAGCACCACAATGCAAAATGAACAAGGCTTCTATGAAATGAAATGCACTTAGCACATTAGTAAGCACTATATAAATGTCAGCTATAATTATAATGATTGACGATGATGACGGTGGTGACGTTCATTTTTGCCTTTTAGTATACACAGAAACCAATTCTGTGAACTGCTTCATCCCCCTCTCTTGGGAAACTTGTGTCTTTCTCCAATTCTTCATAGCAGCACATAGATTATGGAAGGCCATGACAATAGAGTATATTTTCTGGCACACACCACCATGTTTTAAAGGCTTTTTGTATCTCCCTGATAAAAGATTGTGCTGTGGACTAGCCTAGATAATTATGAAGGAGCTCTTGTCCATAGGGTTGAACACTAAGTGACTAACTTCTTGGGTCATGAAGCAAGTGCATCAATATTTCAAAGATTTAACCATAATTCCAAACTCATTACAAGAGTTTGCTTTTATTTTCTTTTGTTCCCAATGAATGCATGGAAAGAAGAAAAATTAGATTTTTGTTAATTAAAAATATTTTAAGAAGATAAACCTGGGTTAATAATACAAATAAATGAAATTAAACAGTAAAAAAAAAAAGATGTCAAGGATCTGTGATTTCATCAGTGAATTACCAATGAGGATTAAAATGAATTTATAATATGGTAGATGAGTCTCATTTATCTTGTGTTTAGAGAGGTTAGTGACTTGCTTACTGTCACACTGCCAATAAATTCTAAGAGTAGGATTATGTTAATAAAAATGTAAGATGTGCCTTAGAGGGATTAAGATGATTGATGATGGCATATTTCCAGAAATGGGTGCAGAGGATGATAAGAATAACACAATCCTTTTTACCATATATGAGTAATAATTTAAACGTTGGAAGAGTTAACATTTGATTATGGTCCAAAGACCAACAAGTTGACACAGTTGAACTCAACCATATCCACATGAAACAATACCATAAAAATTGTAATAATAATTATTATTACATAAATGTCGTAGTCTTTACATCAGTTGATTTCTGTCCTTTCTCATTAATATCTATAATAGAGAAGCTGATAAGTTTATCCAGTCCCCAAAATGAGTAAATTATCCTAATTTTGTAATTCTATTCATTGCAGTTCCCTCTTTCTATTGCTGGGTTAAAATTGCCTGTAGGATTTAGCTCTGACAAATGTTGATGAAATATTGGAACATTTGGGTCATTGGAAATTGCCTAATGCCATTTTCCAAGCCACTTTTAAGTTGAGCACAGACTTCATCTTTGCAAATAATGTTGTCACATGTCACTTGCTTAACATCTGCTGAATTCTAGATCCTTTCCTTGACCATATCCTGTATACTTGCATGTTCTGTTCAACCAAGGATGAAACTAAACCTCTTTTATTTGGCTTAGGGTACTATGTAGGGCCAAGGGGGAAAAGACAATAGATTAGCCCTCTTTCCTCCTCTTTATCCCCCCTTTCATAACCATAACACTCTCCTTCCATCTGGAGCCAAATATCACTGTGTCTTTTTCTCACCTATGCTACCAGATAGCCTTGATTATGCTCAAATTATCCCACAACTCAATAAATATTCTGACCCATCACCTACTTTCATTCTCCTGGTGGAGGATTTGTATTTGTGTCTGTGATGATGATGATGATGGTGATGGTGATGGTGATGGTGATGATAGTGCTGATGATAAGGATGAGGATGATGATTGAATGTTACATGGTAAGGAAAACTTTTCAACATTCCTATGAATTACAAACATTTGATAAGTAACAAATTTAGGGGGAAAAAAAACAAAAAAAGTGATTTACCAAATAAAAATAATACAGATCATTTATGCAAGCTATTTACCACTTATGCCTATTTACTCTGTGTCAAAATAATAATTATGTATATCAAATATGAGAGAAATTGACCTTTTCAGTTTCATTTGATTGCAACAGCAAACTGCACATATACATGCTCAGTCCCATTAGTAGGTAGTTGTTTATATATCATGTTTCACAACTTGACAAAATTAGAGCAAACGTTGCCTGATTTGTGTACTTAGAAATCAGTTCCTATATGTGACCTCTACTTGATATAAACCTCAGACCATACCTGCCCACAGCCAGTAGGCAAATGGTGTTTACTAGCTCTCTTGAGTCTTATTGACCTCTCCCACCCACACTCTGCCTCTATCAATCATACTGACCTATCCTAGCTCATCCAGATTACCGTCTTCCGCCTATCCAGAACCTAGTGCTGACAATCACCATCCTACTTTTATTCATTTTAATAGTTCATTTTAATTTAATTTAATTTAAAATTAAATTGAAATTAAAATATTCATTTTAATAATTCATAATAATAAATTCTCCAATTTAATAATTGGAGAAAGCCATATCACTACCTGAGAGGATCTCATTGTGATAGATATCCTTCCAATGGAACTTCATATAAGCAACCTCTGCTTTGCTCTTATTATTATTGGTAAATCACAAAGAGCAATAAGGCTGAATAGGTATTAGGAGGATATGAGTATGGGAACACATTTAGGTTCCCGCATTCTTAACCACCAAGTTATGATTTGATGTTCAGTTACATGTATGTTGTCTTAGATTGTCTTTAGAAAAAAAGGCAGGTTCTCTTTACATTTAATGCTGTTGACTACCTCCTTCTCAAGACTCTGTCTTCACTTAGATTCCATAATACTACACTATATTATTTTTCTACTCAATTGCTAACCTCATTTGTACACATTCCTGGATCTTCTCTGTTCCCAATGGAGGTCTCTTACCTCCATTTGACAGTGTGTGTTATATTTTGCATGGGCAGTCACCAAAGATTTGTCCTCTGCTGTCTTCTCCTCCTCTCCTACTCTTTCTTGGCATTGTCTTCTTCTTCTTCTTCTTCTTCTTCTTCTTCTGCTTCTTCTTCTTCTTCTTCTTCCTCCTCCTCCTCCTCCTCCTCCTCCTCCTCCTCTTCTTCTTCTCTTATCTTCCTCCTCCTCCCTCTACACAAATTTAATCACTTTCATACCTTTCAGCATCTTCACTTTCACAGAAGATTTCCAAACTTATATCCCCCCATCCCAACCTTTTCTTCCTGAATTCTAGTCCCTTATTTCCAACTACATGTGAATACAGTGATCTAAATGGCCTACTGTCATCTCAAACTCAATTTGTCTTTAACTGAATCCATAATCTTGTCCCTAAACTTGTTCTTCCTCTTAACTTCCCTATTTTTGAAGATGTTACCATCATTTGGTCAGTCATTTAGTCCCCATCACACATATTGATGACTCTTCTCCTATTACCTATATTCATTTAGTTCTCATGATCAGTTGTATCTACTTTTATAATATTTCTCTTATTCATCTTGTCACCTGCCACTGCCACAGTCTAATCACTCTTCATAAATACAAATTTGAGGAAAGGTGACTAGACAATAACTTATTTGAAAAAAACCTGGGACTTATGGTCAGTGGGCCAATAGGGTGTTATATGGCAACCAAAAAGCAAATGTGATTTTGAACTAAATTAAGAAATACATAGCATCCAAGTCTGAGGAAATGATAAACCTTACTGTGTATGCTCTGCCCTTTAGACTAATTGTGAATATTGTATTGAATTCTTGAGATTACATTCTTTGAAGTTCATTAACGAGCTATTATATGCATAGAGAAGAGCAATGGACGTAAAAGTAAAAATAAAGGACCTAAAGTATTTGCAGCATGAAAAATCGTATCTTAACTGAGGATAACTAGCCTAGAGAAGAAGGGTAAGGATGTTGAGACATGATAGCTGAATTCAAGTACTTGAAGGCAATTCTTTGACAGAGATATTATATAATATTTGATCCCATAGAGCAGAACTAAGAATAGTAAGTAGTCATTTCAAGGAGGTAGATGAGAGGTTAAGGTAAGGAAATTCCAATAAGAGCTCCCTAAAAGGAAAAGAGGGCTGCCTTGGGTGGTAGCTGGTTCCTAATCACTCAAAGTTATTACATAAAGGCTTGGCATTGACTTGTTATTGGCAGGAGGGGTGTTTCTTGTTCAGCAATGAGTTAGGCTGAATGGTCTCTGGGTTCCCCTACAATTCTGAAGTTTTGCAATTCTGTGAAATTCCTCCCATGGTGGTGTATGGTTAAACTTTGGTGGTACATATACATTTTTCCTTCTACTTCTATGGTTTTAATCTTGCTAAAGTTTCTGACTCATAAAATGGGGATATGGAACTTGGACAAAGAATGAGATAAAAGTATAAACCATTTTGGGAAAAGTCTCAATTTTGAGTAAAATGTTTTACAGTATATTAAAGAATTAAACACTCCAGACAAGCATGGATTTAATAGATTATTTTTAGTTAAATAAAAATGAGCAATAGGAACAAAATTGGTATGTATGTGAAATTCAATAGATACAACATATTGGGTTTTGGTAGATCATTTGAAACACTGCCTTATAAACCCTTCCAATAAAACATTTTGAAATTGGCTTAGATAGACTGGGTTGTATAGATGAAAATGAGTTTACAGATTACAAACAGAGCATGATGATAAATGGTAATGTAGTGAGCTCAGAGAAGTTGTTTAGTGAGCTGGCCAAGAGGCTGGCAATGATTCTGGTTTTATGTAACCTCTTAATTAATTATTTGGAAGGAGGAGTAAACAATTTATAGATTGATTTGCAAGATGGCACTAACTTGGGAGGTGCAACAAAACTGATTAACAGTGGGAAATAAAACACACAAGGATCCAGAGAGTTTAGATATATTGGTGATGGAATAATAACTCATACTTATATAGTACTTCAAGATTTACTAAATGCTTCCCTCCCAACAACTCTGTGAGGTAGATAGTGCAAATACTAGGAGTCTCCAAAAGTCTTAGTGTATTCTTAAGCCATTAAAGCTTAAAAATTCACTAAGATATTTTAGGACCCCCTGTATTATTATCCTCATTTTAATTAATTAAAAAAATCAGGGACACACAGAGAAGTGTCAGAGGTGGGATTCTAATCCATATATTCTGTGGCCAAGGTCAACACTCTTTCCACTGCAACATACCACAAAAAACCATTTCAATTAGAAAAATTAAAATATATCTTGGAAAATTAACCCTAGATATAATAAACCTCTAGAGATAGAGTAATTAGATAAGATTTATAAAGTAGGTAGTAAACCACAAATTAGAGGCCAACATACTTGGAGAGTTGGAAGGGATTTCAGCTACCATCTACTCAAAGATATACTTGAAAATGAAAAAGTATGCATAGTATAATAGGTAGTCATATAGTCTTTGCATATAGACTTATAGTTTAATCAGTCAATAAAGATTTATTAACTGCCTACTATGTGCCAGCCACTGGGCTAAGTGCTGAGGATATAAAGGTAAAAGACAATCCTGATTCTCCAGGAATTCACAGTCTAAAGGAGGAAACAACATGGAAACAACTATGTACAAACAAGCTATATACAGAGCCAATTGGAGATAATCAACAATGGGAAAGCACTAGAACAGCGGTTCTCAACCCATGGGTCGCAACCCCTTTGGGGGTTGAACAGGGTTGCCTAAGACCATCGGAAAACACATATTTCCAATGGTCTTAAGAACTGAGACACCACTCCTGTATCCGTCTCCAGGTGGGTCCGCCCACATGTAGATATGCCCACATACAAGTATTAAAGGGTCACTGCATTAGGAAGGTTGAGAACCACTGCAGTAGAATTACACAAGATCAGGAAAGTAATAAACTCAAGAAAATCTCAGAAGAAAGGCACTAGCTTCTGAAAGGAACTAGGGAAGGGTTCCTGTGAAGGGTAGGATTTTAGCTGAGGCTTAAAAGAAGACAGGCTGCAAAAACGAGAAGTGAGAGCATCCCAAGGATGAGATGCAGACAGTGAAAATGCCTGGAGCTGGCATTTAATTTACTTAATTTAAATAACAATTTATTATTATCATTATTGTTGTTATCGTTCTTAATTATTATCATTATTGTTGTAAGATTTATCTGATAAAACTCAGAAACCATCAGACCAAAACAAGCTCAGTCTTTGCTCTTTCTTCGAAATATCTGCAGATAATAGACCAGCAAGATTCCTGGTAGCTGAAAAACAAATCTAATTATGAATATATAAGAGGCAACATGGTCACTCCCTCATTCGCTAAAATCCAATAATTCCATGTTACCTCCAGAATCAAATCTAAACCCTTTTGCTGGGCTATCAAAGCCCTCGCAACCTGTCTCCTTTTCACGCTTTCTAGTATTCTTACTCCTCCTTCTC
This sequence comes from Pseudochirops cupreus, assembly GCA_028627135.1. Classification (NCBI taxonomy): domain Eukaryota; kingdom Metazoa; phylum Chordata; class Mammalia; order Diprotodontia; family Pseudocheiridae; genus Pseudochirops; species Pseudochirops cupreus. Next base: position 78,689,621 of record CM053584.1, read on the forward strand.
CACAACTTATTCTATGATCCAGTGGCCTCTCTGCTATTCCTCATACAAGACACTCCATGTCTGACATTCTCTTCTTCTTCATCTCTGCATCCTGGCTCCCTTCAAGTCTCAGCTGAAATGCTGCATTTTAAAAGAAGCCTTTTGTAGTCCCTCATAAAAGTAGTGCCTTTCCTCTGAGAATTTCTCCAATTTACTCTGCCTTTATCTTGTCCGTACATAGCTGCTTACACATTGTCTTCCCCACTAGACAGGAGCTCTTTAAGAGCAATGACTTTGTTTTTGCCTTTCCTCATATACCCAACATTCAGCATAGTCGCTTGGCACCTAGAAGGCATTTGATGAATTCTTGTTGACTTGAATGACTATTGCATTAGATAGAATAAAGGACTTGAGGTCAAGAAGACCTAGATTCAAATCCTGCCTCAGACGCTGTCTAGTTTGATGACCTTAGAAAAGTCATTTAATTTCTTTGGGACTCACTTTCCTCATCTAAAAACTTGAGGTTTGGGGGCGGCTAGGTTGCACAGTAAATAGAGCACCGGCCCTGGAGTCAGGAGGACCTGAGTTCAAATCCAACCTCAGACACTTAACACTTACTAGCTGTGTGACCTTGGGCAAGTCACTTAACCCCAATTGCTCTGCCCTTCCCCCTCCAAAAAAGCAAACAAACAAACAGATTTGATGACCTTGAAGGTCCCTTCCAGCTCTATATCTATGCCTAGGATGCTTTGTTAAGAAGAAAGGCAAGAAAAATACCTGGGCAGGGAGGGGAAGGAGAAACACATCCCACCTGAACTACTCCTGTTCCAGCAACACAGTCACCAAACTGGAGGTGATGGGACTCCCTGACCTAAGTAGAAAAAATAGAGAGTACTTACGATGCATTTTAAGATTTGCAAAGTACTTCACATGTATTTTTTCACAACAATCCTGGGAGATTGGGGTTATTATTATCCCTTTTTTACTGAAGTTAAGTGATTTGTCCAGTTTCATATTGCTAACCAAATGTCTGAGACAGGATTTGGACTCAGATCTTCCTGACCTCAGGTCCTGGATTCTTTCCACTATGTCACCTAACTGCTGCCTTATAATATATATTATATATAATAGGTTTATATTCAATATATTTGGTTGCTTAGTCATTTTTAGTTGTGTCCAATTCTTTGTGACCCCCTTAGGAGTTTTCTTCGCAAGGATACTAGAGTGTTTTGCCATTTCCTTCTCTAGCACATGTTACAGAGCAAACAGGGTGAAGTGACTTGCCCAGGGTCATACAACTAGTGAGTGTCTGATGGCAGATTTTTAACTCAGGAAGATGAGCCTTCTTGAGTCCAAGCCAAGTGCTCTCTCTGCTTCACCACCTAACTAATTGTATGTGTGTATATGTATATATGTATATAGTGTATGTGGATGTATATATGTATGTGCATATATATATACGTATATGTGTATATGTGTGTATGCATATGTGTATATATGTACATATGTATATATGAGTATGTGTGTATGCATACACACACATATATATACACATATACATATATATGCTTTTATATATATTCTATGTATAGAATAAAGAGCATGGCTACTTGACCTTCTACATCAACACACTCATAGTTCTCCTACAATTCTTCAAGAATTCATAGGATGGCCTCCTGTAGCTTCAAAATTTTGAGTGTTTGATAGTGTGGGGGAAGCTAGGTGATTCTTCAGTGGAGAGAATGCTGGGCCTGGAGTCAGGAGGATTCATCTTCCTGAGTTTACATCTGGCCTCAGACACTTATTAACTCTGTGATACTGGGCAAGTCACTTAACCCTGTTTGCCTCAGTTTCCTCATCTGTAAAATGAGCTGAAGAATTAAATGGCAAACCACTTGAGTCTCTCTGCCAAGAAAACCACAAATGGGGTCCTAGAGAGTCAGACATGACTGAAAATGACAAAAAACAACAAAAATTATTGTTTTAGAACTATAATGTAGCTTAGAGATAATCTCCTCTGACCTCCTTTTCCAAATGAAGAAACAGACCTAGAAAAGATACAGTGCCAAAGCAATATATTATGCTATTTTCACATGTTCCTTTACCCTTAATCTCCTTGGACCCTATATACCCACCCCAGGAAATTTCTTCCCTGAGGAAGCCAGAAGGAGCTCAAAACACATAATTAATATAGAGATAGAAACACAATCAATAATCTGAGATAGAATCTGATTTTGTGGGCTATATCTCAATTTATAAATTACTGATATGTCTCTGTGTAAGTGAACTAGAATTGGGACAAGCACCCTACTAGGCTGACTCTCTCCCAGAAGTTCCATTGCTGAAGTCAGGATTTTAATTCGTCATTTTCTTTGACATTCATCAGTTCAGTCACTCTCTTGGTCTCTCCCACCTAACCCTTAAATCCTTCCTATGGTTTTCTCACTCTCTAAGCACTTAATACTGTCATATCATAAAAACTGTCACTCTTTTTTGTACTCTGTGTATTAATTTTCCAAAATACTCAAAATGTGAGCCCTCTCTTCAACCTAACACAAGCACCATTCCCAGCCTAGTCTATAAGCTCTCCCTTGACCAAACATCATTGGTGAAGTTGAGATCATATTTTCATAAACAAGTAGTGGGTACCAACATGTCCTTGAAGCCTGTGGAGCAGCTGCCTCTCCTTTCAGTCTATCAGTGTCTCTGAATTTGTGACAAAATTAAGTCAGAAATGAGAATAGAAGTCAATTTCCTTTCCACTAGTCCATCTCTTTAATACTTGAAAAAAAGTTTCATTGATGCAATATGTTTTAATTCCACAATCCTTGGCTGATCTGCTCTTCTCCATTGAATTGTCCCTTGTAACAACGAAAAACAATCCAGTCAAACAAGGCAGGAAGAGCATGTATGACAGTGTTCCACACCTAGATTCCCCTACCTCTCTATTGAGAGAAGCAAACTTGTTTTGAGTTTTTATTCTCTGGGCTCAAGATTGGCCATTTCAATTCATCTGAGTTTGAATACTTTTAGTGCTGTTTTCATTTATGTTACTATAGTCATTGTGAACATAGCTCTCCTGGTTCTGCTCTCTTCACTCAACACCAGCAGTTCTTACGACTTCATTAAATGAGCTAACAACCTCATTGCCTCTAGGATAAGGTGGAAACTAACTCCTCAGCCTGGTATTTAAATTCCTCCACAATCTGGTTCCAACTGAGTTCTCCAGCCTCATTTCACATTAAATGTCTTATATACTCTACCTTTCTCATAAACCGAACTACAAGCTTGTTGCCTGAACTTGACAATTCATCCCCTGCTTCCTCTGGGTATTTGAACAATCTGTCTCTCTCCCTATGCCTAGAATGTAATCCCATTCATCTTCTTTCTCAGAATCCTTTCTTTCCTTCAATATTTAGCTCAGGTACTAGCTACTATACGAAATCTTCCCTCATCCCTACTATCTGTTTCCCTTTATTGTTACTGTTCAATTGTTTCAGTGGTGTCCACCTCTTTGTGACCCCATTTGGGGTTTTCTTGGCAAAGATACTGGAGCAATTTGCCATTTCCTTCTCCAGCTCATTTTACAGATGAGGAACTGAGACAAACAGGGTTAAGTGACTTGTCCAGGAGCACACAACTGGTGAGTATCTGAATCCAGATTTGAACTTAGTAAGAGGAGTTTTCCTGACTCCATGCACTGCCTAGATACTCATCTCCCATTCCCACTGATGCTTAATGCTTGACCTCCCTTCAGATTACCTTACACTAATCTATTTATAATCATATTATATCTTCTCTCCCTCAGTAAATACTGTGACGGGAGCAGGGACTGGCTCATTTTTGTCTTTCTATCACTAATACTTCACATAGCTCTGTATACATGATGGGTACTTAGACATTTATTAAATTGGATTAAATTAAATAATACATTAATTCATTGATTCAAAAGTATTAAGTGCCTAATATGTGTCACATGTTAGTAACTAGGAATAAAGTACAACCAGTGAAACCATCCCTATTTGCAATGAGCTTGCATTCTGGTAGAGGAGACAAGTAAGCATAAACACAAAGTTAATAAATACAGATACATATGAAATAGTTAAATATAAGATAGTTTGGGAGGAAGGGAATTAACAGTTGAGGGGATCTGGAAAAGCTTTGTGCAGAAGATATCTGAACTGCTTCTTAAAGGAGAGACTTTGTGAGGCAGAGGTAAGGAAGGAGGGCATCCTCACATGGGGAGCAGTCATTGCAAAGGCATAGAGAAAAGGAGATGAATTGTGCTGTGTGAGAAACAGAGAGCAGACTGTGTTGGTTCTATCAGAGTAATGTCCAGTGGGGATGAAATAATAGGCTGGGGTAAAGTTGTGTGGGGTTTTAAATGCCAGACGAAAAATCATATATTATCTTAAAGGCAATGGTAAGGCCTTTGGAAGAGGAGGGCGGGAATCACATGATCTGATCTGCACTTAAAGAAAATTATTTTGGCAATAGCAGGTAGGATGGACAAGGGTGGAGAGAGACTTAAGGAAGAGAGACAAATTAGTAGTCTGGTTGGTGAATCTGTGAGGAAAATAAAGGGGCAAAAGTGAAAGATGTTATGAAGGTACAAATCATAAGATTTAGCAACTTAATGAATATGCAGTATAAGAGAGAGTGAGGAGTCCAGAATAACGCTGAGATTATTTATAAGAAACATTGGGAGGACCTTATCATCTCATGCTTAGACTATCACAATAGCCTACTGGTGGGCCTGCCTGCCTCAAGTTCATCCTCTATTCAATCACCAAAGTGATTTTACTGAAGTACAGGCTAACCATTTAACACCCCCAAAACACATTCAACAAATAAACTCCAGTGGCTCCCTGTCCCCTCTGGAATGCAAAACTCTTCATAACGTACACCTCACCACCACCTTTCTAGCCTTCTTACACCTTATTCTCTTCCATGTGCTCTTCAACTCAGTGGCTTCTTTGCTGTTCCACAAACAAGACATTCTGCTTCCCAGCTCCAGGTGTTTTCTCTGGCTCTCCTCCATACCTAGAACATTCTCCTTTCTCTGGTCTTCTCTCTGCCTGATGGTCTTCCTGGCCTCCATTAAGCCCCAGTTAAAATCTAATATTCTACAAGAAGCTTTTCCCCAACCCTCTTAAGTCTGTACTTTCCCTTTTTCAATTATTTCCTATTTAACCTGTATACAGCTTATTTGTACAAATTTGTGTGCTCGTTGTCTTCCCCATTAGACTGTGAGCTCCTTGAGGGCAGAGACTGTATTTTGCCTTGTTTTTGCCCCCCATTTAGCACAATTCCTGGCACAGAATAAGCACCTAGTAAATGTTAATTGACTGATGATCCAGAAAACTGTCTTTTTAGCAAACATTTGCCAAGCAGAGAGATATAACAGACATGTGTGGCACTATTTTAGAACACAAATATGCTCATAAAATCTTATGGGGAGACCAGCAAAAATTGTGGAGAGGAAAGAGTACAACTTATCTCTTTTCCTCAACTACTCAACAGAGACTGAATACCAGGTGGAGTGGTGGCCAGGAAATCTAAGGAAAAGCTTAAAATGGGTCCTTCGTGCCAGGGTCAGCAAAGAAAGACAAAGCAAAGTTTCATAGACTGCAGATAGAGGGCAGTGTTCCATCCAGGAAAGCAAGTACAGAGATTCCCAGCATGGACAGGTTTTGGGATTAGTAAAGTCAAATTAGCAACCATGTCACTCTAATTTTAGACCAGGGTTTCACAGTCTTTAAGCATGGAGTGAGGCTGGGGACTGTAGCATTATACCAATGCAGGGGTTATGGGCTAGAAGAAAACTGTAACTCTGTTGTTCTGATCCTCAAACAGAGTCTCTGGGCTAGGACTTGGAATAGGGAGGACCGACCAGGACCAAGCCTGCACATCTGTTACTCTGACCCTTCAGTGCCTCCCAGCTAGGAGACAGGGACTGGAGCTAAGATTTAACTACTAGAGCTTAGACCCCAGGGGCAAGTCTATAGCTGAAGTGCCCGCTCTAGAACTTGGGCTAGGAGCCTGTAAAGTTCAAACCAAGCAGTTAGAGATGAAGCTTTGCCATAGACCAAACAGTTTAAAGCACTGAAGGTGCTCAGCTCACTGAACTGAGCTGCCCTTGACATCCTTGGTTGACACAATGCTCAAAACCCAGAGAAAGCAGTGTCAGGAGCTCAGAGAATAGAAATCCAAACCACAAAGGGCCCCTAACATTACCTCTAATAGTATCCAAAGACTAGCCCTACAATAATGTCCTAATTCAGGCAGAACACCAAGACACAAACTGTGATTAAAATAACTCTATAACATCTGGAAATAAAGACTTAGAGAAAAACACAGATGGACCACAAAGTTAATAAGAATCCCAGGAGTAATGAAGTAAGAGTTTAAAATTTATATCATGTAGCAACCAGGTAGCTCAAAGCAAAGCCAACCCTACCAAAAGTACAACAGGATACAGGGGTGACAGGTGCCCAAGTAGTTCAGTTTCCAGGCTCCTCAGCAGCACAGAGTCCAGACAGCCTCATCAAAGGCACAGGAAGAAACAAGACCAGAGCAATGTCCATACATTTCAGTGCCTGGGCCTAAGTAGTATAGCATCCAAGAACCTCAGTGCCTAGGCAACTCACAGAGAGATGCAGAAGGAAAAAAAAGTCAGGTCAGAAAATGGGAAGCAAAGCACCTGAATTTTTTAAAGAACACCTATTACCAGCATCATCAACAATAATTGAGTGGGATATCTGTCAGATTCACAAAACAGATATCCCATGAACCCCACTTTCATCTGAACAGAACAAAGGAAGATTGAACATATACATATGCACAAAAGGCATAGAGAATAAATGCATTGATTTCAATAAGGGAATAGAAAGGAGCAAGGAGAGAAGGAGATGAGAGAAGAAGGTTTAAAAGGAAGTGCAGCATAATTGAGGGAGGAGTGGTCACAAACACAAAAAGACAAGAGACCTCTTCAATAAAATTGGAGTTATCAAGGAAACATTTCATGCAAAAATGAGCATGATGATGAAAGGGAAAAAATGGTAGAGATGTAACAGAACTAGCAGAGATTAGGAGTGGCAAGAAGATGCAGAAGAACTATATAAGAAATAACATCATCAATAACCAGGATGGCATGATTATTAATCTGGAACCAGAAATCCTGAAGAATAAAGTCAAGTGGGACTTAGGAAGCATTACTAACAAAAAGGCCTAGTGGACTGATAGAATCACAGCTGAGTTATTTAAAATTTTAAAAGATTGTGTGGCTAAAGTACTGCTCTCAATATACCAATGGTTTTGGAAAACTCAACAGTGGCCACTGGATTGGAAAAGAATAGTTTATGTCCCAATCCTAATAAAGGACAACATCAAGTAATGTTAAAATCACTCAACAATTGAACTCATTTTATACACCAGCAAGATTATGTTTAAGATTCTACAAACTAAACTTCAGCAATATGTGAACCAATCATTACCCAAAGAGCAGGCTGGTTTCCAAAGAGGCAGAAGAACTAGAGACCAAATTGCCCACATTCACTGAATTATGGAGAAAGCAAGTGCATTCTAGAAAAAAAAATCATCTTCTGTTTCATTGACTACACTAAATCTTTTTGCTATATGAATCACACCAAAATGTGGCAAGTTCTCAAAGGAATGGGACCAGATCATCTTTCTTGTCTCTTGAAGAACCAAGAACTAGAACCAAACATGGAACAATTGATTGGTTTAAGACTGGAAAAGTAGTATGACAAAGTTGTATATTGTCATCTTATTTGTTTAACTTATATGAAGAATGCATCATACATAATGTCAAATTGGATAAGTCAAAGGCTGGAATTAAGTTTGCTGGGAGAAGTATCAGCAATCTCAGATATGAACTACTCTGATGGAAGAAAGTGAAAAAGAATTAAGAAGCCTCTTGATGAGGGTGAAAGAGGAGAGTATAAAAACTAGCTTGAAGCTTAAAATAATATCTTAACAACTGGTTCCATCACTTCCTGGCAAATAGAAGGAGAAGAAATGGGAGCAATGTCAGAGTTTATATTTTCGGATATAAAAATCATTGCAGATGGTCACTAAAGCTATGAAATTAAATGACACTTGCTCCTTGGAAGGAAAGTTATGGAAAATCTGGACAATATAGTAGAAAGCAGACATCACCTTGTCAATAAAGGTCCATATAGTCAAAACCATGGATTTTCCAGTAGCAATGTATGACTGTGAAAGTTGGACTACAAGGAAAACTGAGCACTACAGATTCAATACTTTTGAATCATGGTGCTTAAGAGCAGTTTTGAGAGTCCCTTGGGCAGCTTGGAGATCATATCAGTCAATACTTGAAGAAATTAATTCAGACTATCCACTAGAAGGTCAAATATAGAAGCTGAAGCTTACTCTGGTCACATAATAAGATGAGATTCATTGCGGGGGAAAAAAACTCATGTTTGGAAAGATTGAAGGTAAAAGGAAAAGGGGATGACAAAGGATGAGATGGATTGTAAGTGTCATGGAAACAATGAACATGAACTTGGATAGACTGAGAGATAGGTGAGGAGAGAAGGACCTGGCATGCAGTTCATGGGGTCATAAAGAGTCAGACTCTACTGAACCACTGAACAAACATCAGCAACAAGATACACTAAGCAAATTCCTTTTATCACCTTTTCCTTTGTAAAAAAAAAAAAAAGTCAGAGGATGAAGAAAAACAGTACAAAGAGACAGAATGGAGGGCAGTTCACAATGAACAGCTTAACAATGATTATAAATGGCATTAACTCACTCATAAAATAAAAAAAGAAAGCAGAATGGATTCTACAATATGTTGCTTATAATGTATTAGCATCCTTACACACACACACCCACACCCACCCACCCACACACACACACACACACACACACACACACACACACACACACATATCTCAGTATCAGTTCAGCTGGCTAGTTACCATCTCCTTACTATCATCCAATCTTCCAGTCGCTCAGGTTTATACCCTAAAAATCATCCTCAACTCTTCACTGTCTCTTACCTCACACATATAATCAGTTGCCAAGTCTTATATGTTCCCTTTCCTCCACATCACTCAAATAAGTACCATTCTCTCTTCTCACAACACAACTACCCTGGTTCAAGCCCTCATTGCTTCTCACCTGAGCTATTGAAATGGGCCTTGAACTAATCTTCCTGCATCCAGTCTTTACCTGATGTACTCCATCCTCTACCTAATTGTGAAAGTGATCTTCTAAAACCTCAGATCTGACCAAGTCCATCCCCTGTTTAAAAAGTTTCAGCAGCTCAACATTGTAGGAAAAAATATAAAATTTTCTGTTTAGCATTAAAGCCTTTTACAATTTATTTCCAGTCTAACTTTCCAAGCTAATTATACATTACTTTCTCTCATGCCTTCTTTAGTCTAATCAAACTTACCCACTTACTATTCCCTTTAATTCAGCATTCCATCTCTACCTCCGTGACTATTGAAATAGATTTTAATTCATGCCTGGAACTCTTATCTCCCTTAAAACTCAGTTCAAGTGGCACCTCCTTCAAGAGGTCTTTTCTCAATCACCTTATTATTAGTCTTTAACTTCATTATTGCAGTTTTATTCTGTATATATAATACATATTTACTTATTTGTGAATATATCCCCATTTTACAGATGAAGAAACTGAGACTCACTAAGCTTAAATGTCTTTTTCCATAGTCACATAGCTGCTAAATGTCAAAAGAAGAATTTGAACCTTCCTCTTCCTAACTATAATAGAATGTTACAAATATAGCACTTTATTTACATCACCACACTGTTCCTCTTTTCTGCAGCTTTACATCTTTCCTTCAAACATCCTGAATTGGAGATTCCTGGCATTTCTTTTATATTGCTAAAAGATCCTTTTATCTAAATATGGCCCTGTGACCTGGATGTGTGTGTGTGTGTGTGTGTGTGTGTGTGTGTGTATGTGACAGTCTATGATGTAAGAAGAACCTGTGATTTTTTAAAAATTTTTATTAAATTTCTAATGAAGACTGCCTGATCAACCTGTTGAAAACTTAATTAAATGAATTACCTTGCCCAGGCATGGTCCTTTTCACCCTGAGTGTTGGTACACTCTTGACTCTATACTAATGATTGGTATTCTGCAAAACGATCCCAGATTGTAAAATCTCTTGAACATACTTGGTGGTTTTCAAAGAAATGACAGAGAGGCCCTGACCCCCATCTGAAATAACAGTCAGCAATAACAATTAGGAACAAAATAGCTGTCAGGTACTCACAGGCAGAGGTTTCTCCCCAACTCCCTCATTCTCTCAAATAAAGACCCCACACTCCTCTGAATTTCAAACCTTTAGGAATTTCATTCCACTGAAATCACAAAATAGACATTGCCACTTAAGATTTGTTTATTTGTTTTTCCATTAACTGTCAGTAATATAACTTTAAATTCCAGGACCTACCTATCTGTAATTTTGCCAAAAAGACCCTTCCCATCCCACCACCATCAGTTTACCAGTTATGTAAAAAGAATCACTTTCTTTTGTGATCACTTACTTCTTATAGAAGTTGTGGGAGAGCTTTAGCAATACAAATTTCTACAAGTGTATATGTTTATGCAAGATTAAAGATTTAAATGAAAAATAAAATGCATTTGGGATAATTTTCAGAGCAGTGCTAAATCAGCCACATGATTGTCATTAACATCCACGCCACTGACAGGGCCAAATGACCTCATGCAGTTTTGGAAACAAAGTCCACCACCCCCATCCCACTCTTGCTTTTAAAAATGCTTCCCCTTTTCTCTGATGCCAGGTTATGTGATTGCCTGCTTTTTTGCAGTCCAGATTGGCATAGCTACCTTGATCCTACAAATGGGTCAGAAAAAAAAGTCATTTCTAGCATGTTTCATGCCTTGTGTTCCTCCTTCTTTGATGCTTTCTTCTTCCATACTATCTTCTAGCCTTACAAGTCGGTCACATCTGCTAAGCCACGTTTCCATTTTTTTGTATAGTTTTGAGAACATTTGACCTACATTATATCTTGTTTGGCATATAATTGGTTTCTTTTTAAAGCTTGGTTATAATTATATTCTATTCTGTAAATTCCTAAATAATTGCATTGTACAGCACATATTCCTCAGTTTCCATGCTGATGAGAAGACTTTTTTGGGGGTCCCTTTATGCATTATCAGAAAATTGTAGCAAAGAGAGACTTTGAGATTTATCAAAAGGCACTTCATTCTTGAACAAGAATGAGGTTAGGGTATCAGGACTCCTGCTTTGGTGGTTTGCTTCAGGAAACTACTGTGAGTGTTAATAAAATGAACATGTCAAAAATGATTTTTCACTTCACTTTCTAATATATTCTGAAATGCAGGGAAGGTAGACGTTGAGGATACTCGTGGGTTGGAAGTTAACCAGACAAAAACAGGTGAACAACAGTGTGAAAAGAAGGAAAGGGTAGATGATGCCTTGTTGGAGCTTCTAACTAAGAAGGGGGAATGAACAGGGATTGTGGACCGGAAAAACAGACAAGAACTAAAGCAGAGGAAATCACAATGAGAGTACAGGGAGCCTCAAGGAAATGGAGAAGGACAATCCACCACAGATTTTAATGACCAGGACAGTCTCTGGCAGCCTTGTCATAGTTATGGCACTGGTTTTTCCATAAATCATGGCTTCTTAAAGATGTGAAAGGTCAAGAATTTTAGGGTTAAAGGTAGAGTTTTATTGGATATCTTGTCAATTTCTGAGAAATAGCAGTTAGCTAGAAAGTTTGAAATTTACACTAAAGAAGATTTCAGATACGGGAAAGGGGGTATTCAAGGAAGGGAAAGCATAAGAGTACTAAACACTAGGAGAAGAAGGAAGAACTAAACAAGAAAAAGAGTAGACTATAGCAAGAAAATAGAAGAATTTTGGAATGCTGCAACTTGTCTTCTACTTTGCCATTTTGAGGTTTTCTTAGATCTTATATAATCATAGGATTATAGAGCTGGAATCAGAGGGTCCCCAGAGACCATCTAAACCAAGAGTCTCATTTAGTTAGTTTGTGACCAGGTATGTAGTAGATATTTAACAACCATCTAAGTTATAGCCTACCTAAGTTATAAGAGGTTCATGACCAAAATGTTTGGTCATCAACTAGGAAGTATCATTTTCTGGACATAACAGTTCATGAAGACATTCTACTTAAGACACTCAGGGGTTGCAACCTGCACTGGTGAAAGGACTAAGCACACTGATGGAATGATGACCAGGACTTTTCCAAATATTGGTTTTATTTGTAATCAGTGATACATGAATTGAACTTTTTGGAGGTAACACTTTTTGTCAAAACTTAAAATTGACCTTATCTGATTTTATACCCAGAAGCTAGTAAAATCACCATAGATTTTTGTTTTTCCAGTTAAAGGTCTATATTTTGCTATTTCTTCAAACTGAAAATGTCAGTATATTGGAACCATCAATTCATGTAAACAAGAGTGGTGTCTCATTGCCATATATAATATAAACTGAATGCACCATAAAATTTTGTTTACTTTAAGCTCGTGATATTTACCAGTATGGATCTTGCAAACTTTGTTAACTTTTAACTCTGAGACCATTTTTCATCCTATTTCTTTGCTGGGAGGCTCCGTTTGTATCTAATTAAATGTGGCTTTCTTAAACCTTTACAATTGGTAGCTTAATATATTTTTTGTTGTATTTTGAGTACAAAGGCTATATTATGCTTTTGTTGGCCTCCACACTAGCATGTATGCCAACTGCATAATTGTGTTCTCTGCAATATGTCAGTATTTGAATGCCGAGGGCTCAACAGGTGGTGTTGGATAAAGTTCTGGCAAATCAAATAGGTAATGTGGTTATTCCTTTTGTCAAATTATAATTAAAAGCAGAGCCAGAATAAAACAAGATTCGTATTTTCCTGTTCTCAAATGGGTTTAAAATCATATTCAAATCATTTTCCATGACAAAGATCCATTAGCACAGGAGCTCATTCTCTAAATAAACATGAAACACCTTTTGATCTACGGTGACATTGTCCTCGTAAAGTTTACATTGTAAACAAGAAGCATAAACATCAACACAGAAGGTAGTGGCTCCTTGACCTTTCTGTTGCTTAGGAGTAAAAACTTCATGATTCTGCCAAAAAAAAAATGTAGTGAGACTTTGGGAAGATTTAGATCCCATATTCATTCTACTCAAATGTTCAGCGTAAAAGTTTTCCTTTTGTATTCTTTTTCTCTGAAGGCCATAAATATTTTCAGAAGAATCAGTAATCAGCCTGCTAACGATTGCTGATTGTGTTATTTTTTTGTTTGTTTGTTAACTAGGATGGTATTTTTTGAACAGACTCTGAAGTCAGAGGACTTGGTTTCAAATCCTACCTTTAATATTTACTGTGTGACCCTTTAAGACAGGGTGATCAGTCGGTCATGAGTTTTCTCTTCTGTAAAATGAAGTAGATATCCTGTGCTGTTTCTTCGAATGATAGGTCTATTTTCTTAAACAATTTGTTAATATTATCAGTAATGGTAAGTGAAAGCACAAAAACAGATAAAATTTCAAATGTTACCAATATTGAAGTCTACCTATTATCAGAATTTTTATTCCCCCAGAAAAACTATCTAAGTACTCTTAACCACCATAACAACAACAATAACAATGGTGATGGTGAGGATGATGATGGTGAGGATGATGATGATACCTAGCATTTATATAGTACTTTCAACTTTGCAAAGCACTTTACAAATATTTTCTCATTTTACCCTCCAACAACCCTGGATGCAATGGTCATCCCTCTTTTGCAGATGAGAAAACTAAGACTAAGAGAGATTAGACAACTGACCAAGAGTGGGTACCCCTAATAAGTTTCTGAAGCTGGATTTAAACTCAGATCTTTCTGAAGTCCAACATTCTGTCCACTGTCACCTAGCTCATACTCATCAAGGATATTTGGCTTATGATACATATTTGGAATAAACCAGTCCACACTTCAACTCTTTTCCACTCATGACTAACTGAGGGAGGAGAAAGTGGGAAGGTATTTTATTTTACCTACCTCTCCTTCTCCCTGCAGGAGTCAGTCTCCTGGGTGTGAGGGTGAATTTGGAATCTGACAGTAATAACAATGGGACAGTAGCAGAGATACCTCAATATAATATGTGGATTTGGCACTCAAAAGATCAGGAGCTCAGCCAAAATTTGGAAGGGTAAGAGAGAGAAAGGCTAACATCAAGTTCAGCAATGAATTTCATCATAAGGCAACCAACAGCATATGAAGGAAACTTCTTTTGAATCAATCTCTATGTCTGTACTCAAAGATAATCAAGGGGAGGGTATGCCAAAGCATAGGTTGAAAGGCAAAGGGTTTCTGAGCGTACTTGGACAGGACCAATTTGCTTCCTTCAAACTAATGACTTGTCTTTTGGGCTAGAGGGCATAGTGCCTCAATGAGCTGCAGCTGTTTTATCATTCTGGTCAATATTTAAGGTAATAAAAAGGAGTAAAACTAGGATTCCAGTACAACTCCTCTGAATCCAAATGCAATACTTTTTCCTCTATAATACCCAACCTGCACAGTAATCATGATTTCACTAAAGCTTCTCATATTCTCAAAGGATACAATTAGACCATTTACAATGTGTACACCTAAAATTTCTTTTTTAAAAATTCAATTTAATTTTATTTTTAAAGAACAAAAAACCTATTATTTCTCTCATACCTGAGCCCTCACTGGAAAACGGAAAATTATTGTTAAAAAATATATACTTAGACAACAAGACAAATCCCTTTGTTGACCATGTACAAGAAATGTACATCTCATTTCTACCCTGGACCCAGTACCTCTCTGTCAGGGTGATAAATTGCATGCTTCATCACTGGGGTTCTGAAATTATGGTTAGTTATTGTGCTGATCAGAGATCTTAAGACTTTTAAAGTTGCTAAAATTCTCATAGCACAGTTTACTATATGCATTCAGATGGACAACATATAGAGCTCATCCTTTCATACACGCGCGCGTACACAGCAAATTTAATTGGGCACTGATCCAAGAACTGATCAGGAGGAGAAAAAAAGATTTGATTGTTTTGGGGATATTATGCAGTTTTTAAGAACCCCCAGAAACCCACTGAAACAAAAACCCACCTTTTAAAAACATTTTACTTTATTGATATGTTTGGGTTTTTATATCCCTTAGATTTCTCCCTGTATCCCTCCCCCTACCATCCTGAAAAACAGTCCCTTACAACAAAATTTATTTAAAAGAACAAGATGACAGAGAAAAAATCATTAAATTCTATTAATATATTTTTCAAAAAAGCTTTTTCCACAATGTTCCACATTCACGGACCACTCCCTCTACAACAGAGTTGGGGGGAGGATCTCTTCATATGTCTTCTTGTAGAGAGAAGCTTGTTCTTTATGATTCTACAATACTTATTTTCAATGCTTTCACTGTTGTTGTTCCATTTACATCAATGTTGACATTGTATATGTTGTTTTCCTGCCTCTGCTTACCTCAATATGGATGTTGTTCTATATCTTTCAACATTTCTCAGTATTTATCATTTTTAATCACAGTAAATTACAATACATGCAAAGACCACAATTTGTATAGCCATCTCCCAATAGATGGGCATCTACTTTGTTCCCAGTTCTTTACTCACAAAAATGTTATGCTATTAATATTTTAGTGTAGATGGGTCTTTTCTTTGTGTCACAGGTCAACTTGAGCAATAAGTCTACCAGTGTAACGTTTGGTTCAAAGAATGTTGACAAGTTTAGTCACTTTATTGGCCTAATCCATTGCTTTCTAGAATGGTTATAATCTGAAGAACTTCAGCTGGAAAGACATTAAGAAGGCAAAGGGCTTGGGGACCATGCCATATGAGGACTAGATGAAGGAACTGGAGATGTGGCTTAAAGAAAGGAACGCTTGGGTAAGATGTGGGTGATAAGAGATACTTTCAAGTGTTTGAAGGCATGTCAAGTGAAGGTGGTTTTAGATTGGGGTTTTTTTGTCCTAGAATGTAGAACAAGGAGATATATTAGTGAAAGTTGTGCAGGGGCAAGTCCCTTCTTGAGAGTATGAAAATATTTCTTTCTTTTTCTTTTTTTTTTTTTAATATCTTAAGCACCTAGCTTAGAGACTGGCACATAGAAAACACTCAATAAATGTTTGTTGATTAATTGACTGCCAGATGTAATGAAAACTCTTTAACAATTAGAGATATCCAAAAGTGGAAAGGATCTCCTCATATGGGTTTCTTCCTTATAGGAGGTTTTCTAGTAAGAGCTAAATGACCACTTTGGATTTCTTGTTCATATCTGAGTAGACTAGATGCCCTCTGAGGTCCCATTAAGCTCTGTTATTTCATGATGTTGCATTCAATTGCCTCCAGAGCAATCCTACATATAAAAATAAACAAGTGTATGGACAATGTGAACATTTGATCACTGTCTTTCCGGTAGTTAGAGTATTCAATTCTTCTAATACATCTAATATTCCAGTAATTTTATTGGGTCAAGGATGAGACATGTGAGCAAATTGAAGTGCTGTGCATATTAATTTAGGCTGTCCTAAATATGGAGATGCTTAACTTACATGTATTTCTTATACCTGAATGAATACCATTGTTCACTTCCAGGCTACCATTTTCACACTATGCATCTTGTACTCCAGAGGAAAATGTACTCTGAATTTCAAATAATCTACTTGCATTTTAGGTATATGACTGTGGGCTAGCCTGGACACCCATCAGCACATATAATATTATTTCTAAGGCAAAATGTGCTCTGAATTCCAGACAATCTACATACATACCAAATTTTGGAATATAACCTAACCACTTGTTAGGAAGTGACTGGATAACAATTATCATAAAATTTTGTTTTGGTATTAATAAGCCATTTTGGCTATGTTATCTCTTGCCAGCTGGATGTCAAATGAAAAATTCATTTACCTAAGATACATTTTCTACGTGCCAAACACCTGAATATTTGGGGACATGTGGCTGTATTGGCACCATGTGGACATGTAGACTATAAAGTGCTCATTTCAGGGGAAAAAATAAACCAAATATCATGAGAATGTGTTGTACACTACCAAAATATTCTTAGAAAGAGAAGATCTTTGTAAATCCAGTGCTGGACCAGTGCTGGAAAGACTTGTGAAATAATGGTTGTTTCCCACTGAAGCACATCAACTTGTTTCTGTCTCAATCTCATGACTTTTTGTACCCACTAATGGCAGCAAAAATACAGAATCATAGCATCAAAGATCAAGAAATATGAAGGACTATATAGATCATCTAATTCAACCTCTTAATTTTACAAATGAGGAAACTGAGGTCCAGAAAGATTATGTGACTTGCCTAAGGTCACAGAGTATATCAGCAAGCACCCTAGCATACCTAGGGCGGCTACTAGCACAGGTTCTTAGATTTGCTTTTCTAAAGGAAAGCAACTCAAAATGGGTTAACGATCCTACTTTAATCAAACATATCATTTACCTAGTTCAGAGGGGAAAGTCAGCACCCTGAACTTCAAAGAGTACAAACAGAAGTTACAAGCAGACCAAAATATTAGAGAAACAGATCAGCAGACAGGGCTTCCAGCTGTCTGACCATGACATCCATACCTAGTTAGTTACCAGAGAGGGAAGCACTAACATCTGGGTTTTCAAAGCCAGGGGGCTCAATGGCTGCTCAGAGTCTCATCTGACCAAATCACACAACTCTTCTCAAAGTGAGCCCCAAAGCAAAACCTCACATCAGGGTATGTATTGTCTTCTCCTGGCTCAGAGAATGTCACAATCCTCTTGACCCACTGCCCAATCATAAAGTAATAAGATGTGGACATTCCTGAAAACCAAGCCTCTCACCACAGGCTCCATGTGACCACATTCAGCCTATTGAGGGCAGAGTATGTTTTCAAATCAGTGAAGGTTTTCAGAGTCACTTAAGCCTATCGATGGGCCAAGGGACAGGGAAGATCTTCAGATTCCCATTACACGGAGTCAGGATTTAAACTTAGTTTTTGTGTCACAAGGTCGGCACTCTAAATTCCATGATCTCCCCTGAACTATACTGTCTTTCAGGCACATGCCAATTTTCTCCTAGACTTTGTTTCACATACCCTTCTTCACATGTTTGCAACGCTTTAGACAATGGTATATATGTGGTGCTTTAATTTTAAGAGAATTATTGATAGACCATTTTCAAACTAAATGGTTTTATGTCTCGTATCTAGAACTGGCTTTATATTTTATGGTTACATCTTTGCTTAACTATAATTCAGGAATATTTTGAGTTTCCAGACTTGAAGTCAGTGGTATTTGAATTAAAGCTGGGCAGTTATTCAGTTTCCATGAAAAGTTGTTAAAATTAAGCACTATATACATTAACTCTATAATTTATGTAACCATAGTGTGAAAGGCAGTAAATTGTAGTAGATAGAGGGAGAACCAGCCTCAAAGCCAAGAAGATCTGGTTTTAAGATTTACCTCTAATCCATGCTGGTGCTGTGACCCAGGCAAGCCAATGAAACTCTCTGTGCTCTGGTGGGTCTACATAACTTTCTAAAACTATAATTTTCAGAGAAGATGCCAACCTCTATCAGGAGGCATTTCTTTACCACAGAGCTCTCTACACTTATAAATTCCAAGACCCCATCTCTATCCCTAACTTTATATTTTATAATTCATAACTTAACTAATATGAAAGGTAACATGACATAAAACAGTGGTTATCCAATTTGTCCATCGGACAAATCTGGCCTGCTACCTAACCTTGAATGTCATATGAACAAAGAACAAAAACAGAAGGCTGGCCAGAGGGGGTCATGGTTTGCTGCCCGCTGGCACAGAAAATGGAGGAAATCCTGGGATTGAGGCCTGTCTCTGACCCACACTAAAAGAATGACTGCTGAAGCAACTTAAATACTTATCGTATCAGGCACCTCTAAAATACTGTAAAATTATCTATACGTTCCTAATCTGCATATGTGGAGGGCGTTTTCAGATATGGAAAGTGCAAGCCACTCACTTCAAGGAACTCTATACAAATATATCTATTCATATATATGTTTATGCATATATGCATATTACAAAATATGTTTATGTAAAGAGATATAATTAAATTGAAAGAGGATGAGGGTAGAAACCAGGAGACATGGATTCTAATCTTGTCTCTCTTCCCATTTTTCTTCATGACCCTGGGAAATTTTCTTAACTACTCAACACTGCAATTTCTTTATATGAAAACAAGGAAATTCTATACCATGCTCTCTGAGGTCTCTTCTTCCTCTGAGTTTATAGTTCTAATAGTCTATAAAATTTAGTGGTAATATATTGGCTGAAGAGTCAAATGAACCCCTAAAATGCTGACCTTAAGAAAGAAGACAAATTTTTACTGCTGGAAAAATCACCAAGGGATTTTTATTACATAAACGGGACCCTTCCTATCCAATATCATTGTTATCAACTCAATAAGATAAATGGTTCCCTTGACTGTCCTAAGGTTTAAAGATAGAAATTCAAGGGATGTAGTTGCTTTAGAGCTGAGACTTGTAACATCACATTAATTCTGCTCCATCAACTATGATAGAGCTTCTGTTGGTCCTATACTTTATTCTACCATTTTCAAAGATGTGAAGTGGTCAAATTGATTTCTACTGAAAATAGAGGGAATAAAGGTATGTGTGTCATGATTTCAAAATACCTATCATAAACTTCAAGTAAAAGAAAATAATCTGTTTAACTCTAAGGTACTGAATGAAAAAGGACAAGGCAATTTACCATCTAAGTGGTGTTCTGTAGTTTTCTTCTCTCTTTTACAAATAATCCCTAGTCAAATTTAAGTGTAGTACACACAAAGATTAAGACCTGAACTTATAACAGATGATTTACTCATTAAATACACATTTGCTAAATGCCTACTACACAGCAGATACCGTGCTGGGCACTGGAGATTCAAAGACAAAAATAAAATATTGAATATGCCACGTTTACTATGAGAAAGAAAAAAATTATTTTATTTAGTGTCAAATGATGAATATTTGCTAGGATTCCAAGCTATTGTTGGAGGGTGAGTGTGGCACTCAGTCATTGACAAAAAGAGATCTCTGCTTTCTAGGACTATGTCTAATGTTTACAGAATCTGTGGCTGACGTTTTCAGAGGCACATAAAGGCAGAAAGGATGGAAGACATGATTCCTGCACTCATCATGGACAGTGCAATAGGTGGCATTCTAAATTGTCACATGATAAAATTCCTATTACTAAATAGACTCCAGTCTTTCAAAAGAATAGATCTTAACAAAAATATGTACAACAAAAAAAACATATTAATTTCCTCAGACCTCCTAGGAACTGCTCAACAACAGTGTTCCTTCTTTCTCTTCCCCTATATATGACATGGAATCAAGTAAAGCATTGAAGTTCAAAGCCTAAACATCCCTCCTTCCCTCAACACTCTGTTGTAGACTGGCACCACCAAATATATCTACAGTACTAAAAAGAAAAGTAAATAATTGCAAGAAGAGCAGCTTTATTTTCACCTTTTCAAAGGACTTCCTTATTTTTGTAGTAGCAAAAGATTGGAAACTAAGTGAGTGTCAACCTTTTGGGAAATGGTCAAACAAATTATGGCAGTGGTTCTCAACCTTCCTAATGCCGCGACCCTTTAATACTTGTATGTGGGCGTATCTGCATGTGGGCAGACCCACCTGGAGACATATAAAGGAGTGGTGTCTCAGTTCCTAAGACCATCGAAAATATGTGTTTTCCAATGGTCTTAGGCAACCCCTGTGAGCCTTATGAAAGGGTCATTTGGCCCCCCAAAGGGGTCGTGACCCACAGGTTGAGAACCACTGAATTATGGGATAGAGATGTAATGGAAGATTATTGTGCCATGAGACATGACAAAGGGGAAAGTTTAGTAAGAAATTGGGAAGATCTCTATGAAATGATGATACAGAATGAAGAAAACAGAACTATTTATATAACAACATGATAAAGACAAGCAAAATTGAAAAGTTTTCATACTCTGATCATTGTAATAATAAACTATGATTTCAGAGAACCAAAGATGAATCAAATGACCCACCTCCTGTAAGAAAGGTGAAGGTCTTAAAATGAAGAATGACGCCTACTTTCACGGACAAGGACAATGTGGGAATAGGTTTCGTTAGATTATGCATAATTGTCTGGAGGGTTTTATTTTTGTTAATTGTTCATTTGGGAATAGGAAGTGGAAGAAAGAGAAAATAAATACTTCGTATTGAAAAATAAATAAATTAAATTCAGGAGAAAAAAGCAAAATGTAAATTGGACCTCTAGTTTAAAATGTAATGATTTTAATCCTTTTTAGGGTCCCTATTAAAGATTGGGATCCTAAAATTAAGACTGAAATAATTCTATTTGGCATGTTTTAGTGTCATTATTAATACTTAAAGAGTCAGCATGCTGTGATAGATAGAAAGCAGTCTTGGAGTCAAGAAGAGCTGGGTTCAAGTCTTGGCTCTGGTGCCATTGGCTCTCAGAGTCTGATGCCATTTTCGAAGACTACAGGTTAAAGACAAGTTGCCCTTCTGCATCAGCAGAGGGGATTTTCTCAGTAGTTCATTTCATCAATTGAAAGAATGAGCTTAGTTTCTATACAAACAATTTCTCATGCTAAAGAAAATATAGTTCTGAACTCCACCTCAAAAATGGGATAAGGACTATGATTTCAATGACATAGGGTATTTCTAGATTTGAAAAAAATCCTTTTTAAGGACATATTGGCATCTTCTTTGCCACTTATGATCTTGGAGAGTTTACTAAAGCACTGAGAGATTGTGACTTGTTCGGGGTCACACAGCCAGTAACTTCAAGGTCAGAACATGAACTCAGGTTCTCTTGGCTAAGAGGCCATCTCTCTATCACTCAGCATACTGTCTCTTGGACAAAAAAAATAAAATAAAATAAAATAAAAGTCTCAATGATAATGATAATCATAATAATTGGAAATGCTTTGTAAATCAAATGCTAGCTATCATCATCTTCATCATCATCATCATTAATATTTTTACACATATTCTTTATCATAAAGAATTCATATTTCTGGGGCAACTAGGTGGTACAGTAAATAGGGTACCAGCCCCAGAGTCAGCCACTTAACACTTACTAGCCGTGTGATCTTGGGCAAGTCGTTAACGTTAATTGCCTTGCCTTCTCTCCTCCAAAAAGCAAAAAAAAAAAAAAGTTTTCATACTTTTAAAAGTTGGTTAAAAAGTAAAATTCTCTATATTAACTATAATCAATTTTCATAAGAGAATAACATATTTTAAGAACTGGAAGGGAATTGTTGTTGTTGTTTCTCATAGTGTCCAAGTCTTTGGGACCTCATTTGGGGGTTTTCTTGGCAGAGGAATTGGAGTAGTTTGCCATTTCTTTCTCCAGCTCATTTACAGATGAGGAAATTGAGGCAAACAGGGTTAAATCTGAAAACTTTACACAACTCCGCCTCACTTAAATCCATTTTCTATGCAAGTCAAGATATCATCCTCATAATGTCATTGGTCCTCTTAGAGAGCAAGGCAGCAATAATTGACAGCAATGACTTGATGAGAGTCACAGAGCTAGTAAGTGTCTGAGTCCAGATTTGAATTCCTGAAGATGTCTTCCCTTTTATTTTACAGATGAGAATACTGACACCTAGAAAGCTTGTGTTTTCCTTAGTTCATACAACTAGTTGGTAACAAAGACAAAGCTAGGATTAATTCTCTTTATTGAGTTCCCTTTATTCCCCCAAATAAAAAAGGGATAGAAGGCTACATGTGTTAAAGATGACTCTTAGACTTCTTCATCCAAATTTAAGAATTTAACAATACAGACTTGTAAATTTCAACCCAGATGAAATATATCAAATTCAAAGAAATGTATTATTACTACTTCTTTTTAAATGAACTGTACATTTTAAGCATTGAAACTGAAATTACGAGAAATGTGAAGTTGGTCTTAATCTAGCTCTACATATCTAATGTTGCATGCTCTATAATTCTTATACTTTTTTCCCCCAACACTTTTTCTTATTACTTGGATTTCTCCTTCCTGCCCCCTTCCTTTCTCTACAGTCTTTTTGCCCTGGCTCTGATTTCAAGCCAGTGTCTAAATTCCTCACTGTCTGGGTCACTTCTCATTTGTAAAATGCAAGGCTAACATTTGTTGGCAATCAATGGTATCTAGCAACTATTAAAGTATTAGGTCTAATGTTTCTTCTCCTTTTCCTTTACAGAAAAGTCTATGCTTGGCCACAGGTGAGGTCTCCACCACCTGCCTTCGTTTCTTTACCTCTTAATTCTACCCAGTAAAAATGGAGGAGGGACTCTCCAACTTCCAGCATGTTTTGTTTCCCTATGCCCCAATATAGTATGAGTCTGGCCGCTATTACTCCCTGAAAAGCAAAAAATATATCCTGGTATATCAGAGTAGAGTCTATAAATATTTAATATAATAATAGCTAATAATCATAGTCATCGTTTGCATGGCACTTTAAGATTTGCAAATATTTTTATCTTTAAAATGTTTATAGTTATTTTTTTTTTACAAATTTTAGCTTTAGAAATATTATCTCATTTGATGATCATAACAACATTGAGAGGTAGGTGCTGTTATTATCCCCAATTCACAGATGTGGAAAGTGAGGCTGAGAGGCTAAGTGACTTGCCCAGGATCACACAGCTAGTATCTGAGACAAGATTTGAACTCAGGTCTTCCTGATGGCAACCCTAGCATTCTCTCCACTGTCCCTCTTAATTGCCTCCAAAGAGCAATTGAAGAACTATGGACAATGGCTAATCAGATAATAAAATCTTGAAGGAAACATAATCATAAAAGTTGTTTATTTAGCATAGCAGAACACACCAAGCCTTTCTCTACACTCTGCCCCTATCTCTATTCAGTATAGTCTATCTCTACCTTGATTTTTATCTCTCTTTTACCCTTCTATTCTCCCCTCCTGCCTTTCCCCAACCACTTCAAATACTTTTTGTAGGATCTCTTCTGACACCCAGACTCGCAGCATTGCTACCTGGCCATGTCCACCTCAGTATACTTATTCACCTAGGTTCAGGAGACAGCAAACTCCATAGACAGTGAAAGACCGTGAGTTCACAGACACCACAGCCAGGTGGGAAGGAAGACAAATAGTATACTGATCCCTCAGTTCAAAATAGCCCTCCCTCCTGCTAGGCACAAAGGAAAGAGAATAAAAGATAAATGGGACATCTGCTCTGTATGAAAACCTAGTTCTCCTTTTGCATGCACACTCCCTTTTGACTCAGTGCCTCTTGAATTCTTCCAGTTTCTAAACCAATTACATTTTTTTTTTGTCATCCTCTCTCTAGTAATCATGGCCAGAAACCTCTTCCCTCCAAATTTCTACATGGCGGCTTTGAATGAAACCAGGAAGGAAGGAAGGGAAATGTTTGTAGCACTGGCCCCCCATTCCCACTGGCCAGTCACCCTATTATCTCCCTTTATTCCCCTTACTGTCCCTTTCCTATGTACCCCTGTTCTCAAGTCTTATAAGTATGTTCTAAAACTGTATTTCTCAACCTTCCTAATGCCGCGACCCTTTAATACAGTTCCTCATGTTGTGGTGACCCCCCAACCATAAAATTATTTTCATTGCTACTTCATAACTGTAATTTTGCTACTCTTACAAATCTATCTGATATGTAGGATGTATTTTCATTGTTACAAATTGAACATAACCCACAGGTTGAGAACTGCTGTTCTAAATGTCTTGTTTTTATTGAATAATATGTTATTTCATCTCTGCTCATAGGCTCATAGATATCCTTGGAGGCCATTCTGACACCCTGATTCTGCTGAAGCCTGAAGAGATTAAGGAACTTTTCAAAGGTCACATAGCTTGATAGTTACCTGTCATGTAGATAACTTGTTCAATTTCAGATTTTTTCCTGGTTAAATAGCATGTATTGAGTTGACTTATAATTTAAAATGTCTTCTAGTACAAAGGCATTTTCTAGATTTAGAAAGAACAACTTAGAAAAAGCAAGAACCAAAACTCAAATATCATCCTAAGAACACTTATTTTCCATCCAAGAAAAGCTAGAGAGAATAGAATGAAACATTCCAGAAGAGGGAATTGGGAAAGAGAGTTTTGCTGAACTTCAAAAAATATTTTTAACTACTGAAGATTTTTTAAAAATAACTTAAAACATTTCAGATTATTTGGGGAGGGGGTGAGGTGGTAATCAAGGTTAAGTGACTTGCCCGTGGTCACATAGCTAGTATATGTCTGAAGCCAAATTTGAACTTGGGTCCTCCTGACATCAGGGATGATGCTTTATCCACTGCACCACCTAGCTGCCCCTGGATAATTTTTATTATTTTTAACTTTCATCACTCAGTAGGCTACCATCTTCTCCATAACATTTAATTTCTCTGAAATTCAGTTTTTTCACTTATGGAATGAAAGATGTGGATAAGATGATCTTTTAGGTCTAATAGATCTAAGATACTGTGATGAAATACATTTATTTTATCTTTTTTTATTGTTCAATAAATATATCTGGGCAGCTAAGTAGTGCAGTGGATAGAGCAACTATCCTGGAATCAGGAAGACCTAAGTTTAAATTCACCCAGTCAAAGCGATCCTGGGCAAATCTCTTAACCCTGTTTGCCTCAGTTTTCTCTTCTGTAAAAATAAGCTAGAGAAGGAAATCGCAAATCCCTCCAATATCTTCACCAGGAACATGCCAAATACGGTCACAAAGAGTCAGACATAGCTAAAACAACTGAAGAACAAAAATTTATCTGTGTTCTTAATGTCTTAATCTCAAATTCTTTGTACTGTATTTGGGATTTTAAAAATAAAATTCAGTGTATTTGTCCAGCACAATTTTCCAATGCTTTTTCAAGTTATATGTTAATTCAAAGAAACATAGCATAGATTCTTTATTTATTTGCAGAGATTTTATGGAAATTCTGGGGTAGGGTATTTTTTTAAGCATTTGATTGAGCTCCATAAGCTTGGATAACTATTTACTTTTTTTCCCCCTAGCAATGAATAAATATGCATTTTCCAAATTCTCCAAGTCTCAGATTCATGTGCTGGTAATATTAGAAAATGTGGTAAACAAATGCATATCACAGAAGAGTGAACAAATATGTGGATGTAACTGAAGACTTTTTTTTCCTATCCAAAATTCACATGCAGTATATGCTACTACTTAGAAGAGTTGTTAAGAAGGAGGGCTAGCTGAAAAGGAGGCATACCCAGGAATTACTTATGGTATTTTAAAAATATTTTTAAAGAAATGTTTTATTTACTTCTTTTTCTTTAATAGTATATTCATTCCTAAATATACTCCTATTTCTCTCCTACCTACACTACCTTCCCTTGTAACAAATATTAAAAAAAGAAAAAAAAAACAGCTCAGTAAAACTAACCAGAATATCATCCACATCTGACAATGTAGAGAAAATTTCATACCCATAATCCTCATCCTTCGAAATTAAAAGAGGAAGGTGCTTTCTCTTAACTCCTCTCTAGTCCATAATCACTATATTTAAAGGGCTGTTTTTTTGTGCATTTTACACTGTTGTTATTATACACATTGTTTCCCTAGTTCAACTTATCTCACTTTTCTTTAGGTCATAAAAGTCTTCATTTGTTACTCTGATTTCTTTACATTTGCTTTTTCACAAGATACAGCAATGTACCATGACATGCAAAAAAACATACATGTGTGTGTCTCTGTGTGTGTGTGTGTGTGTATCACATATATATGTATGGATGGATATGTGAACAGAAGTCTTTCTGTTTTTTACCTGCTTTAAGGTATTCTCTCAGTAATGAGAACTCTAGGTCAAAAGATATAGATATTTTAGTGATTTTTATTTCACACAACCCCAAATCACTTTCTATAATGGTTGAACCAAATCATAATTTGATGCAACAATATATTAGTGTCCCTATCTTTTCTTAGCCCTCTGTCAGTTCATGTAAATCTTTTCATGTTTTTCAGTATCCATTATATTCAGTACCAGAATATTCAATTACATATATGTGCCACAATTTCTTTATTCCCCAATTGATAAAAAGTTACTTTCTTTCCTCAAAAAATGTTGCTAAAATATTTTGCTGTAAATAGAACCTTTCCTTTTGTCAGTGATCATTCTATCCAACTTGCAGCAGAATCTCTGTGTTAATGTGGTCACTTCTGAGTCATATGAACAACAAGAAGAGGACTAGATACTTTCTCCGATTCTCACCATCTCTCAAACCTCTCCAAAATGTGAATTACATTCAAGAGATAAAGCAGTTTAAGCTGCCTCTATAATCTAAGACAGAAGGGTTAAACACACAGTCCACAGACTACATTGTAGTCCACAAAACTGCCAAGTGTGGCCCAAACCAGATTAAAATGTCATTGGGAAATATTTAACAAAATAAATGAAAATATTATAAAATATAGATATTATATTTTAAAACTAAGCTAATATGCTGCCTACAAGGATTCTTGTGTATGGATTAGTGAAGACTATTTTGATTCTAGTTGACTGCAATGGTCCAAGACACCAAAAATCCTAACAAGGTAGCAACCTGATGAAGTAACAACAGAAAAGTTTAATTCCTCATCCTACCCTCTGGTAAGGCTGCACAAATTCACCCATAAGTTTTTGGACAGAATTCAACTCTGCCTCCCCTCTCTCTGTGCTAAGGAAAGTCAAAAGTCAAAAAAATACTTTACCAGAGATGGCAGCATGTTCTACTACAATGTGCTCAGCCAGAGATATGAAAAACAAAGGCAGGTGCTAGTAGGGGAAGGTTGAAGGAGCTCTACCAGGTTTGAAGGAAAGGGAACTGGCATAACCAGTTGTGTCCCTCCAATTATGGACAATAACTGATACCAAAAAAATGTGAATTTCTCAACAAAGAAAGAAGCTGAGACAGCTCTAAGGTCCACCTCCCAGGAAACTACTATCAAAGGTGAAAGAGTCAGAAAGGGAGTAATAGGGGAAATTAAGTGACTGAAATTGCCAAGATCTCAGGACTAAGCAAACCCAGTTGATGACCTTGAACACAAACAGATAAATCAATAGGGAAGATATTAATAAAAGAGAGTATGGCCTCCAAATCATCCAAAGATATCCAAAGATATCTCTCAAGTCAAGTCAATCTCTGAATAAACACAGCAATGCAAAATAAATAACCAACCTCTTATGAGGCAGAGAAGACAACAAAATACCCAAGAGCATATGAAATCACAACAGGATACACCTGGATGGTTTGAGATATATTAGAATTGGTATATAAAATAAAACCTCAAGGTTGTCTTGATTTGCATTCCTCTTCTTTTTAATTATTTGGAGGATATCTTTACCTGTTTTCTTTCAACTATTTGTTCATATTCTTTTAGCATTTGTCTATTGAGTTTTTCAACTTCATGTAATCAAAATTATCTCATTTTTTATAGTTGTCTCTCTACAAATTTGATTAAAAATTCATCCCCTAGCCATACCCATGAAAGGTATATGATCTTCTTTCCTTTTTATTTTTCATATTATAATCTTTAATATTCAGATCACATATACACTTTAAATTTATTGTGAAATAGGGCATAACATTTTGGCTAGACAGTTTTCTTAAATTATAATTATTTGTTATAAGGAACAGTTTTAACATTTTGGGGGGAGGGAGTAGAGATGGGAAGAAAGTAATAAAGATGTTTTAAAAAAGAAAGGAGCATTAACAATACATCATAAAGGTACACAGAAGAAAACAAAAAGACATTCTGAAAGGGACACAGATATTCAGGCAATTTTACCACTACTGTATTAAAATAAATAACAAAGTGAACATATCGGATGTTCACAGTTTCATATATAATTTTCTTTTTTGTTCTTTTGTCATGCTGAAATTTTTATGCTTTTGATGATTGTTAATTTAATAATAAAAAGAGCTTCAATTTTAAAAACTCTGAGGAGTGGATTACAAGTTCAATATGTATCAATAGTGTGATAGAGCAATCAAAGAAGCCAATAAAATATGGGGCTACACAAATGTGTAGCTTCAGGGAATAAGACACTGATAAGCCCACAATTTCTTTATAAATCAATAAATATAGACCAGTCTATATTGTTATGAGCATACATAAAGTGATATGAAAATAATCTGTGTCTGACTGTGACAGTATTTGGGGGTTATCTTCTCAAAGATACTGGAGTATCTTTGCCATTTCCTTCTCCAGCTCATTTTACAGATGAGGGAACTGAAGCAAATGGTTAAGTGACTTGCCCAGGGTCACACAGCTAATAAGTGTCTAAAACTGAATTTGAGCCC
The DNA here is from genome assembly GCA_028627135.1 of Pseudochirops cupreus. NCBI lineage: Eukaryota > Metazoa > Chordata > Mammalia > Diprotodontia > Pseudocheiridae > Pseudochirops > Pseudochirops cupreus. The sequence continues at coordinate 78,718,980 of CM053584.1, forward strand.
AGTCAGATGAGTCTTCTAGTGCTCTATCTACTGCACTACTTAGTTCCCCTAGACCATGCCTTAGCAAATGCTTATTTTTGAAGTTATTCATAAGAATTACTTCTCATAGCACTTTATATCATATATACATACTTGTAACAGCCTTGTCAGCTGTCTGATCATATAACAACTGGGAACTGATTCAGAAGTCTTTAGTTGGATGAAGTAATTTTTGGAGTAGATTGAACCAAGAATTCAAATGTCTGTACAGCTGAACTGATTGAATGAGAAGCTGATTTCAGGGGTGCTCTGCCTACATAATTGAGACCCTTATCCAAAATCTTTACATATACAGCTAACAAAGCAGTGGCATGTTTGTTTCCTTTTTCCTTTTTCATTTCCTAGACTGGCTCCCTCTATCTTGTCTGGGCTGGAATATAAGAGCCTACCCATGGCCCCATGCCATTGCCAATCAGCAAAGGAATTTTGATCTGCCACATTTTTAACCTGGGCTGGTTTACTGTTCTTTGGCAACCTAGTGACCCCTTGCTTCTTAGGGTTCACTATATAAATCTCATGGTCACATAACTAGTGACCTTCAAAGCCAGGATTTGAACCACTCTCTTCTTACTGCAAGCATAGTGTTCTCTCTGTCAGTCTATTTTCCTCTCTTAAACTGTGAAGGTACAGTTTACACTTCCATATTGTGGCTTTCCCCATCACAATTTTGATATATCGTGTGTCTGCATAAGAAATTAAATGGAAATTTGTGGGAAATTAAATGGGAATTTGGGGGGAATTTTGTGGAAGCTACAGACAACAGGTGAACGTCAACAGACAACAAAGAACCTTTGACCAGATACTTAATGCAAATTTTACAGTAAAGTACTGTAAATACCTCATAAAAGAAAAAGAAGAAAATCAGACTTCTTCTCTAATAGGAAGGCAGGGCCAAGAAATCTGTGTGGATTTTTCCAAGTTGCAGGAGCATTGCATCCATAACACTGAAAATGTGGAAGAGATAACTGTACAATTAAAAAACTGATTAAATCAGACTTGTTTACAATTATGCTCTGAAAAATACTCATTTGTTAGGTCTTTTGGCCTAATTAAGTTGTATTTGTTAATCAGCATAGTACTTATTAGTGAAGCTGGAGCATATTAACTAAGGTTATGTTCTTGCTATGAATATGAGATGTAGAAAATTCAAAGAAGACATTTGTAAGGTGCAAGGTGGGATATTTTAGTACCACAGGAAAGGATGGAAGGAGAGGGTGCCCAAATCAGATTTTAGCAAAACCCTCTTCTGTAAGAGGCTAGAAGAAAGATATATTGAAAGATAAAGAGGAAAACCTTCAGAGGCAAAAGAGACTTGAAACCCTTAATATTTTATGAAGATGTCAAAGATCTTAAGGGTATAGACTGAGTTTGCACAGTTGTCTCTAGACTCTCTTTTGTATAAGATTCCTGAAGAAGTCTGGGAGATGAAAAATACTGATTACCCTAGGGAAACACAGAGTTGTTTATGAAGGGAAGAAACATTTGAACATAGGAATTTGTAGTTCACGGAGGGGAGTCTTCTCCCATCTCCCACCCAAAGGTGACTAACAACCACAGATATTAAGCTCTGGGGGGTTTTGGAGAAGAAACTTCTGATTATCTTCAGCTAAGCCTTGGCTAAAAGAACTTTTATGACACTCCGGTTGGAAAAAGTCCAGTACCCATCCCACTTGTACTCAACTTCCATCACAAACAGTGGCTGAAGGTCGGAAAAAATAGATTGTAGCTGTCCATCAAAGTACAAACCCAGTAGATCAGTCTCTCCAAAAAAGATGCTACACCTTGAGAAGAAGCCAGTGGTAAGATGGCCTGCCTGGTCTAGCCTGGCAGCAACTTCCCAACAGTCTGCCTGGTTTGTCTGGCAGCCACTGTCTAGTGACATGGTCACCATCATTACATTACTGTCTGCCCAGCAACAGAGCAATCTTCCCAACCTGGCCCAGTGGTGCTAGAACCTGATGAGGACCCAGTGTTGTCCCTGAGAGACCTGTAGATTGGCCCTACCATCAGAGGCATAGGACCCTAAATGAAACAAGCCCAACTGAGTCACCAGAGTTACGGTGCACTGCAAAGAGACAACCCAAATGAACAGTGGAGTAATTTAAAAAGCCAACCAAGATGAAGAGCTGAGCAATTCACAGTAAACTTCATAAGAAACAACAAAAGAGGAAAGTCATTAAGGCCCTAAAGTTATGAAGTTGTGAGTTGCTCTGTCCACATATGTAAAAGACATGGGCTTTACTAACATTGTTCTTTGGACTCCTACCCAGTCTTTCCCCTACCTGGACTCTGGTATATTCCTATAGAAGCGTGCCCCTTGTAATGGGGAGCAGGGGAAGGAGTGATTTTTAAATCCTATTCTATGCCATTTAGTCAAAGCTTTGGCTAAAGATCTAATTAAATTGACTGATGGACTGACTTTTAAGGGGGAGGCTACTGGTGAGGCCCGATGAGGTACTTTTGGAGAAGAGTTACTCACATAATTACCCCTAGAACCTTGGCAGTAGTAATAGTCACTCTTCTTGAAACCGAGTCAGTGGGAGTGAGCTAGACCCTGAGAGAGTGTTACACATTATTTACAGTTAAGTACCAATAATTAGATTTTAACTTTCTGTGACACCATGCACGAGCAGCTTCCCAAAAGAATGCTACTGTGAACAGCTTTTAAGGTTCGGATTACACAGTATAGTGAACACTCCATTTATTCCATTACAAATCAAGGCAAACATTCACAACAAATCACAATAGCTCACTGCACTTCTGTAAAAGAGGGAAAGAACACTTATACTACTTACCTCATAGAGCTGTTAGGGGAAAAGTAAGCTTTAAAACACTAAAGTGATATAGAATGTGAATTATTGTCATTACCATTGCTACTTGAGCCCATTTTGCTATTTATTAAGTGGAAAATAACTTTTTTTTCTTTGAAATTCAGTGTAATCTAATTGGTACAGTTGATAGACCACTAAATTAGAAGTCAGAAAGGCCTGAATTTGAGCGCTGCCTCAGACATTTACTGGTGGTGTGACTCTGGACAAATTGTTTAGCACTTCTTAGCCTCCATTTACTCTTCCCTGAAACAGAGATACACCTTTTTGTTGTTGTTATGAGACTCAAGTGAAATAACATATAGAAAACAGTGTCAATTGTTAAGTTACATAAGTGTTGACTATTAATATTTAATTAATACTAATTAATACCAATTAATATTAATAATTAATATTATAGAATATTGGATGTAAGCTGAGAGGGACCATTGCTTATTTTGCCTCTGCATCCCCCAGATTGGGGAAGAGCCTATACAAAAGCCCAGAGATGGGAGATGGGATATCTCATGTAAGGAGCAGCAAGGTCAGTTAGAAGGCCTGTATGTACCAGGAGGGGAACAGTGATATGATAGGTGAGTAAGGCATGTTGAAACTTCGTGTGAAGTGATTTAAATAAGTCTGTGTTTGACCAAAGCAGTGGGGAACCACTGGATCTTAATCAGCAATTCAGACCAGTGTTTTTAGAATGTTACTTTGCAGCTATACAGAGAATGAATTTGAGAGAGTAGAGGCTTGAAGTAGGGAGACTGGTGAGTCCAGGCAAGAGGTAAGAATGACCATGTAAGTGACAGTGGCTTTCATCTGCCTATGTTTGTTGCAAATCATCTATTCTCCAGGTTTAATTGAATTGGTTTAGTTTTTTTAATCATGTCATTATTTGCCACATACATATTTTTCCCTCTTAGTGTTATCTGTTTTTGACTGTAAGCCACTAGGGGCCTGCAATAGTATCTAGAAGTTAGTTTAAATGCTTCTCTATTCCTATAGCTCTTGAAGGTGAAGAACTGTGTCAAATCTTTGCATTTCTCATACTGACCATGGTGTGGTGTCCTTAGCAGGTACTCAAAAAATAATGATTCAATTAAAAAAATATCATGAAGACACACATTCACTAAACAGCCTGTTTTGTGATGAATCAAAATACTTTAGAATTAGAAAGGACCTCCAACTCACTTTGTCCAATTCCTTCCTTTGAACCTGGGGCAACTGCGGGTGGACCAGAGCGGCTGAGTAAATTCTGAGGTAGAGCTGGGGTAGAGCTGGCCCTAGAGCCTGCGTCTCCCAATTTCTACTCCAGCATTCTTTCCATTGCACCACACTGCCATTCTCTGCTTAAGAATATTTTAATGAGCTACTTTATAAAATAATTAGTTTTGCTTTCAATTATTTTAATTGCTTTTAATAATGTTTACTTTGGTTGGCCCCTTTGACCAAAAGCAAAAATCACTACAAAATGGGCTGATATTAAATTTTCGCTAGAACGAGGAAAGCAAACCCAGCAGCCCTCCCACCTTTTTTTCTCCAAACCATCTCTTTGTTACCTTTCTTAGCCAAAGCAGTTGTATGAAAACTTGAATCATATAGCTCCACTGATTCTCCTGCAATGATTGTATTTTCTCTACCCAAAATTGGGACACATGGTCCAACAAAGGAGATTTCTTTTTCAAAGGCTCATTCAAAATCTATTTTCTCTTTTTTGAATCTGGCACTGCCCCTGGAAAATCCAGGACGTATGGTTGTCATACTCATAATCCTTTCTTTTATCCACAAAATTTCGAGAGAACACAGCCATCCTTTCTTTTCTTTTTAAGAAAAATTCTTTTTAAAACACGAGTGTTTATTATCCGAACGGGAGTTCGTCAAAGGTGGCCTTAGATATTCTAATATTCTTGTTAAGTCGTAAGAACCCTCAGATGTATTTTTCCATTGACACTGTTTAGTATTCTAGGTGGGGGTTGGGTTTAACAGCTTAAGAAGCTTAGTTCATGCTTTGGGAGCCTGCTGACAGGCTATCAAACTCAAATATCAAAAGCAACCAAGAGCAGAGAGGAGTCAGGATGATGCAATTCTGGTTAATGTCCCATATATAAATTAGTCAAGAAAATGGAGACGATTTTAGTTAAATGGGTCAATTTGCTGTCAAGTTTTTTTGGTGGAACTTTACTACAAATAAACTTTAATTGGGTTCTTGCTGTATTCAGTCAAAAGGAATTGAAGTATCTCAGAAGTCAAGAATATCATTGACTTCTATCTTCAGAAGAAATAACTAAAGAGTAACCTTTTAAAGACAGCTCATGAATACAAATGGGATTTAATGGAGGTTGATTATTGCCTCAATCCACGTATGCAACTGCCATTAATATTAATGGATGTGAGACATGCGCATTTAGGAGAGATGAAGTAGACTCCTTTTGTGTCTTATTTTGCTGTCTAAAACTGTGCAATGTGGTGCTTACCAGGACACCAAAAAACAATGCCTGTGACTAGTAGAGAAAAACCTTAAATAGTAGCCTTTTTTTTCTCCACGCCCTCCTTTCAGAATATACCATTTCCTGGAGAAGAAAAGGATTAAATATGAATGAAGCACTGTGGATTTGTTGGGTTTGTAATAATTTAGCCTCACATAACATGCACACATCCTGCATAAATGATTAATGAGATGGAAATGAATATGGAGCAGGCCAGTTTCTTCCCTCTAAGGGTTAAGTTCCATTTCTGCAAATTGGTTTGTGCCCTATTTCTATTCTTCTGTCTCTGCGCATCTAGACATTTTCTTGGCAATTGGGGTTCTTTTGTGGTTTCCTGAGCTCTTCAGAGATTTGCTAGTAATTGACCTGTTTGGATTGCACATGACTGGCATCTGTTAATAGATAAGAGAGTCCTGCATTCTGCAGTAAAGCCCTGGTCACGTTATTAACTTGTGGCCAAACCAGAAGAAGGACCCAGGGGACATCATTTTCCCTGAGACAACTTCATTTTGCTCTTACCGTAATCTCCATTATAAACAAAGCACTTGGTGCTGGAAGAGTTTTGGAACATAAGGCTTGTCAGACCTACTCACGCAGCAATTAGTCCTCTAATCCTGATTCTTCAATCACTTACTCACTCATTCACCCTTTCCTGCACCCACTCTCTACTTCCATCCCCCACCTAACCCCTATTATGCCAAGGGGGCAAGGGTCACTGTGAGAGGGACAATTTAACTTCTCCTGCTTACTAAACTGCTAAAGACACTCTCTAGTACCACCACCATGGCATCTTATTTCTCTAAAAAACAAGGTAAATCATTTAGAGCTAGAAGGGGCCACGGAGATCACATATTGTTTAACCCCTCGTTTCACCAATGAGGAAATCGAAAGCTGAGAATACACAGCGTTCTACAGGTATCTAGTGGCACAGATGGAATTTGAACCTGGGCCCTTAGATATCGAATAAAGCAGGTCTTTCTCCGGACCACCTTGGCCCCAGGTAAATTAAGCAGGATCTTCCTACTCCCTTCATAATGCTCGTATCTTAAAATCACAGATTTAGAGATGGAATCGAGGACTTTTAGAGGCCATTAAGTCTGAATGCTTTATTTTTCCTGATAAGGAAACTGAGGCCCACAAAGAAGAACCTACTTGTTCAGGGTCATAGAGTAAATTAAAGAGATGAAATTAGAATACAGGTCTTCCAATTCAAAAGTATTTCCATCATATTCTATTGCCTAGTTTGATACATGTTCATTTGCTTTCATGTTTGTCACATTTAAAAATGTCAGCTTGGATATATGTGGAAATTCTGAACTAAATTTTGCATCTAGGAGCCAGAGGCTAAAGTAAATACAGGCAACTCACTGGCAATAACCGATGAGAAATACTGCTGATCTTGGCATGGAAGAATGACAATCCAAATATCACAGTACGGAGCTGGCGATAATCTAGAGGCTAATTAATTGCACACGAGATGAGGGGGGAAAATGCTTTTTTTTTTAATAGAGCTAAAATAAAGTCAGCACAAGTCCCCACAGGCCAATAAGCATTTTTAGACAGGCTGACTAAAATTTGACCTAAGCAAGAGAGAACTCTGCCTTAGAAAAAGGACAAATGGTAGAACATTGTCAGTATAGTAACCAAGCAATAAGTGGGTATAAAAGTCTCTTGTTTAATTTAAAACTGAGAAGCCAAAAGGATAACAATGAAAAAGAAAGGAATTACAGTAAGAATATGTTAGACTATTTGTAATAGATTTCATGCCTTGGATCTCAGCTCTCGTTCAATTAACCAAAGATTTACTAAATAGGTACAGGTAGGGGTGGAGCCAAGATGGCGGCGTAGCAGCAGCAACACATCGCAGCTCTCACATAGCCACCCCAAAATACCCATAAAACAGGACTCTAAACCAATCCTAGAACTCCAAAACGCACACAAAGATACTTCCCACTAAAGTCAGCTCGGCTATGAGGAACCATATCAGCACTGCGAACCAAAACCAGCCTGGCCTGAAGCCGAGGCTGTGCCCTGGGGGCGGCGGGACAGGAGGAGCCGAGGAGCCTCTCAGGTGAGCGGATAAGTGGCAGCTGCCAGTGGGAATTGTGAAAGGGGGAGATAAGCAGTCTGGCCAGAAGGCCTCCAGAGCAGAAAAGCGAAAGGCAGAGGTTTTGCACCCGCCTCGGCGTTGCAGCTTCCCGCCCCGGCCTGTAGGCAGCAGGGGGACTGAGCGATTGTTTTCAGGCCAGTGCTCTCACGTTGAGCGGCCTGGATCCGGATCGCCATCTTGGGCCTCGGTCTTGGAGTCTTTATTATCCAGTCTGCCGGAAGTATATAGGAAGAGTTCCCAGCCTCTCCCTAAGAGCTACGGCAGCCGGGAGGACCCCAGCAATTTGGGACAGAGCTTTCCCTCCTGGAAGCAGAGCCCCACAGAGAC
>CM053584.1:78734718-78752653 GCA_028627135.1 Pseudochirops cupreus
GTGTTGGCCTAAGCAGCCTATGACTCATCATCATGGGGATTCTTTTTTTTTTTTTTTGGAAGGGGGAAGTCAGGGCAATTAGGGTTAAGTGACTTGCCCAAGGTCACATGGCTAGTAAGTGTGTCAAGTGTCTGAGGCAGGATTTGAACTCAAGTTCTCCTGACTCCAAGGTTGGTGCTCTATTCATTGTGCCACCTAGCTGCCCTAATCATGGGGATTCTTAGCTAAACCATAGAGCAAGGAGTTGCCATGCCCTTTTTAGTAGCAATGGTAATGATGAGCTGATTATAAATCTCTGAGCAAGGGGTAGAAAGGGCTGGAGGAAAAGATGCGCAGGAAGCAAGAGAACAAGGGGCAAGTTCTTGATCCTGCCTGATACTTGAGATAGTGACCCATCGAGCCCTGGGGTTAAGCTAGTTATTGAGGGGTGAGGTATGTTTGAGGCATTAAGCTTCCAATATTCAGATAAGTTCTGGCCCAGGGATCACTTCAATGTAGAAATTATTTACTCAAAAAAGGGGAAGCTCAGAAAGTCTCTGGTCCTAGCAAAGGAAGGAGAACAAAGGATGAGTCTCTGTCCCTGGCCTGATGCTCATAGCAGTAGTTAGTGGAGTATATCTAGAAGAGGAGTGATCAAAAAAGACTCACCTTTTTTTTCATCAAAATATACCCTATCAAACTAGTCTGGCTGAGATAGTAAAACAGTAGATTAGGGACACCCTGTATATATATAGATTATCCAGATTGAGGTATAGCTTTTCATGATGTCATGTGTATGAAATGATGGCCAGATCCAAAATATAATCGTGAATGCTTCAATATTATCTTGAAAAGAGAACATTCCTGTGTTCAAAGAGCGCACTTGGATAATGGCACCAGATCCCTAATATCCTTCTGTTTCCCCAACATATGGAGAAAGGGAATAGATCAATCACTGGACCCTGCTGAGACTCTCAGAATGGGAACTATGAAGTATTTAAACTCACAAAAGTGGCTTACTTAAACAGAAAACCAAATGAGGAAGCAAAACTCCTGCTGCCTACTTTAGCAGGGGCACATTGCCCTGGCATGGTCTAGGCCAGTGGTCTCAAACTCTTTTATTCATTCATCTCTATCCATTTGAAAAAAACAAACAAACAAACCTCTCTCTCTCTTCACATAAATTCTCAGCATTTCTATATATTACTAACAAAGCCCAACAACAGGAGATAGACAGAGAAATTTCATTTAAAGTTACTGTTGATAACTATAGATACTGTAATATAAAATATTTGGGAGTCTACCTGCTACAACAAATCCAGAAACTATATGAACGCAATTACAAAACATTTTTTCACACAAATAAAGTCAGATCTAAATAATTGGAAAAACATCAGTTGCTCATAGGTAGGCTGAGCTAATATAATAATAATGACAATTCTACCTAAATTAATTTACTTACTTAGTGCCATAGCAATGAAAGCACCAAAAAATTATTTTATAGCAATAGAAAAAATAATAACAAAATTCATCTAGAAGAACAAAGGGCCCAGAATAACAAGGGGATTAATGAAAAGAAATACTAGAGAAGGTAGGCTTGCTATACCAGATCTTAAGTTGTATTATAAAGCTATAATCATCAAAACTACTTGGTACTGGCTAAGAAATAGAGTGGTAAATCAGTGGAATACGTTAGGTACTATAGTCAATAATTATAGTAATCTACTGTTTGATAAACCCAAAGACTCCATCTTCTGGGATAAGAACTCATTATTTGACAAAAACTTCTGGGAAAACTGGAAAATAGTATAGCAGAACATGGGCACAGACCAATATCTTACACCAGATGCCAACATAAAGTCCAAATGGGTACACAATTTATACATAAAGATTGATACTAAAAGCAAACTGGGAGAGCAAGAAATATTGGAGATAGTATTGACAAAGATTTGGGAACTGATTGGATATGTGGGTTAGATGAAGAGAAAAGAATCAAAGATGTCACTAAAATTGTGAATCTCAGTGAATAGGATGGAAAAACTAATAAGGAATTTTGCAAGAGGAGTGGAGAGGGAGGAAGATAATATAGTGATATCTGTGATGAAAATCATATTCTGTCCATGTCTACTCATTCTGTTGAATTTACCATCCCATCCAAAAAAAGGGGTGGGGGGGGGAGGTTGAGGGAATGGGGAGGCTTTTACCTATGGGTCACTATCCCAAAGTCACCTATAAGGTGATGGGGGGAAGGAGTGGAAGGATGGTATGCTTGGTGGTAGGGAGTGCAGAATTTTCCCAACTGAACCCATGCTATTATTGCAGCAGGTCCCAGTGCAGCAGCAAGGTACCCAGAGAGGTCAGCTAGAAAGGAGTTTGGTAGTTTGCCCAGTGGAAAGACAAAGAAAAATAAAGAGTTGGGGGATGAAGGTAGCTGTGATTATATTGTAAACAAGACCTATGTTTGGCTATTTTGGAGAGGGTGAAAGACAATCCATCTTGCCACTCTAATTAGTTGATCACTCATTCCTTGTTTTCAGACTATAGCCCCTTACAGGTAGCATGACTCCCACTCTGGAGACTGCTGGTCAACCACATTGTTCAGAGGCAAACCTTCTCAAGGGGAAACCCAACCCTTCATTCAGAAGCCTCAATACCAGTGTTGCTTCAATTGCCACTATTGTGGGGCAGGCAGTGGGGTAGAGATTTAGGCATATCATCCATAATCTTGTTCCATTTTCTTCCTAGCTGCTTCAGAAATCTCCCATGATCAAAGAATACCCTCTCCTAATCAGTAAACTCCCTAGTCCTTAAAGTATTGTGTATACATGCATGTATGTGGTGAGGTGGGTAAAAAGAGAAGGGAAATATAATAATATATAATATTATATATATATATATATGTTTATATATAAAATTAAAAATATAATAATAAGGATGTCTGTCCCTGCCCAGGCCCAAGTCATTTAACTCCAAAGCTGAAAATGTCCTACAGAATGACTGTCTTGGCCAGTCACACATACTCTTTCATTCATTCTGACTTTTTTTGGGGGGGGATTCTGGAACTTGAATTTGTACATTCTGCCCCCTTACCGGAACAAAGATGACAAACACCTTGGAAGAAATTCATAAAAGTTCTTTTTCTATTAAATTATTTTTTAAAACTATTCATTTAACTCAGTCCTTAGTTTATCTGAACTAGTCCTCTCAAACTTTTAAATTATGGTTTTCCAATACAGAAAATACATTAAATACACACATATGCACATACAAATACCAAATGCATTTCCAGACAATGCATTCATTTCAGTTCTTGTAAATAAATGGAAAATCTGCAGAGGCAGATACAACCACGGTGCAGGCTCAGAAATCTCATGAGACCAAGCCCCCTCTGAAGATCTCAAAGACTGAACTTTAGAAAAGTAAAAATACTTAAAAGTCTGAATTTGTCATGATCTTACATGATCTCATTTGGCACTAGAAGGGGCAGGCGTGCAGTTATATTAGAAAATATAAGTGTTATATTGAGGAAAATATAGACGTTACATATATGAGTAAGATGTGATATATTAGAGAGAATTCAACCAGACAGTCAAAATAGAGATTAAGAAATAGCTCTGTTTCTAAGGCTCTTTACAGTGTTTAACCAGTTATTCCCACAGAAGTAAGGAAAAGGTAGTATTGTCCAGGCATGGAGATAGGAAAAAAAATGAAATAAAAGGTTAAGCTAACTATTCAAAGTTATAGGTCGCAAAACATGAGATAGGACCAGAAATTTGACCCAGGTCTGCAAGCTCTCAGGCCGGCATCCAATTCATTCCATCAACTCAATCATCAGAAGCCATATGGGTTCATTGTTTCCTATACTATTACAATTTAAAAGAACACAGCATCTGAATCTCTCCTTGCAAACTTTTTATCCCAGATTACATAAGTACATAAAATGTTCCCATGAATAGAATATGAAAAGAGACATTTTAATTTCTTACAACATTGGTTTTGAAAAGGTTAATATATATGCATGTATATGAATTAATTAGATCACATTTAATAAGCACTTGTTATATTCTAAATACTGCGTTTAGCACTTGAAAGTTGGATAGGCATAGGTTATTATTCTTCTTTACAACTTGACTAATGTTTAATGTGAAGGTATTTGTAGAACCTATATCATATTACATGTTGCCATTGTGGGTGAGGGGGAAGGATAGGGAGAAGAGAAAATTTGGAACTCAGGGGATTATGGAACTGAATGTTGTAAACTAAAAGTAAATGTATAAATTACTTTTAAAAAGAAATTTGAACATGAAAGTGAGTTTTTGCTCTCAAGGAGCTCACACTTTATACATATATAAATATACATAATGTGCATGTATGCATGTGTGGTGGACTCCATCAGTAATTTCATTAGTATAGGGAATTTCCATTGATGACATGTGAGCTAATGCAGACTGGAATTATGCCTCAATTTGTAGTCATAGTTTTCTGGTGAAGTGAGACTGTAAGTGGCTTGCTAGTATGTGTCAGAAGTTGGAATTGAACCCAGGTAGCTAGCTACCCCCATACCATGTCCCTCACCATGCTCTATCATAAAGAGTAATAATCAACTATAATATAAACAAATATAGTATCCATATGTAGACTATATATGTATTTTATTTGATGCCATAATAATTTTAGAGCAACTTCATTTGCATTGAGTTATATATCATCAATATTTTATTAAACTTGCACAAATGTGTATAATGTAATGTACTCCAGTATTCCCATTAGTATTCTCTACAGTGATACAGATTGAAATCCATTATGCCAGCTCCTTCAATACAACTCTCTTCCATGTATTTCTAACATGATAGAAGCCTTCTTCAGTTTCTTTCAAGGTTCTATGGATTCCAATGGGGCATATGGGTGTAATGGCAGGCAAAGAAGTACTTAGGACCTTGTTTCATCTGTTTAATTATATAGCACCTTGTTTCAGTTCAAGTTTCTTTTGAGCCTTGCCCACGATTATATCAAGTCTTTGTTAAGAAACAGAACTTGTGAACCCCACAGTGGGAGGAACTTGCTAATAAAACAGGAAGGGGTGGAACAGTGAGGAGTTAATTACCATAAATAAGGAGAAGCCCAATCTGGGAAAGAGCAGAACTGAGAAGAGAATTCTTGTGGTGGCAGAGTGAAGAAGGAGAAAACTTGTGATATCCTGACACTCTGTTCGTCTGTTCTGTCTGTGTTGATTTTTGTTTGTAATAATTTGTACAGAAGCCCTGGGACTTTACTAGAAGCCCTAAAAGAGGATTTTTCTGGTTGTCTGTTTATAGAAGTCCTAAAGAAGGGTTTTGGAGGTCCTGTGATCATACTGTTTATTTCTGTTGAGTTCTCAAACGTTGTTTGTGGGTCTCTGTTGATTTCACAAGCAGATAGTGAATTGATGATGGGGCCGGCAATGTGCATGAGTGTTGTTTTGGCTCTGTTAAGCTTTGTCTTCCTAGAAACAGAAACTGTGAAGGACTTAAGGTGGACTGGACACTGTGAGTTTCAATATGGAACTGGACGAGGAGCTGGACAAGGAGCTGGAAGAGGAGCCAAAAGCTGCCTACCTGTGAATCCAGGTGACAATTGGGTAGATTCAGTCAGGAGCTGGACCCATGGAAGAGGAACCATAGAATTTGGGAGCCAGCTTCTAGTCGATATGAAAAATCTCTCCTTGGGTACTTAGTGCTGACTGAGAAGATCATGATTTACTGTGGCCTAGGGGTAGGAGAACTTTGTACTCTGTACCTTGTGCTTCTTAAGGATGATTGAGTTAAGGATGATTGGAAACTAATCTCCAATCAAGAAGAAAGAAGACTTTTTGACTGAGAGATTACGACAATGTGACCTAGGGGTGGAGAACTATGACCTTTGCACTTTGTGCCTCTTAAGGAGGCTTGCTTCTTAAGAATGATTGAGTTAAGGAATTACTGAATGATATCTTTTGCTTAAAACTATGTGATCACTTTGGTGAAAATTATGTGGCTACTTTAGTGATAAGTTGTTATGTTGTAACATTGTGAATGCTGTACTTTGGTTTCTGTGAATGTTTTGCTTTAATTTACTGCTGAATAGAGAGTTCACTATACTATGTGATAAGAACCTCAGAGGTATCCTCTGGAAAGCTGCTCATGCTTGGCTGTATAATGGGGTATCCATAAGTTGTCTGCTTTTACTGTAATACAGAATATAAAAGACTAAATAATCATTTATTTCAAATTCAAGAAATCAGACTATCACTTAGGCAAATGTAATCGTATCACTTATGAATTAATGATGTTTAATGGTAAGTAATAGAGAAGAAATAAAGATATATTACTCCCAATATGATTTTTGTCATTTCACTTTTTTGGAGAGATGTTTTGTTAATCCTAAAATGTATTCATGTTTTTCCAACCTTAAGAAGCTAATAGTACATTTTCGGTAGTTAGGCGGCACAGTGGATAGAGCACTCAGCTTGAAATCAGGCAGAGTCTTCATGAGTTCAAATCTGGTCTCAGACACTTACTAGGTGTATGATTCTGGGCAAGTAGTTTTAGTTTGAATAGCAAACCATTCTAGTATCTTTGCCAAAATCTGAAATGGGATCATGAAGAACTTGAAATGATTGAACAACAGCAACAAAATATTACATTTTAGAGGAATAAGCAACAACCCTTGTAACCAGCAAGTTCTGCTGAAGGTCTTTGTTTGTTTATGAGGATTAGACTTTTTGGGAACAATAGTTTTTCAGTTCTTGGCACTTTTTTCAGCCTCATTTTACTTTACATTTTCATATTACTTATGCTGTTTTGGTAAGTGCTTGAACGATCCTTAAAAGACTAGACTTTACCACACCAAAAGTCACTATAATATTAACGACTTATGTTGACATATGCTCCTTAAAAGTTATAACTTTTATCTAAGACAATTCCAAAAGACTCATGATGGAAAATGCTACCCACATCAAGAGAAAGAACTATGGAGTCTGAATGCAGATTGAAGCTGACTATTTTTCCTCTTTTTTGTTTTTGTTTTTTCTTTCTCAAGGTTTTTCCCTTTGGTTCTAATTCTTCATCGCAACATGACTAGTGTGGAAATATGTTTAATATGACTGTAGGTGTATGATCAGATTGCATGCTGTCTTGGGGAGGAGTGAGGGGAGGAGAGGGAGAGAATTTGATATTCAGAATCTTATAAAAGTACATAGTGAAAACTAAAAATAAATAAATATTTTTAAAAGTTACAACTTTGTGCCTTTCTTTAGAGCAATATCCACTCCTGAAAATCTATGCAAGAACCATGCTTCTTTGTTGCCATGTTATTAGCTTAGTTCATGTGGGTATAATCTGCAAAGAACCTTTTGATATTACTCTTAGATTTCAGTCTTTTTACAGGTTCCATGAAGAGACAAAATATTTCATTATACTCAGCAAATCTTGTGGCATTTATGTGATGTCATCCTTAACGTTGCTTTGTGAAGTGAAATCTGTTTGTTCCTGTAGTATTTCTGTAAAGTTTAATCTGTTTTATTACGTAAACTGAGAATATCTGTCAATCCTTTTCCTTCTATTTCACAAGAAAGGGTTTAGCTCTTCTTGTGTTGTCTTGGGGTAATGAGTCCTGTGTTGCATTAACATTGTACAAGTTTTTGTTTAAGCAACTTCTAGACCTCTTTTTGTCCATTTTACCATGCCAAAAATATACATTGATTGGTATTTCATAGGTGTGCAATGCTATAAATATGTTCTTCGCATTAGACTTTTATTTCAGTATGCAGCCTCTGAACATACACACTCTCAGCTCTTTCCTTGATATCTTCATAATCAATTAATCTTTCCAATGTGTTTGTAACTATAACCTTTATCTTAGGTGGGAAAGCCAGACTGATTGAAGCATTGAGACATCCTGAAGGAAAAATATGAAACAGAATATTCCAGGCAAGTCAGCTTGATCATCATATCTTGTCAGACCCTGATGGGGACTAACTAATCCCTAAACCCAAGAGCAGTGGGAATAGCAGTGCCTTCTAAACCACAAGATCTGCTTCCATCCCAGCCTCTACAGCCATGACTGAAAAGGAAAATCACTACGGAGAGGGGCTTATTTTTCTTATTACTACCATAAACAATATAAACAATAGCTGACCAACATGCACCAGCAAGCAAATTGGGTAGCAACACCAACCCCACTCCTAGACTACCCTCTTTACCTTTCACTCAGCCATTATAGTCATCATTCAGGGAAGCAACTCCTACAGAGAAGGAGCCAGTCATCCCTACCAACTATTATCAACTGCCACACACAAGGAAAGCAAGTCAATCTAACTGAAGTAGCAAAATAACCTGAGGGATAAGAGAGAGACAATACGTACCAGGTAAATCAAATCACCACCACAAATTTAACTACTATCTCATTTCAGACTCTGATGGGGACAGCTCAAGATCCTAAACACAAGAACCTTGGGAATTCCCCCTCCTCCTCATACCACAAGACCTGCTTCTACCCCAACACCTACAGTCCCAGGAGACCCACTACCATAAACAACCACAGATCAACTGCCACCAACAGGCAAAAGTATATAGCACCCCCAAAAGGGGCATAAACCTTCAGATCATCATTCCTGTTTCTAGCTCAACCCTCATGATGCTATCAAGTGGTTCAACAGCAGAAAGTGATAGGATTTTTACCAGCAGACACAATACTAAAGGAGCCATTACCTCCTCTTTTTCCATTGCTCCCTAAGAACCATGACACTTTTCTAGCTGAATTGCTCTTTAAATCCTCCGTATGTGTCTCTCCCATTAGAATGTGAGCTCTTTGAGGTGAAAGACTGTCTTATTTTGTTACTTGTATCTTCAGAACTTAGACCACAGTAACCACTTAATAAACATTTTAATCATTCATTTAGCTTGAATTCTATATTCAAGTGCAAAGGCACTCTATTCTTCCTTGATGTACATTAACAAGTATACATGTTTCAAGTCCAGATGGAATTTCAATATCATTGGGTAAAGTTACCCAAAACTGATGTGGCTGTTTAATGTATTCAGTGGAACCATATAGTTTGATGTCATCATTTAGACACTTCAAATAATTAATACAATGATTCCCTCTTTGACTTGAAAGTCATACTTAGTTCTGCTCAAGAGTAGTGATAATGGATTTAAGGTTGACAGAATGATAGTGAGATAATACTGTCTGCCTTCATGAAATAGGCTCCATTTTATATCAGTGGTTCTTGACACAGATTATGTTGGTCTTGTGTTTTAAACAAGGAATAGTTTTCCATGTAGACATCGAATACTTTTGGCATTCTCATTCCTTTTGGCTCTATTTTATATATTTGAAATATGTTAATAAGTATTTACTAAGAATCTACTCTTAATATGTCCATCATGTTCTGCTGTTCTAAGTCCAAAATTTTAAATCATTACTCATAAGAACTTAACATTTAATTGGAAAAATACGAACATATGCAAGTCTATATAGAATTAATATATATTTCATTAACAATTTGGGGAATCAAAAAAGTCTTCATGCAGAAAACAGTACTTGATCTGCACGTAGAAAGGAAGAGAGAGACACCAGGATAAAGAAAGAGTACATTCCAGGCACATGAGATGGCTAGGGCAAAGTTATGGAGATAGGAGAGGGAGTATTCTATATGAGGAGCAGAGAAAAGGCTAGTACGATTAGATCATAAAGTACACAAGGTGGAGCAGTGTCCAATAAGGCTGGAAAGATCAATTGAGTCCAGGCTGTGAAGGGCTTTAAAAACTAAACAAAGGAGTTCATATTTTATCCTCAAGGCAATAGCAACCCATTGGAGTTGAATGAATTGGAGACACATAGAATCTGTGATTAAGGAAAGTGACTTTGGCAATAGTATATAAATTGGATTGATAAGTCAGAGTGACCCAATAGAAGATTGAAGCAAAAATCTAGGCAAGATGTGATGATAACCTAAAATAAGTTAGTAATTATATGAGTAGAGATATATTGAGTTCTTGGGGAGATAGAGATGACAGAACTAGGCAACTGATTAGATTATGTGGGGTGAGGAACAATGAGGAGCAAATGATAATTCTAAGGTTATTAACCTTGAAGACTGGAAGGATGTAGTTCCCTTCAACAGATATAGGAAAATTCAGAACTGAGGAGAATGTGAGATGAAAGATAATAAGTTCAATTTTGGACATGTCAAGTTTGAGATGTTTCTGGGACATCCAGTTTGAGATATCCAATAAGCATTTGGTAATTTGGGACTTGAACTAGATAGATGATAGAGATAAATTACACAGATATAGGTAAGGGGTGGGTTTAGGCATACGCATAGGCATAGGTATAGGTGTATATATAAGGACTATGTTCAATTAATTATACCTTTGCACTCAAAGGTAATTACATTTTTGTTAGGTAAGAATCCTTCTTGACTGAGTAAATCAATCATAAATAAATATTTGAAGAAGGCCTGTATACCTCGGTGAACCAATCAAATGCATTGCATAAAGGACTTGTCATAAAATTAAGAGCTATCTGAGGAAATGGAGGCAGAGTCAAAAGGTATGACAGCAGAGAGGAAAGAGTGGGTACATCCAGAGCTAAGGTGGAAAAAACCAATATCTCACTGGCGACCAGCAAAAGAAGAAAGCAAAGCTTTCATAGTTGTGTCAGAGAAAAGATAATCGAGGAGTGCCATTTGACTGTTAGTGGCTAATGTCAACAATTGTGCCTATCTATTCAAGGTCTGAGAATAGTTACAAGAAAAGTCTGTTCTTTCCCCAACTTCCCCTCTCAGTGTCTATCAATAAACACTGTAATATAATCTGCTGCTTCACTACCCAAATGTTTCCAGTAATTTGAAATTTTTCCTGAACTACGAAGAAACCAAGGGTTAACTAGAGATAGTTATGCATGTATATTAAGGCAGGCCCAAACCCCTGCCCAAGTATTATGAATTTTCCAGACTGGAGAATCAGAGAAATTATGATTATATTCTTAACATTTTGTCTAAAATAAACATTCACCATAGCAGTGGAGGAGGGAACCACATGGATCTGAAAGGTCATCATGTTGTTTCTATGTTTTAAATGACCTCATTATTGTAACAAAGCGTCAAAAATGTGTGTGCGTATACACACATTTCTCACACTTTATGCACATACATGTAGATATGTGTACATATGTATATATGCATATATCATATGTATAATTTATGTTTGTATGTGTATATGAACTACCTGCATAGAGATGATAATAAAAATAAAGGGAGCTAATGATTTCACCCAAAGAGAAAGGTCAGAAAGAGAAGTGGGCCTCAAAACGAACTTTGGGCCAACTCACAATTTGGAGGCTTTATACAAATGGTAAATGAGTGAAGGAGACTGAGAAGTAGTTAGGTAAGAGGAAAAATGGGAAAGGGTAATATCACAAAAACCCAGAGAGAGTATCGTGGAGGAGAGGGTGGTCAACAGGAATGAACACAGCAGAGAGGACTAGAAGGTGAGGCCTGAGAAAAGACCATCTGATTTGGTGACTGAGAAAAACCATTGTTAGCTTCAGAGAGAACCTTTTCAGCGGAGTGATATTGTTAGAAGCCGGATTGAAAAGGGCTGAGGAGTGAGTGAGAGCAAAAGAAGTGGAGACAGCTAGTGTAGACAGCTTTTTCAAAGAGTGGAGCTAAGAAAAGGAGGGCTCAGAAGTGAGTGAAAGACTTTTGGTGAAAAGTTACAGCAATTTTGGGGAGCTTTTTCAACAATCACTGAATCACTAATGAATTGTTCTTCACAGTCCTGAGAATTTTTGGCACATTTTTTTTTCCTCCTCATTCCTAGTATTTTTTTCCTAAGTGTTTTTTTCTTGATTTGGGGGAAAATACAAGTCGTGAAAACTTTACATAGAGTATCTAAACACTAGTTATATGTTTCTATACTTCATGTAAAGTTTTTACAACTTGGATTTGCCTATCTATATTTGGTGGAGTCGCTTGTGTTCTCATCTTCTGAAGATACATACATACATACATACATACATACATATATATATATATGTGGGAAGTGTCTGTGTGTGTGTGTGTGTATATATATGTATGTGTATATACATATGTATATGTTCATATATATGTATGTGTGTGTATATATACATATATACACATACATATATATATACAGGTATGCATATGTGAACCAACATATATATACAGTCTCTTAAGAAAGGTGGAACAAGGCTTAGAGTGCTGGACCTGAATTTAGGAAGATATGCGTTCAAATCTGCCCTCAGACACTTACTAATTGTATAATCTAAACATGTAACCCTTGTTTGTTTCAGTTTCCTCATCAGTAAAGTAGGGATAATAACAACAACTATCTCCCAGGGGAATCAAATTTGATAATAATTGTAAAGTATTCAGCATAATGCCTGGCTGACTAATTGATTGATTATATCCTGAGGGGCAGTAGAAGAAGCGTTTTTCAGTGATTCACCCACTATTGTAAAGTATTTGAACCAATGATCATGCATATTATCTAGATTTGCTGCTTTCCCATTTTACAGAGAAACTAAGTTTCTGTTATCTCCCTTAACAAAACTTTTCTATCACTGATTAGATTAATCGTCTATAAGTTTTCTGTTTCTTGTTTGATCCAATTTGCAAATGTGTTCTGTTGAATTTCTTGTGACTATATAGATCACTAGACATTTTCTTTTTCTGGAACTTTTTACTTGACTCAGATTTTTTTAATTTCTCAGGTCACAATAGTAAAGTTTGGGGGGTTTTAAAATTGCAGTAGTGTGATTTAATTTGTTGTTTTTTTGTGCTGTTTTGACTCCTTAAATTCCCATAATCTTTTGGCATTTTTACTCAGTTGCTGATTAAGAGTTTAGAATTTCAAATGTGTTTCTTGCTTTTGCACATTTCTTTTTTAAATTGCCTTATAATGTATCAATATGGCACTCAATTTTTTTTTTTTTGCTATATAGACTAACTAGTCATTGATGCAATCAACTGGTGTCTTTCTGCAGACCTCCTGTAGCAATCTGGTCACTTGTTCTATGCTAGTGTTTGACATCTGCCCTTAGCGATATACTAGGAAAGGTCCACATTTCCTCCTATGTTTGAGATTACAGCACCAACTCCTGAATACACCACCAAACACAAGTCCTAAAATGGTTTCTATGCCTTCTGTCAAATAATATGAGAGAATGTGGTCATTCATTACGGGTATAATGGACACCAGCTTTTTTGGATTACTTTATTTGGGTCCAATTTAGTACAAACTCAAAAGAAGCATTAAAATTCCAGGCTAAGTATGCCCATATCATTTTCAAAGGCATTTGAAATTTCAGTGTTGTTTTTGAAATCTAGTTTGTTAGGTATCATTTCTGGAGGATACATACCTTAGGTAAGGCTTTTCAATGACCTAAAGTTTTTCAACTTTCCCCTGTTTATATTTTAGCTGTGCCTTCATTTAATCTCTTATTTCATGTGATCTGGGTTTAGAAATACAGCTTGTTGCTGCTATGTGTGATTTCCCTGCATCACTCAGCAATACACTGTCATTGGGTGACTTGGAGCTGAAGGTACAGTTGACTAAAGCCACCCTTGTGGACAATTAATAGGAAGATAGATTTAGAGCTAAAAGGGACCTCAAAAACTATCTACTATGATGTCCCTATTTTACAAATAAAGAAACTGAGTCCCAAGTTAAGTTACTTGCCCTAGGTCATACAAGTAGTAAGTATAGAGGCAGAATGGTAGGACTTGAAACCATACCCCCTGACTCCAAAGCCTCTTTTCATTATACCACACTGCTACTGTGGTAAATCAGCTTCCAATTTTGTTATGAGATAGTACATAATAAACATACTTATGTCTTCAGTCCATTTCATGAGTATTTATGGCTTATTGACTTTAGTGGTCTGCATTGAAACATTTCCAGCAGATGAAGTATTCATAGTCACTTTATTTGTTCTCATTCACCACACTTTTTTGTTGTTGTTTAGGAGAAAAGTATTGCACTCGCTTCACTGCTATCCATATAAATATGAAAACGGTTTTGTGTAGGATCAGCTGATTACTCTATGCCACCCCATTTCTTTGACTCTTAAGAGCAATTTATGACACAGTAGCAATAGAATTTAGTTTGTTGATTGTAATGATACTGAGATTTGAAGATCTTCCATGCTCCTTGAACTTGCTGATGTAACAGGAAGGGGCAGAGCAAGAGAAAGCCAGAAACAAGCTAGCATCCCTGCTGTGGTGACTGGAAGCAGGGTTGCTGCGAAAAACTTTTTTTTTTTGAGCCAGCCAGAATCTCTGCTAAGAACTCCTGCTAAGTCATGCCAGGGGACAGGGACTGTGGTGGGCCGGAGCTGCTGGGAGCAAGCTGCCTGGATGCTGAGCAGTTGTCGTGAGTGAGGAAAGGAGGATCTTTGCCTGAGGTAGCCTGTCCTGTTTTGTAGGCTTGAGAATGCGGGTGTTTACCACTTTAACTACATGTGCCAACTTCATAACTACTGTGTTGGCTTTGACTTTCTGGTTTGGGGACTCAGTTTTCTGTTATTTAAATAAATGTTCTAGCTATATTTCTCATGTAGAGAGCCTGTTACATTTTGTGATTAATAACCATATCAGCATACTTATAGTTACCATAGGCATTGTGAATACTGCATTGTTGATACATTGATTTAAATTGTTTCTGGTTCAATTAGTCTATGATGATAGATGGAAACTCTCCTGACTTTGTCCTTTAAAAGAGCAATAGTTTTCTCAGTTCTCAAGACCCTAGAGCATCACTATGTTTTGCAAATAGGCAGATATCTGCTATCATAACTTGCGACTCACTGCCTGTAATAGAAAATGCCAATAATCAATTAATAACATTTATATCCTACCTGGTTGAATTTGTGGCCGTCTGAATGATTGTCTCTAACAATCACTGAAGATTTACTCAGAAATTCAAATGGATCTGTGTTCTCTCCTATTTGGAAATTCCTGACCACAAGTTAACCATGACTCCCCACTCTGACTCTTGCCTGTGTCCTCCTCCATAGAGGGATTGTACCAATGTTCTAGAAGTATCCCTTGCTTCCTCCAGACGTCCCAAAGATTACAGTGGAGCACTGTCCAGTGACTTGTCATCCCTTACTCTCATTATGCAACCATAGTCCCTTCCCTTTCTGCCATACAAATCTTTGATGAACATTTTTTGCTTCTGTTCTATATATATTTTATTTTTTAAATATGATGGTTGGAAGGGGTTACTGAAGACCAAGTCTCCACAGACTGAGAAGTCTTTAATGCTTATCCAGGATCAACTAGGCTCTCACTGCCCCAGGAAAAAGACAGTTCACTATTCCCTTGCCCTGAAGAAGAAAGGAAATCTGGCAAAGAGAAATGACACGTATGTACAGAAGCACAGTGTGAGGAAGACAGGGTACAATTTGGTTGACAGATGGGAAAACTGAGTTCAGAGCAAGTATGTCTGATTGGTGATGAACTTGCCCGAACAGGGAAACCACATACATGCTGAATTCCCTGCCTCCCCTTTCCTACTCTCACTGTCCAAGAGGAAAGATGTCAAAAGTTTTCTTTTTTTCCTTAAAGTTATATCTATAATTTCTGTTTAATGAATCTGAAAGCTGGCCATAAAAATGAAAGATCACAAATGCTATGGTTTGAGTGCTTCGTTACTTCTGAACAAGGGGTTGTAAAAGTGGAAGAAACAGTCATTGGCCTATGGTATACAGAGAAAGAGAACAGACCTACTCTGTGTATATTGTCAGGGTACAAGAAATTTTTCTCTACCCCTTACTCTTGGAATAAATGAGAGAGAATTATATCGATATAGCTTTTAAAAAAATATCTTCATTAAACTCCCCAAGAAAACCACATGAACTTTGTTCTGCCAACCTTTCCAATTATCTTATACTTTACAATTCCTCCTCCCCAATATACTATGCAATCCAGTGACACTGGCCTCCATACTGTTTCTTACATTTCTGCTAACTCACCTATGCCTGGAATTCTCTTTCCTCATCTCTGCTTCATGGCTTCCCTAGCTTCCTTATGTAGATTATTTCCAATTTATCTTGTATAGAGCTTGTTTGTTCATTGTTGTTTGCACGTTGTTCCTCCTTGCCCCCAATCTACTGTGAGTTTCTTGAGAACAGAGTCCTTGTTCTGTCCTTCCTTACATCACACAGTGCCTGGCACATAGGTGCCCGATAAGTGTTTATTGACTAACTGACTGAGGACAGGAATACAGTACATGACCTCAAGAATCTTACCTTCTTCAGGTAGCGCAACACATTCTTTCCCAGGCATATGTAAGAAATGCCAGGTAACCTTGGAAGAGAAGGCACTAGGAACTGTGGGGTCAGTGACAAGAAAGTTCAAGTTTTCAGAGATGGAGTGTCATGTGTGAGGAACAGAAAGAAGGACAGTTTGGCTGTACCACAGAGATCATAGAGGAGAGGAGAATCTAAATATACTCAAAAAGGCAGGGGCAGGATCAGAACTGTGATTTAACTGATATAGGATCAGACTTGTAATTTAATTAATTAATATCCTTTATCAATAGTGCCTCTTTCTCTAACCCATAGCCTTAGAAAGTTTCCAGATGACAGAGAGGTTACACACAGTCAGTGTGTGTCAGAAACAGGACTTGAATCCAGGTCTTCAAGGACCTGTGACCAAGTTTTTATCCACTATACTCCCCCAGGTTATGTAAATTATCTGGAAACCAAAGATCTCTCTAGAAACCTTGGTTCCAAAGGAATGATGAGAGGAGAAGAATATAGCAAGTTTAACTGCTTAAAAGAGATAGCACACCTCATCTGTGGTATAAATTTACACATGCCAACAATAATTGCTGAGAGCTAATAATGCCAACTCCCAGCTTTTGTACTCTAGAAGCAAAGCAACAGTAGGATTTTAACTAAATATAACTTTACCTTACACAGTCAGAGCAGTAAATCTTCTGGAAAAGTCTGTCATTTAGTAATTAAGGGGCAGGGGTACACTATTAGAGGACAACAAATTACTTTAAAAAATTATAAGACCAGTGATTCTGGCGGGGGGGGGGGGGAAGTATGTTAAAACTAAAGACCCGAGAAGACAGCAGAAAAGAATAATGAGAAAATTTATGTCAATATCCTTCGACTGTGAAGGATAATCATTTTTTGAAGAGGGTTCTCATTTCTTGATTTCAATATGCAAGAGCTGAAAGTTGGCTCAGCCTAAGTCCCTGCTGTGAAATGCAAGATGTGTGAATGTTCTCTCTCAATTGGGAAGGCAGGGCAATCGATTTGTGGAAGAGGAAGACAACAGCTGTTGCCAAGAACATTAATGATGGCACCAATCCCTCTCCCCTACTGAGGTTGCTCAAATTCAACCTATAAAAGCAAAGTTAACCCAGCATGCTGGGCTAATATTTTTGAAGTGACACTAATATTACCAGAATACATTATCAGTGTTGATGTTCTCCTGGGTTGGGAATATCTTGGTCTAACTCTTGGCCAAGTGGTGACTCCATTTCTCAAGGTCCTAAGGTGCCAGATATACCAAAGTATTGGGTAGTTCTTCTCCTCCATTGTAACAGTTATCCCTTGCCTCTTCTATATGAGATGATTAACCCCATTCTGTTTCTCCCCATCTCCTCTCATTATATTCCTCTCCCACCTCTTAATTACACCTTGTAAAACATCATCCCTTCCTATTCAATTGATCTTCTGTCTACATACACATAAATACCCACACTCATATATGTATTCATATGGATACACACCCTTCTATATATACATATGTGTATGTATACATATATATACATTTATATTCCCTTCACCTAACCTCATACTGAGAAAAGTTTCACAAGTTACAATTCTCATTTTTCCATGTTGGCATGTAAATAGTTCAACTTTGAGAAGTTCCTTATGATTTCTTTTCTAT
>CM053584.1:78753153-78768845 GCA_028627135.1 Pseudochirops cupreus
AAAAAAAAAGAAAAAAAAAGAATTTGGTCATTTTTCATGACTCTAATATTGTTCCCAAAATACAAGTCCCTTTAAAAATATGAATATTCTTCTGATCATACTATGATAAATTATGGAACTTTGCATCTTCTGAAGACTGAAATTGAGCATCCCCCAAAGGTTAATGCAAACACATTTTGTGTATAAGGTTGCTGTAGCACATCACAAATAAAAATATGAAGCAATGGAGTTACAGATATTATAAAAAGGAATTATGATTAAAAGAGAAGGTACGCTCATCATGCTTCAAAAGTTAAGGATAATGGATGGACAGTTCATGTACCTCATTGCTATCTTCATGAAGGGAAAGCAAGGGAAATTCTCTGTGATAAACTTACAGGAAGACATCAGCTAGAATTGTATAGGATGGAAAGGTATGGGTGGATTTGTGATCTACATTATTAAAGTGACTATCTAGGTGGATAAGATCACAAGTCCATTTGAGTTTCTGAGTATATGAGAGTATATGAGGATATGATATTCAGTTAGGTTAGACTGTCTGACTGTCTCTATATATTGTATATTCATAATGTGCATTACACTATGATATAATTATCTATACTATGTAACAACAGACACATATTTACATCTTAGACAGACATTGCAGATGGGCAGTGAAATAGGAACAGCAATGAAAAGGAGTAAGACAAGTTGAATCACATTTGAGAAATTGTATACCACTTAAAAAAATCCCAAGTTACTCTTTGCCTCCACTGTGTATCTTTTTAACATTCGATGAGGCTATGTGGCTATGAATCGTGGGATACCCCGATCTCAGTAAAATAGATATTGTAGGTAACCTAAATGACATCCAAAAACCCATTGGAAGGCTGACAGGGTTTGTTATGGCTTTGCAGGGCACTCTTCATCCAACTTACATTGAAAAAGGACATGTATAGAAATTGGAAAGGTAACAGAGGACGAATATAGAAGAATAGCATGATTATATAAGAAAAGTATTAATAGTTCCAAAGCTCAGAATAATTGAGTTTAGTGAAGAAATCTACAAGTAATGAAAAGTACTTTTTGTTTGTTTTTAAAGCTGCATTAGGGAAAGAGAAAGATCAAAGAGGAGACAGGACCCCTCATGGCATGTTGATCATAATCATGATCATGATCATGATTGTCTTCATCGGTATCATCATCATCATCATCATCATCATCATCATTGTTGTCTTCCTCCTCCTCATGATGATGACACATTTATTAAGCAGTTACTATGTTCCAGACCCTGTCCTAAGTGTTACAAAGAAAGGTAAAAGTCCTTTCCTTCAAGGAGCTTGTATTTTGATGGGGAAGATAGCATACAAACAACCATGTACATATAACATGTACATGTTGTAAGTTACAATAAGTAACCATGGAGATATTAAATTTCTATTTTTCTTCTGTTTCCTCTGCCAAGGAGAAGGAGCTTTGGGGTAGTACGTGCAAAACACAAAATGGCTAATAGGGAGTTAAAATATAAAGTAAGCAAGGAGAGAGTAAGAGAGTGCTTAGTTGCCCTTGATGAGTTCAAGGCACTTAGTCCAAATAAACTACAACCTTACCTCCTGATAGCTTTGGAAGATATGATCTTTAAATCATTGTCAGTGATATTTCAAAGATTATGGAAAACAGGAAAAATGCCAGAGGACTGGAGAAGAATACATTTTGTTTCAATTTTTGGAAAAAAAAAGAAGAGAATGGAATCTTCAAACTATAGGCCAGTGATCTTGACTTCAAATTACTGGGAAAATCCAAGAATGTATTACTCAATATATTACAAAGTCATTGAAAAATCTAAATAAGAAAGCTATAATCACAAAGAAACAGGATGACCTTATCAAGGATAGGTCATGTTAGACTAATCTAATTTCATAGGAAATTCAATAGTAATTTGCCTAGATTTAAAAAGGCATTTATTGAAGTATTTCAAGCTATTCATATTGAAAAAACAAACAAATGGGGACTATAATTTGATTAATTCAGAATCAGTTAAAGGACCAAACTCAAAGAGGAGTCATTGAAGACTCAATAATTGAAGGCAAATGTCCATTGCAATAACACAAGGATCTGTGCTCATTGCTGGGCATTTTATTATCAGTATCTTAGGTAAAGATGCATATAGCATGCTTATCAAATTTTGAAGAAAAAAACTAGAAATGATATCTAACACACTGATTGACAGGGTCCAAAAAGACTTTGATGAAAATTGGACTCCATCTAATAAGACAAAATTTGATACATTTAAAGTCTAATACTTGGATTAAAGGGATATATTTAGAGAGTCTACCATTTGGATTAGAGGGATGAATTAAAAATCTAACCTTTGGATTAAAAAAAATCAACTTCATATGGGCAAGATGCAGAGGTGTAGCTGGACAACAGTTCACTTTTGAAAGACTTAGGGCATTTAGTGACCTTCAAGCTCAACATAAGTCAACGATGTAATGTCTCAGGGGAAAAAAAAAAGTTAATGTTATCTTTAGTTGCATTGAGAGGAATAGCTTCCAGCAATAGGTTGGAAATAGTCATCTTCCCACCAGGCATATTGTGTTCAGTTCTGGGTATCATATTTAAAAGATGACATTAATAGGTTAGAAAACACCCAAAAGAAGGCAACCAGGGTAATAAAGTGTCTTGAATCCATTTCACATGATTAGTTAAAGGAACCATTTATGTTGATCATAGAGAAGAAAGTGATTAAAGGGAATTTGATATAAAGTATTTGAAAGAGTATCACATGGAAGATTTAGACTTAATCTGGCCCCCAAAGTCAAGAATAAGAAAGATGAGGTCTGGTGTACAGAGGCTTCAAACAGCTTCTAAATTTAAATGGGCCATCTTGAGAGGCATTGAGTTCTCCTCCACTTGTAGTCTTCAAGAACATGTTAGATGACTGACACATTGGGCATGTTGTAGTGCAGAAGGTTTACATTGAATTAAATTGTTTCAGCAGTCCCTTCCAAATTTAAGATGATATGGGTCTTTGTGTGATGGATTCTCTTTGGTAGGGCATGGAATCACACAGGATGAGGAGGTCTGAATAGGTTGTGAGCTATTGCAAGAGGAAATATCTGCATTGTTGAGATGATGGATACATTCAAACATTGAAGCATATTATATCATATGTCCCTTTTTTTCTTACGACATTTCTAGAAAGAAATTCTCAGATGTAACCTTTCTTTGTATTTCTCCACTTAGGCTAGTTAAGAGGTAAACCATGTGGTGCATTCTATCATTAGACAAGAACTTTTATTTCCTTTTTTTAATCCATCACAAACTCAGGAAATAGAACATTTTTTATAAGCAGACAACGGCTTCCTTCCAACAATTCCTCTTTCTTCCTTTATTCCAATCTCTTTGTAATCCCTCTTATTTTTTTATTTCTACTTTCCTTTCCCATGACTGCTTCCCATTATGTTTTTTTTTCTGTAACATCTTTTCTCCCTGTGACAAGAAACTTCTGAGCTTACCTCATAGGATGCCAAAATGAACTACCAAAATTTTAGGGAAAATTCCATTCAAATGAAGATCTGAAGTTTCATTCCACATCAGTCATTGACCTACCAAACAAATCCAATATAAATCCAATGAAAACAAACAGAAGAGAAAACTGAGTTTACAACTCTGAATTTAAAGAAAAAAAATATATTTTCAAGGTTTGTGGAAAAATAGCATCTCAGTAAGGGAAAAAAAAAAACCCAACTAAAACAGATTTATTGAGGATAACACTTAAAAAAATGATTTGGGTATTGATCATTTTTAACCTTCTGCTCTGAACAACTGGGAGATCTATTACAGCTTGAGCCTGCAATGAAAAGCGGGTCTGTTCTTTAACCTGCCCCAATTCACTATTTTATATCTCAGGGGATTCAGCCACAAAGTCCATTAGAGCTTTGGAGGCAGTCAGGTCAAATCAATTGTCCATACTGCAGACAGGGTAACCATCATTTACTGTAATTCACCCCCGTCATGGTAGAGGAGAGGAAAGGTTAAAAGCTGTATTACCATGAGGACATCTCATCTATCTTTCATATATTGGTAATACCTAAACATTGCTTAAGGGACAGGATGTATGACCTTAAGCTCACTGCTCATTGGCTATTCACAAATTTTTTACAATGATCCCTTGGATTTTTATTTTAAAAATGTTTATAAGTGGGAATCCAGAAATATTCTCTTAAAAAAATCTGAAGAAATTGCCCTGCCTGACAAGATATATGCAAAGTATAACTGAATGCTTTGCAATGAAGCCTTGAGTTATTCTGAATTGCTTAAATGATTGATTTCTCCTCCCCGCCCACCCTTTCCACCCCTCCCTCTGCCAAATCCACCTTACATATAGATATATGCATGTGAGAAACAATTTGTATCTCTAGTTAAATTTGAGGCACAAAGATGGATCCAAAACTAAGGAGGAATGAATTATTATTATTATTATTAATAATTATTCAGTTTAACAGTGATCAAAGGAAGTTAAGGCACCTTGTGAAAAAAAAAAAAGAAAAAAAAACCTCTTTCTCCTCTTCTGGAGAGGTGTCATTGATGAACTTACTCAGAACTTGTAAAAGCCCTTTCATGATATGCAGCAAAATGAGCATAGAAGCATTATTAACACTGTATTAAGGAGCATGACCTTAACTCACAAATGTAGTGATTATTCCATCTCAGTGGTCTACAATTTGCTGTACTTGAAATACAATTGTGCCTGTGACCTGAAGTTCAAAGTGTCTTGAAAAGTTACCTCCTGGCTTAAAAAAAAAAAAAGAAAAAGAAAAAAGGAAAGGAAAAAGGAAAAAAAAGAAAAAAATGTTGTAAACCCAACATTTTTCAGTGTTTGAAGTGAGATTACTAACAAAGGCAGTATTGATATTTCAATACTGCTTCCATGTTAGGTTCTGGCCTTAATCTTTTTGCACTACATCATTTGACTGGCTTGTAATGGGTATCATTCTTTAAGGAGGGCTAGTCATCTCTGATACAAAGTTGGTAGAATCTGTGAGTGGGGCAAAGGGGAGCAGAACTGGATAAACATGAATGAGATTTTAATTTTGAGAAGGAGATGAGTATTCAGGACAATTCTAAAGTCAGGACCCCCCCCCCTTGAAGAAAATATTTTTCATACCTACTAATTTGTGCTTTGCTTTTTCATAAGTGAAAAGAGACAGAATCCAAAGAAAAACATCATTTAATTTTTCTAGAGTTGAATAGCCATGTTGACACTTTAGGGAAAATGACCCCATGTTGGAGAAGGTAAGAAATGAAGCAAAGGCCATCTCTAAATATGCACCTCCTTTCAGCAATGCTTTGGCTATAGTATTATGTAATTGGCCAGACCCATTAGTCCCCTTCAATTACTAATTTTATGTCTTCTCCCTGCAGCCCTCCTGGTGAATTTTGAGGGAACATAGCGAATGGAAGATATATGGCATTAAGTGAAGTGAGAAGACAAGAATCTATTAAAAACAGCATTTATAAAATTATGTGCAATGGATAGACATCTACATCTTGTTAGCCTTGAAACAACACTAACCATCCCAATGCACAAACAAGTATCTTGATATATTTTGTTTAAGGTATCAGCTTTGATTCTACATGTCTGATTCCAACCCTCTGACTAGAAGATACTCTTAGGTAGCAGATGGGAACTTATTCACCAATAAAATAGAATAATGTCAAAATATCTATCACGTGGAACAATCTGCTTCAATTTCCTCTGATGATTCATTGACAAGGGCAGGGAAGAGAGAGAGTAGACAGAACTGGAAAGGTCAATGATAGGTTTTTCTTCAGGAAACATCACTAGGCAATCCCATAGCTATGAGAATAGGGATTAACCACAAATGATTTCCCATAATTTCTGTGTAAGAAGGTCATGAGTCCTGTGATTTAGCTTAGATCTATAAAGGGATCCTCTCAAAAGAATCCCTAATAATACTCAACATTTATATATTATTTACTATATACCAAGCATTCTGCTAAGCACCTTGCAAATATGTCATTTGATCCTCACAACAATCCTGCTAGGCAGGTGCTGGCTGTTGTTATGTCCCATTTTACAATTAAGGAAATTGAGGCTGACAAATGTTTGTGTTCAGTTGTTTTCAGTCATGTCCAACTCTCCATGTCGTCATTTGGGGTTTTATTGGCAAAGATACTGGAGCAGTTTGCCATTTCCTTCTCCAGCTCATTTTACAGATGAGGAAACTGAGACAAACAAGGTTAAGTGATTTGACCGAGGTCACACAGCGTCTGAGGCCAAGATTTTAACTCAGGAAGATGAGTCTTCCTGGCTCCAAACCTGGCATTCTGTCTTCTGCCCCAAGGAAGACAAAGGTTAAATGACTTTCACAGGGTCATAAAGTTAATAAATGTCTGAGGTTAGATTTGAACATAGGTCTTCCTGATTCCAGTTCCAGTGTTCTATCCATTGCAACACCTAGCTACTTTTGGTTATTTTTAAGGATCAAACTGAAATGTATCTCTTTATAGCTTTTATCTGTTATTGCTAGTTCTGACCTCTGCTGTCAAGCACACCAAATTAAACCCCACTTCTAGATGACATCCCTTTAATCCCTTCAAATACGTGAAGACAGAGATCATTTCCCTTGTCTCCCATCTCTTTTCTTCTCCAGATTAAACAGTTTTAGTTCTTTCAACCAATACTTGGATTATGTGATCACCATTTTTCTCACCATTATGGTCACCTTCCTTTGCCTATGTTAGTGTCCTTCCTAAAAAAGTGTCATGTAGAACTGCACAATATTCAAGATGAAGACTGATCATGGTAGAGCGGTAGTGTCAGTCTCAAATAGAATTGATCTAATTCTCCATATATCGCCTTAGGAAACCACAAATTGGCATTATTTATGTTATATTATGTTCGTATTTATTTTATTAAATTTTTCCCACTTGCAATTTATTCTGGTTCTTCAGCGTTGGGGGTTTTGTGTCCAGCTTGTGGGCCAAAGGACTGTGAGTTTGACACCTTTGAGGTAGAGAATATGGGGCTGTCACTTCTCTCATTCTGGGCATTTCAATCCTTTAACAATTCATTGGAGCCATAGTATAATCAATGTAGATACCTCCTCCACTAGCACAAATCACACCATCCATTCCTTCTGACCCCAAGTGACTCTAATTCATGTCCTCCTATAAATTGTTTATAGAGGGTCTTTGAAATATGTGAAAAGCCTTCTTCTAGGTCTTTTATTGTTATCTAAGTACAAACACAACACTCAAGCTATCCACTTATATTGTTTCTTCTTTGCTAATCAGCTATTTCTTCAATGCAATCTTTTATATCCCCTTTGGTGCACGTTATCATTGATACTTTGTTTTAGCCAACTTATATCCACCATACATTTCTTTATTGTCCTTTGGTCACCTGAAATTTTGAGTCTTTTCAGACTGAATGGGTCCATGACTTGTGCCAGCACAATATCATTGGAAGAAAACTAGTTTGGAAAAAAAAAGACTTTTTTTTTTTATGGAGTAGGATGAGGTGGTTGAAAGAGCTGTGCAATTTCCCAAATGCAATTGTGTCCTCATCCTCTATTCATTCTGTTTTGTACCCAGGTAATTTTTCATTGTTAGAATCTATCCAAGATATGTGCACTGATGGGCCAGCTATGTGGGCTCTCCTTTCAGCTGTACATTATGATATGAATATTGGACAATGTTTATCCACTTGTTTTTTTCCTTTGTTCATAGTTAGACCAAATACATTTCCATGGTTGTAGATAACAGGGAGGAGGCTTTATGGTATTCAAGAGCTTGTCACAGTCAGCATGATGACATCCATAACCAGGGACATCTAGAGAATCCTGACATCTAAAGGATCTCTTCCATTTGAATTCTGCCCTGACCTTGGAGTTGGGAAGACCAGAGTTCAAATTCTCCCTCAGATACTTACTAGCTGTGAGATACTGAGAAAGTAATTTAAACCTCTTTGCCTCGGTCTTTTCAACTGGGTGGAAATAATGACAGCTACCTCACAGGATTTTTGTGATGATTAAATGAGATAATATTTGTAAAGCACTTATCAGAATACCTGGTGTATAGTCTGGCTTCCCCTTCCCTTTCCCCCTTTCCTTTCCTCTCCTTCCCTTCCTTCCTCATTATAGTCACAGATACATATTTGGTGAATAGTCATCTATATGCCTGTTTTATGCTTTATTTAATATTAATAATCATAAGATTTCAAAGTTATTTTTGTTGTTACATTTCTCAGGAAATTTACATATGTGTATATATATATATGTATACTATATAGGTATGTGTATATGTATGTTTGTGTGTGTGTGTATGTGTGTGTGTGTGTGTGTGTGTGTGTGTGTGTGTGTGTGTGTGTGTGTGTGTGTATTATACGGCAGATATATTGTGGGTGAAATCACAGAATCTGAGTTGGAAAAAACTTCAGAGGTGATCTGGTCCAATCTTTACCTGAAAAGAACCCTTCTAAAACATATACCAAAATGTGGTCTAGCCTCTATTTAAAGTCTTTTATTGGGAAGGAACCTTCTATCTACCAAGTCACTCATATTTTGAAGAACTCTGTTAGAAGTTGTAGGCTTATAACCAGCCTAACCAGCCTATATCTTCAGTTTTACAACTTTGTCCCTCTTACTCCTAATTCTTTATTCTGGGGCTAAATAACACCAGTCTAATCTGTTCTCTGCAAAATAGTCCTAATAAATACTTGGAGACAACCATCATACACCACCTCTCACCTGTTTCTTATTCTCCAAGCTAAGCATCACCACTCCTTTCAGTTAATTCACAAATGATAGGACCTTGAGGTTCTTTGTTGTACTGGACACTCTCCAGATGAGCAAAGTTTCTGCTAAAACATGTCAACTAGAAATGAACACAATGTGTGAAATGTGTACTGATGAAAGCAGATTTTTTCTGTTGGGGGGTATTATGATTTCCTTAGTATTGGAAATCTGCATTTCTTAATATAAGCTGATATCATATTAACCTTTTTGAAGCTGTCACACTCTATGCTTTTTCATCTTTCAGATCACTAAACCGCCTAGATACTTTTTTTCAGACAAATTGTTGTCCAGTCATGACTGTACCATCTTGTACTTGCAAAGTATACTTGTACATTTTGCACTTGCAAAGTGGACTTTTTGAACCCAAAGGTCAGATTTCAAACTGATTCCCATTAAATTACATTAAAAATCCAATTCAGCTCAGTGTCTTAGTCAATCAAGATCTTTTTGAATGCTGAGTGTGTTCAATATGTCACTTAGCTTTGTGTTAACTGAAAAATTGATTAAAATGCCATCTATGCCTTTGTCTAAGCCATAAATAAAATTTTTGAAGAGCATAGGGGCATGAACATGTCCTTGAGAAACTTCACTTGGGATCTCCTTCCTCCTTGAAATTGAACCTTTTCTGAATAATCATTGTGTGTAGCTACTCAACCAATTCCAAATCCTCCTGATTGTACTTTACTGTAGTTACAATTTTCTGTGATTTTCCCACAAGCATAGCATGAGATACTTTGACAAATATTTCCTAAATTCCAGGTAAAATTATATTTACAGTTTTCCCTTAATTCTACCTCTGTAGTAAATGTCAAAAAATTAAATTATACCAGTATGGTATGTTATTGTTGAACCTGTATTAGTATCACTACTTCCTTTTCTAGGCATTCACGAGCCATCTCCAAAATTTGTTGGGAAATCAAAATTGGGTATATTGGAATATAGGTTGTAGACAACACTCTTACTTTTTAAAAAAAAATAATCTATATGTAATTTTATATGTAAGTATCTTTTGGTTTTGATTTTATTTTGTATCCCCAGTTCTTAGGAAAGAACTTGGTACACAGCAAACAATGAGTAAATGCTTATTGATTGATTTATTGGATTTATTAAAGAAGATCCAGAACTATGGATTATAGTATATAGTATATAATATATATATATGTATAGTATATAACCCTAGAGATCACCTGCTCCAACCATGTCATTTAACATAGAGAGTCAGACCTGGGAATATGAAGTGACTTATCTAAGAACACACAGGTTGTTAGTAGCAGATCCAGGTTTGGAATATAGTCTCTCTGACTTCAAATTCATTATTCTTTTCATAACACCACAATACTTCTGCAGCACCTCACCAATTCTCCACAGTCATTCAAAGATCACTAATAGTGCTTCAGCAATCATACCTCTCAGTTTTTTCACTTTCCTAGCATATAATTTTCTTGGGCTTAGTGGGATGAACTCATTGAATTCAATTGAGAGCCTGCTAGCTTTTCTCCTCATTTTTCCTGAGATTCAATTCCCTATTTTCCATTTTTATTTTGTCCTTTTTAGTCCAAAGATTATTTGCTAAGAAAACAAAGCAAATTAAAGGTTGAGTAGTTCTACCTTCTCTTTATTGCCTAGTGTTATTATATCCAATTTGATTAGCAGACTTATCTGTTCTTTAATCTTACTTATTCCTCCTATTTAGCTAAAAAAATTTTTTCTCCTTTTTAGACAACATGAAAATCAACTGCTATTTTTGAAATAATCAAAAGCAACAAACATGTGCCCTTTTATTTATTCACCATGACTGTGTAGATGGTTTGGGAGTACAATATTTACAAAACTTGTCTTTTCCTTAAATTTTCATCATCCCTGTCTGATTTTCTATTATTTTCAATATATGTAGAGAACATTTTAATGAAACTTTTATAGAGATTAGAAAGATTTATAGTCAGCTTTTGGTCATTTTGATCACTTTTAAAAGTAGTATTAGTATCTGTGACTTTTTCTAGTTAACGCTTATCTTTCCCTCTTTTATTATCTTAAGAAGAAATATCTCAATATCCTCAAAATTGTCGACACCTCCATGGTTGTATACATACATATATACACACATATATGTATGTGTGTACAGATATGTATATGTACACTCATTTAGACATGCATACACACATATATTTGATCTTATCTGGTTCCTCTTTCCATGGTTGTCTTTTTTCAATGCTATTTTCACTTTCTCATATAGCAGGTCTGTTAATTTTAGATAATAATATTAGGGGCAGGAGAGGCCATCTTTTCCAACATAATTAGTGACTAGTCAATGAGAGCCTACTCCCCATTAACAAGGGTCTTAAAATGGTACAATTTCCCACATGGACTTTAAAGCAATACACACATATTCTGTAACTATTTCCTTTATGCTTACTGCAGGACATAGAAAATGACTTTTGATTGAATATAAAACTTGGTACCAATTAAAAGGGTACTTAATTTTCTAAAATGATCCCTCCCTCATTCCCTTGCTCCCTCTCTCTGCCTCTGTTTCTCTTTCTCTTTTTCTTCCTCTCCCCTGCCCAACTGGGTTTGAGTGAGCAGGAAAGGACTCATTTATATCCAGGTGTGGGGTTAGTGGGTGGGGGTAGGGTACTAGAAAATGACTGTTTCCAATGTTCCTCAGTGAAGGAAAGGCAAAAGCGATGAACTGCAACAGCTTGATATTCTTAGCAGATCGATTATTTAGCAGAGTATGATTTAAGGCTGAGTTGTTCTCTTTTTTATTTCTATTTATTTATTTTTTATTACATGTGTAGTTATGCAGAACATCTCCACAATGGACATATTGTGAAAGACTGACTATATTTCCCTCCTTCCTATCCTGCCCCCCCTTTTTCTTTTTTTTTTTAGCGAGAGAAAAAACCCCAACAAAAAAAATCAAACTTGCATCTGTAATAATTTATTAGCACTCTCCTTAAAATCTGACTTTGAAGATTTTGGACATGCTAATTAGCCAGAGTACACAAGGTTGAGTTTGTGGACAGTATTTTCTGAATTTGTAAATGGCATTTTGGGGAGCTTTTTTCAGCATATATTCAATCTCCTTTGAGGTCTTATACACAGATGATTGCTATCTAGATAGAAGACCTATGAAGCATAGTTTCTCATAATTAGCCTAAGGATGACACACATTCAGTCAGCTTGGATGACAACTGTTATTTCCAGGTCCATAGTCTACTGAGTACAAGTATTAATAATTAATACTGGAAGGGGTAGACATTAACTTACTAATTAAAAACAAAACCAAAACTGTTGTTCTTTTAATAGGTCAATTAAGAGGTCTTCAGCAGTCATTATCTACTTCAAAGAAAATTATTAAACCTTAATATGTAAGGAAAACAAGTTTTATTACATGAATACTAATATGAATATTTCTCTTAGTATGAGATTTCCAAAAATGGGAGTGGTTTTGTTGTTTTCAGTGCAGAATAAGTAAAAAATGGAGCCACAGGGTGGATCAGAGGCTTGGTCATCACTTGGCCTTACTCCTACAGGAAAAATTAATCAGCAAGTATTTATTAATCATCTACTATGTTACACACACTGTGCTAGAATTTGGGGAATACAAATACAATGAATGAACAATCCCAACTGGTATAAGTGACAAAGAAAAAAAAAGCTACCTATAATAGTATTGTGGACTAAAATATTACAACCTAAATATGTTGATTACAATGTTAATTCTAAAGAAAACTTACAGAAATGCTGACATATCTGCACCTTTTTAAATTAATTTTTTTAAAGTTCATTCATTGTCCTCTGAGTTTCATCTTTAAGTATGCTGTGATATTCTGGTTTAATGGGGGTCTCTAACAAATTTTCCTGGAGACATAATTTCTTTTGTTGTTTCTTATTGTATCATGAAGGAATCCTTCTAAGAATCCTCCTTTCTAAAGTTTTTCAAGTGAGTTTGATTTAAACCAGTGTAGCCCTTGGAAACCAATCTTGTTGCTTGAGAAAGATTTGAAGTATTTTCAGGATAAACAAATTTCTGGGCTCTTATAATTTCTTCAATAAGGCGAGTTCTTTACTTTTGTAGAAAATGGTTCTAGTTGATCTATTTTTTTAAATTTCATTTTCTATTCCTCTCCTCTCCTTTGTTGAGAGCTTGTTTGAATAAAACAGGTTGGAGCTGTTAAAATTGCATACTTTTTTTTTCCCCCTTTCACCTTTATCCTTTCATCAAATCTGCCATTGAATTTTACAAAGAAGGATGATAGACAATTATGAGCAGTATTGTATCATAAAGGAGAGTGAAGCAGTGGAGGGTAAAACTGGTTTAAATGAAGTTTGACTCGACATCCAGCTAAGCAAAAACAGTTGAATCGTATCAACAGTAAATATGGTTGGTTTTGCCTCTTCTCTACCAATGTTTATACCTTTATTTTTTTCTTGTTTTCTTGTAATTGGTTGCATATTAAAAAGAGGAAAAATCCTTTCTTTATTCTTCTATTTATTTGAGAACCTTCTAATGATGTCTGATTTCAAAGAATGCTAGTTTTAGACACACTCATATAGGCACATGTATATTAGTATGTATATATAATTTTTATATTATTAAAGTATCCTTTCTATGTCTAGGTTTTATAGGGTTTTTAGAAAAATGAAGATTTTATATTGGATTTTTTCTGTATCAATAGAAGCATGTAATTTGGGGTGTTTAATTTTGATGTGGTTAATTTTATTGTTTGCATAATATGGAATAATTCTTACAGGCCTGGTATATATACAACTTGATCATGATGAATAATTTTTTAACATATTACTTTAGCTTTTTGCTGGTATTTAATTTTTAAAAATCAATATTCATTAGTTTTATTGAGCTATATAGTTGTCTTTGCCTTATTCTTCTCTGGTTTTAAGACTTTTATCTATCTCCTTTTGTAAACTTTGTTCAAGTATTTTCTTTATCAATTTCTGATCACAATGAACATATCTATTAATTTCACTAAATATTTGATAGAATTCAGGCAAAAATCAGTCTAGAACATAATTTTTTAAGGCTAGGTAGTTCCTTTATGGCTAGTTCAATTTAATTTTCTGCAATTGGATGTTGTCACATCTCTATTTTGTATACTGTCAATTTGAGTATTTACCATTTTACATACAAATTTCCCATTTTCTTTCTGAAATCTCAGTTTAGCAGTACATAATTGCACATTACATATTCTGATAATTCTTCTTTATTTCTTTTCTATTGCCCAGGAGTTCACATTGTTCATTTTAATTGTGGCAATTTGGTTTTCATCTCTCTTCATTCTAATTCCATTTAAGTTTTTGTCAACATTGTTAGTATTTCCAAAGAACTAGCTTTAGCTTTGTTTATAGTCTTTTGTTTTCCAATTTGCCCATTTCTTCTCTAATTTTCAAAAACTACATCTTTAGTGGTTAAGTTGGGATTTTTTTGGCTGTTATTGATCTAATTGCTTAATTGAACATTCGTTTCATTCGTCTTCTCATTTTGTTAATGAATGTTTTTAGCAATGTGATTTTTCATCTGAATACGGACTCTGTAGGCTGCATCCTAGACATTTTTGTATATATCTCATTATTACCATTCTCTTTTACATATTTATAAATTGTTTCTAGGTTTTGTTCTTTGTCTCACTCATTAAGTATGACTTTATTGTCTCGCTTTAGGTCTGTAGGTTTTACTTGTATGCTATTTTCATTATATCATGGCATATAAAGAATGTGTTTCAGGGGGCAGAGCCAAGATGGCAGTGTAGAAGCAGGAAAACTCTGCAGCTCTCACATAGCCACCTCAAATACTCATAAAATATGACTCTAAACAAATTTTAGGGCTCCAGAACTCACAAAATTATAGAAAAGCACATGTCCCATTGAAGGCAGCTCGGCAGGCAAGACAGGAAGGGCTCATTGTAGCTTCCTGGGAGATGAGCCCAGACTGGTCTGAAACCACGGCTTGGCCCTGAGGCAGCCAGGACAAGCCACAACTGGAGCCTTCAGGAGAGTGGATTAGCAGCAGCTGTGGTGATTTCCAGAATTATCAAGCCATAAGAAATAAGGACCAAGTTAAAGGTTACGGGAACTCGGCTAAATTTGGGGGAGAGCACCTGGCCAAACTGACTCCAGGGCAAGGAAGCAGCAGAAGGGTGGCCCTGCAGTCTCTTCCATGTGGCTGCTTCAGAAGCT
This sequence comes from Pseudochirops cupreus, assembly GCA_028627135.1. Lineage (NCBI taxonomy): Eukaryota > Metazoa > Chordata > Mammalia > Diprotodontia > Pseudocheiridae > Pseudochirops > Pseudochirops cupreus. Next base: position 78,768,156 of record CM053584.1, read on the forward strand.
CCCGCCTGCAGATTACAGGGGGACCAAGTGATCATTTGGAGGCTAAGTGGTCTTGCCTTAAGCTGCCTGGATTGAGATTGTGGTCTTGGGTGGTGGTCCTGGGGTGGCTTTTCAGTGAGCCAAAGCTGATGGGGGCTGTAGTGACTATGCCTCCTAACAGCTCCAGCAGCTGCGAAAACCCCAGTGATTTGGGACAAAGCTCTCCCCTCTGTAAGCAGAGTTCCACAGAGCTAAAAAGTCAAGTAATTGACTGGCAACATGAGCAGGCAAAGGAAGCAAAGTAAGAACAGCAATCCAACTTTAGATTCCTTTTTTGGTGACAAAAAGGATCAAAGCATGGAATGGGAGGAAGACAACACAGTCAGAACTCCAGCACCAAAAGCTTCCAAGAAAAATGTAGACTTATTACAAGCCATAGAACAGCTTAAGAAGGATTTTGAAAACCAAATAAGAGAAGTGGAGGAAAAATTTGAAAGAGAAATGAGAATGATGCAAGAAAATCATGAAAAGAGAGTCAACAACCTGACTGAAGAAAATAACACCTTAAAAAATAGATTAACTCAAGCAGCAAAAGAGGCCCAAAAAGCCAATGAGGAAAAGAATGCCTTAAAAAGTCAAATTTTCCTGATGGAAAAAGAATCTGAAAAGCTTTCTGAAGAGATTAATTTCTTCAGAATTAGACTGGAGCAA